>JAVSCE010003102.1:0-360000 GCA_032199065.1 Smutsia gigantea
ATTTCTTCTATGTTTTCCAGCTTGTTAGCATATAGATTCTCATAATATTCTCTTATGATTCTTTGTATTTCTGTGGGGTCCGTCGTGATTTTTCCTTTCTCATTTCTGATTCTGTTTTATGTGTGTAGATTCTCTTTTTCTCTTAATGAGTCTGGCTAGGGGTTTATCTATTTTGTTTATTTTTTCAAAGAACCAGCTCTTGGTTTTATTGATTTTTCTATTGTTTTATTCTTCTCAATTTTATTTATTTCTTCTCTAATCTTTATTATGTCCCTCCTTCTGGTGACTTTGGCCCTCATTTGTTCTTCTTTTTCCAATTTCAGTAATTGTGTCTTTAGACTATTCATTTGGCAATGTTCTTCCTTCTTTAAATAGGCCTGGATTGCAATATACTTTCCTCTTAGAACTGCCTTTGCTGTGTCCCACAGAAGTTGTGGCTTTGTGTTGTTGTTGTTGTTAGTCTCCATATATTCTTTGATTTCTGTTTTGATTTGGTCGTTAACCCATTGATTAATTAGGAGAATGTTGTTAAGTCTCCATGTATTTGTGACCCTTTTTGATTTCTTTCTAAAATTTATTTCTAGTTTTATACCTTTGTGATCTGAGAAGTTGGTTGGTAGGATTTCAATATTTTTGAATTTACTGAGTTTCTTTTTGTGGCCTAATATGTGGTCTATTCTGGAAAATGTTCAATGTGCACTTGAGAAGAATGTGTATCCTGTTGCTTTTGGGTGTAGAGTTCTGTAGATGTCTGTTAGGTTCATCTGTTCTAGTATGTTGTTCAGTGCCTCTGTGTCTTTACTTATTTTCTGTCTGGTTGATCTGTCCTTTGGAGTGAGTGGTGTGTTGAAGTCTCCTAAAATGAATGCATTGCTGTCTATTTCCTCCTTTAATTCTGTTAGTATTTTTTTCACATATGCTGGCGCTCCTGTGTTGGGTGCATGTATATTTATAATGGTTATATCTTCTTGTTGGACTGACCCGTTTATCATTATGTAATGTCCTTCTTTATCTCTTGCTACTTTCTTCGTTTTGAGGTCTATTTTGTCTGATACAAGTACTGCAACACCTGCTTTTTTCTCCTGTTGTTTGCATGAAATATCTTTTTCCATCCCTTCACTTTTAGTCTGTGTATATCTTTGGGTTTGAGGTGAGTTTCTTGTAGGCAGCATATAGATGGGTCTTGCTTTTTTATCCATTCTGTTACTCTGTGTCTTTTGATTGGTGCATTCAGTCCATTTACATTTAGGGTGATTATTGATAGATATGTACTTATTGCCATTGCTGGCTTTAGATTCGTGGTTACCAAAGGTTCAAGGGTTGCTTCTTTACTATCTAACAATCTAACTTAACTTTCTTGTTAAGTAATTGTAAACACAGTCTGATGTTTCTTTATTTCTCTCCCTTCTTATTCTTCCTCCTCCATTCTTTATATACTAGGTGTTTTATTCTTTGCCTTTAGTTAGTATTTGGATGGTCTGCTTTCTTTGCTATGATTTATTTTCTCTGGTGACATCTTTTTAGCCTTAGGAGTGCTTCCCTCTAGAGCAGTCCATTTAAGATATCCTGTAGTGGTGGTTTATGAGAGGCAAACTCTCTCAACTTTCGTTTGTCTGGAAATTGTTTAATCCCTCCATCATATTTAAATGATAATCGTGCTGGATACAATATTCTTGGTTCGAGGCCCTTCTGTTTCATAACGTTAAATATATCATGCCATTCTCTTCTGGCCTGTAAGGTTTCTGTTGAGAAGTCTGATGATAGTCTGATGGGTTTTCCTTTGTAGGTGATCTTTTTTCTCTCACTAGCTGCCTTTAATACCCTGTCTTTATCTTTGATCTTTGCCATCTTAATTATTATGTGTCTTGGTGTTGTCTTCCTTGGGTCCCTTGTGTTGGGAGATCTGTGGGCTTCGGTGGACTGCGAGACTATTTCCTTCCCCAACGGGGGGAAGTTTTCAGCAATTATTTCTTCAAAGATACTTTCTATCCCTTTTTCTCTCTTTTCTTCCTCTGGTACTCCTATAATGCGAATACTGTTCGTTTGGATTGGTCACACAGTTCTCTTAATATTTTTTCATTCCTAGAAATCCTTTTATCTCTCTCTGTTTCAGTTTCTCTGTATTCCTGTTCTCTGATTTCTATTCCATTAACAGTCTCTTGCATCTAATCCAGTTTGCTGTTAAGCCTGTCGATCGCTTGTCTGATTTCTGCATTGTCTTTCCTCACTTCCCTCACTTCCTCCCTCAGCTCTTGCACATTTCTCTGTAGGTCCGTCAGCATGGTTATGACTTTTATTCTGAATTCTTTTTCAGGAAGACTGTGCATTTCCATCCCTTCAGGCTCCCTCTCTGGGGTTGTCTGGTTGATTTTAGTCTGGACCATATTCCTCTGTCTTTCATGGCTATAGAAGTGGTCGCTGGTAGTTGCCACGTATGTGTCTTCAGGTGTTTAAGACTTTAAAGAGAAAAAAAAAGAAAAAAAAAGAGAGAAAGAAAAAAAAAGGAAAGAAAACAAAAAACAAAAAGAAAAGAAAAGAAACAAAACACAAAAAACGCCCACCGGGAGTAGATTCTGTGGGGATGCTGTAGGTGGCGCTGTTGCTCCACTATTCCGCAGCCGTGGCCGTGCTGCTCTGCAGGGCCCTTTATCGCTCTGGCCGGGGTGCGAATGAATGGGAGGCTGTTGATCTCAGTGAGAAGTGTAAGTACGGCCACGCTTCCCCAGTCGTCAGCTAAGTCATCCGAAACTCCCCAGGACTCCCAGCCTGCTGGGCTTTGTGTGCTGGGGCAATCTGGCTCCTCTGCTGGGCTCCTGTCTCTTTAAGACTGCTGAAGAAAGCACGCGCTTTTTTTTTTCCTTTCCGGGAGCTGGCTGCAAGCACCCTGGCGCGTTCCCGCTCAGATCCTGCCCCTCTGTCTCTCCAATCTCCGCTGCACTGCGCCATGTGGGTCAGCGCTCCCCGCGCAGATCACTGGGGCTGGCTACTTTGTGGGGTGTACTTCCACTCCCTCCCTGCTCTGAATCCTCTCCTCCCGCCGGTGCGCTGGGGTGGGGGAGTGCTCGGGTCCCACCGAGTCGTGGCTCCATATCTTACCCTCATCTTGGGGTGCCGAGTCCTCTCGGGTGTAGCTGCACGCTGTGCGCTTTCCTGTGTATTCTGGTCTCTCTTTTAGGAATAGTTGTATTTGCTGTATTTTCGTAGATAAATATAGTGTTGGGAGATTTCTGCCACCCTGCTCACGCCGCCATCTTCCCAGAAGTCCTATTGCTGTACTTTCTATGTTTGCCTCAAATTGATTTTCATGGATGGTGTGAGGTTTGCCCCTAATGTGAACATCGGCTTGTCTCCCACTGAGTTGATAAGATTTTGAATTCCCCAGTGGGTTTCTGTGGCACCTTTGTGGACAGTCAGGCTCCGTTCCATCCCGCTGGGGGCTTGCTGATGGTCCCCACAGGACCACCTGCCTTGAATTGCAGCTTTGCAGTGAGGTTTGACACCTCCCTTTTTTGTTGAAGGCTGTTCTGGGGATTCCTGTTGCATTTCCACGGTTGTCAGTTTCTACAGAAATCCCGTGGAGGTCATTGCCCAGTTGCCCTGAATCCACAGGTCAGCATGGGGAGATCACCCCTCCGAGTTCCTGTATCACGCCCAGGCTCACCTGCCACGTTGCTGTTCCTGGCTGTCAAGAGTGCAGGTCCGTGCATCTCTTTTCAAGAATGTTCCTGTGTTGTATGTGTTTTTAATGCTACTGTAAATGGCACTTTTAAACATTTCACTTTCAAATTGTTTGGGGTTTTGTTTTAATCTTGTGTCCTGTGGCCTTGCTGACGGGAAGCTTTGTAAGGTTGCTGGGGCTGTGTTGTCAGCTGTTGGCATCCACAAGTGCAGTTGTGTCCTTTCTTTCCAGGCCCTAGGCCTTCTTTTTCTCTGCCCCCCACACAGCCAGGGCCTTCCACATAACAGCGAGTAGTGTGGTGAGCGTGGTGAGTGGGTGGTGAGCAGGGTGAGTGGGTGGTGAGCAGGTGGTGAGTGGGATGTGAACAGGTTGTGAGTGAGGTGTTCACGGTGGTGAGCGGGTGTGAGCAGGGGTGGTGAGCAGGGTGTGAGTGGGTTGTGAGTAGGCGGTGAGCAGGTGTGAGCAGTTGTCGTTAGTGGGTGTGAGCAGGGTATGAGCAGGTATGAACAGGGGTGATAAGCAGGGTGTGAGCAAGAGATGAGCAGGCAGTGAGTGGGGTGTGCAGGGGTATGAGTGGGTGTGAGCATTTTTGGATGGTGGTGAGCAGGGTATGAGTGAGGTGTGAATGGGAGGTGAGTTGGCAGTGAGTTGGGTGTGCAGGGTGGTGAGCAGGGTATGAGTGTGTGTGTGAGTGGGTGGTGAGTGGGTGGTGAGCAGGTGGTGAGCAGGGTGTGCAGGGTGGTAAGCGGGGCCTGAGCGGGTGTGAGCATTGGTGGTGAGTGGGGTGTGAGTGGGTTGTGAGCGGGCAGTGAGCAGTTTTGGTGAGTGAGTGGTGAGCAGGGTGTGAGCGGGAGGTGAGTGGGTGTGAATAGGATTGGTGAGCGGGTGGTGAGCTGGTGGTGAGCAGGTGGTGAACGGGGTGTGAGCAGTCTCTGCTCTTCCAGGGGAAAGTGTTCCTAGTTCACCAGTAATGCTGGTGGTAACTAGAGGTTTTTTTCCCTTTGTTTTTTTTTAAATTTTTTATTAAGGTATTATTGATATACACTTTTATGAAGGTTTCGCATGAAAAAACAATGTGGTGACTACGTTTACCTATATTATCAAGTCCACACCCATACCCCAATGCAGTCATTGTCTATCAGTGTAGTAAGATACTACAGATTCACTGTTTGCCTTCTCTGTGCTACACTGTTTTCCCTGTGACCCCCCCACACCATGTGTACTAAACATAATACCCCTCAATCCCCTACTCCCGCCCTCCCCACCCACCTTCCCACACCCCTCCCCTTTGGTAACCACTAGTCCCTTCTTGGAGTCTGTGAGTCTGCTGCTATTTTGTTCCTTCAGTTTTGCTTTGTTGTTATACTCCACAAATAAGGGAAATCATTTGGCACTTGTCTTTCTCTACCTGGCTTATTTCACTGCGCATAATATCCTCCAGCTCCGTGCATGTTGATGCAAATGGTAGGATTTGTTTCCTTCTTATGGCTGAATAGTATTCCATTGTGTATATGTACCACATCTTCTTTATCTGTTCATCTACTGATGGACACTTAGGTTGCTTCCATATCTTGGCTATTGTAAATAGTGCTGCAATAAGCACAGGGTTGCATATGTCTTTTTGAATCTGAGAAGTTCTATTCTTTGGGTAAATTCCAAGGAGTGGGATTCCTGGGTCAAATGGTATTTCTATTTTTAGTTTTTTGAGGAACCTCCCTATTGGTTTCCACAATGGTTGAACTAGCTTACATTCCCACCAGCAGTGTAGGAGGGTTCCCCTTTCTCTGCATCCTCACCAGCATTTGTTGCTTTTAGTCTTTTGGATGCTGGCCATCCTTACTGGTGTGAGGTGATATCTCATTGTGGTTTTAATTTGCATTTCCCTGATGATTAGTGATATGGAACATCTTTTCATGTGTCTGTTGGCCATCTGAATTTCTTCTTTGGAGAATTGTCTCTTCATATCCTCTCCCCATTTTTTAATCGGGTTATTTGCATTTTGGGTGTTGAGGTGTGTGAGATCTTTATATATTTTGGATGTTAACCCCTTGTTGGATATGTCATTTACAAATATATTCTCCCATACTGTAGGATGCCTTTTTGTTCTGTTGATGGTGTCCTTTGCCACACAGAAGCTTTTTAGTTTGATGTAGTCCCAAGAGTTCATTTTTGCTTTTGTTTCCCTTGCTCGAGGAGATGTGTTCAGGAAGAAGTTGCTCATGCTTATATTCAGGAGATGTTTGCCTATGTTGTCTTCTAAGAGTTTTATGGTTTCATGGCTTACATTCAGGTCCTTGATCCATTTTGAGTTTACTTTTGTGTATGGGGTTAAACAATAATCCAGTTTCATTCTCTTGCATGTAGCTGTCCCGTTTTGCCAACGCCAGCTGTTGAAGAGGCTGTCATTTTCCCATTGTATGTCCATGGCTCCTTTATCATAAATTAATTTGACCATATATGCTTGGGTTTATATCAGGGCTCTCTAGTCTGTTCCATTGGTCTATGGGTCTGTTCTTGTGCCAATACCAAATTGTGTTGATTACTGTGGCTTTGTAGTAGAGCTTGAAGTTGGGGAGCATAATCCGCCCAGGCTTATTCTTCCTTCTCAGGATTATTTTGGCTATTCGGGGTCTTTTGTGGTTCCATATGAATTTTAGGACGATTTTCTCTAGTTCATTGAAGAATGCTGTTGGTATTTTGATAGGAATTGCATTAAATCTGTAGATTGCTCTAGGCAGGATGGCCATTTTGACAATATTAAATCTTCCTATCCGTGCGCACGGAATGTGTTTCCATTTATTGGTATCTTCTTTAATTTCTCTCATGAGTGTCTTGTATTTTTCAGAGTATAGGTCTTTCACTTCCTTGGTTAGGTTTATTCCTTGGTATTTTATTCTTTTTGATGCAATTATGAATGGAACTGTTTTTCTGATTTCTCTTTCTGCTAGTTCACTGTTAGTACATAGGAATGCCACAGATTTCTGCATATTAATTTTGTATCCTGTAACTTGCTGAATTCAGATATTAGATCTAGTAGTTTTTGAGTGGATTCTTTAGGGCTTTTTATGTACAATATCATGTCATCTGCAAACAGGGATAATTTAACTTCTTCCTTGCCAGTCTGGATGCCTTTTATTTCTTTGTGTTGTCTGATTGCTATGGCTAGGACCTCCAGTACTATGTTGAATAGAAGTGGGGAGAGTGGGCATCCTTGTCTTGTTCCCGATCTTAAAGGAAAAGCTTTCAACTTCTCACTGTTAAGTATAATGTTGGCTGTGGGTTTGTCATATATGGCCTTTATTATGTTGAGGTACTTGCCCTCTATACCCATTTTGTTGAGAGTTTTTATCATAAATGGATGTTGAATTTTGTCAAATGCTTTTTCAGCATATATGGAGATGATCATGTGGTTTTTGTCCTTCTTTGTGTTGATGTGGTGGATGATGTTGATGGATTTTTGAATGTTGTACCATCCTTGCATCCTGGAATAAATCCTACTTGATCATGATGGATGATCTTTTTGATGTATTTTTGAATTCGGTTTGCTAATATTTTGTTGAGTATTTTTGCATCTATGTTCATCAGGGATATTGGTCTGTAATTTTCTTTTTTTGTGGTGTCTTTGCCTGGTTTTGGTATTAGAGTGATGCTGGCCGCATAGAATGAGTTTGGAAGTATTCCCTCTTCTACTCTTTGGAAAACTTTAAGGAGGATGGGTATTAAGTCTTTACTAAATGTTTGATAAAATTCAGCAGTAAAGCCATCTGGTACAGGCGTTTTGTTCTTCGGTAGTTTTTTTGATTACCAATTCAATTTCGTTGCTGGTAATTGTTCTGTTCAGATTTTCTGTTTCTTTCTGGGTCAGCCTTGGAAGGTTGTATTTTTCTGGAAAGCTGTCCATTTCTTCTAGGTTATCCAGTTTGTTAGCATATAATTTTTCATAGTATTCTCTAATAATTCTTTGTTTTCTGTGGTGTCTTTGGTGATTTTTCCATTCTCATTTCTGATTCTGTTTATGTGTGTAGACTCTTTTTTTCTTGATAAGTCTGGCTAGAGGTTTATCTATTTTATTTTCTCAAAGAACCAGCTCCTGCTTTCATTGATTCTTTCTATTGTTTTAGTCTTCTCAATTTTATTTATTTCTGCTCTAATCTTTATTATGTCCCTCCTTCTACTGACTTTGGGCCTCATTAGTTCTTCTTTTTCTAGTTTTGTTAATTGTGAGTTTAGACTGCTCATATGGGATTGTTCTTCTTTCCTGAGGTGGGCCTGTATTGCAATATACTTCCCTCTTAGCACGGCTTTGCTGCATCGTATAGATTTTGCAGTGTTGAATTATTGTTGTCATTTGTCTCTATATATTGCCTGATCTCTGTTTTTATTTGGTCATTGATCCATTGGTTATTTAGGAGCATGTTGTGAAGCCTCCATGTGTTTGTGGGATTTTTCATTTTCTTTGCATAATTTATTTCTAGTTTCATACCTTTGTGGTCTGAGAAACTGGTTGGTACAATTTCAATCTTTTTGAATTTACTGAGGCTCTTTTTGTGGCCTAGGATATGATCTATTTTTGAAAATGTTCCATGGGCACTTGAGAAGAATGTGTATCCTGCTGCTTTTGGGTGTAGAGTTCTGTAGATGTCTGTTAGGTCCATCTGTTCTAATGTGTTGTTCAGTGCTTCTGTCTCGTTAGTTATTTTCTGTCTGGTTGATCTGTCCTTTGGAGTGAGTGGAGTGTTGAAGTCTCCTAGAACGAATGTATTGCATTCTATTTCCCCTTTTAATTCTGTTAGTATTTGTTTTACATATGTCGGTGCTCCTGTTTTGGGTGCATAGATATTTATAATGGTTATATCTTCTTGTTGGATTGACCCTGTTATGATTATGTAATGTCCTTTGTCTCTTGTGACTTTCTTTGTTTTGAAGTCTATTTTGTCTGATACAAGTACTGCAACTCCTCCTGCTTTTTTCTCTCTATTAGTTGCATGAAATATCTTTTTCCATCCCTTCACTTTTAGTCTGTGTATATCTTTGGGTTTAAAGTGAGTCTCCTGTAGGTAGCATATAGATGGGTCTTGTTTTTTTTATCCATTCGGTGACTCTGTGCCTTTTGATTGGTGCATTCAGACTGTTTACATTTAGGCTGATTATTGCTAGGTATGTACTTATTGGCATTGCAGGCTTTAGATTCATGGTTACCAAAAGTTCAAGGTTAACTTCCTTACTATCTAAGAGTCTAACTTAACTCACTTAATATGCTACTACAAACACAGTCTAAAGGTTCTTTTTTTCTCCTCCTTTTTCTTCCTCCTCCATTCTTTATATATTAGGTATCATATTCTGTACTCTTTGTCTATCCCTTGATTGACTTTGGGGATAGTTGATTTAATTTTGCATTTGCTTAGTAATTAACTGTTCTAACTTATTACTGTGGTTTTATTACCTCTGGTGACAGCTATTAAACCTTAGGAACACTTCCATCTATAGCAGCCCCTCAAAAATACACTGTAGAGATGGTTTGTGGGAGGTAAATTCTCTCAGCTTTTTTGCTTATCTTGAAATTGTTTAATCCCTCCTTCAAATTTAAATGATAACTTTGCTGGATAAAGTATTCTTGGTTTGAGGCCCTTCTGCTTCATTGCATTAAATACATCATATCACTCCCTTCTGGCCTGTAAGGTTTCTGCTAAGAAGTCTGATGGTAGCCTGATGGGTTTTCCTTTATATGTGATCTTTTTTCTTTCTCTAGCTGCTTTTAAGAGTCTGTCTTTATCTTTGATCTTTGCCATTTTAATTATTATATGTCTTGGTGTTGTCTTCCTTGGGTCCCTTGTGTTGGGAGATCTGTGCATCTCCATGGCCTGAGAGACTATCTCCTTCCCCAGACTGGGGAAGTTTTCAGCAATTACCAACTCAAAGACACTTTCTATCCCTTTTTCTCTCTCTTCTTCTTCTGGTACCCCTATAATGTGAATGTTGTTCTGTTTGGATTGGTCACACAGTTCTCTCAATATTCTTTCATTCTTAAAGATCCTTTTTTCTCTCTGTGCCTCAGCTTCTTTGTATTCTTCTTCTCTAATTTCTATTTCATTTATCGTCTCCTCCACTGTATCTAATCTGCTTTAAAAACTTTCCATTGTATGTTTCATTTCTGATACTGTGTTCCGTAATGATTGGATCTCCAACCGGAATTCATCCCTGAGTTCTTGAATATTTTTCTGCACCTCCATGAGGATGTTAATAATTTTTATTTTGAAATCCCTTTCAGGTGGATTCATGAGGTTGATTTCATTTGAATTTTTCTCAGAGGTTGTATTCATAATTTTATTTTGGACCAGGTTCCTGTGGCGTTTCATATTTGTACATGGCGCTGTCTAGTGCCCAGAAGCTCTACTCCCTTGAGCTGCTCAGCCCCTAAAACAATGTCGGGGTTCACAGGGGAGTAGTATTGGTGCCTGGGGGGAGGAAAGAGGTGTTTCCTGCTTCCCGGCTGCTATGCCTGTCTCCAGCGCCTGAACCAGTGGGCCAAGCACACAGGTAATAAGCCTCTGTGCTTTGCGTTTGTAGTTGCTGTAGACAGATCTTCCCTCTGGCTAGCCAGGGTAGGGTTTTCTGGTTTGCCAGCCGGGTGGGGCTGGTCAGGAGAAAGGCGCAGTAGGCTGCATATCACTGAGGGTGTTCTTGGAGCTCTGTAGCCAGCCAGGAAGCTGGAGCTCCTGAAGATTGTGAAAGTTTGCAACCTGCTGGGCAGAATGCACCCGGACACTTTTGTCTACGTGTCCTTTCCCCAAGGAAGCTCTGTGCAATCCTTGCCCCTTTAGCAGCCCTCTTGCTGTTAGGAAGTCTCTCAGACTGCCCGCCTTTCTTTTGTCCCAGAGCAGCTGGATATGGATCCCTACTTTCCACAAGCAGCTAGAATCTCAGTCTCTCCAGGAATTCTGCCTGTTTTAGCTTTCTAACCCCCTAATCACGAGAGTACCGAGAAAACACCATGAAATGTAGGTTTGTGCTCCCAGATCAGATCTCCGGAGTTAGGTATTCAGCAGTCCCAGGCCTCCACTCCCTCCCCACTCTGTTTCTCTTCCTCCTGCTGGTGAGCTTGGGTGGGAGAAGGGCTTGGGTCCTGCCGGGCCACAGCTTTGGTACGTTACCCTGTTCTGTGAGGTTTATTCTTTTCTCCAGGTGTATGCAGTTTGGTGCAGTCCTCTTTCCTGTTGCTCTTTCAGGATTAGTTGTATTAATTATATTTTTGTATTATATGTGGTTTTAGGAGGAAGCCTCTGTCTCACCTCTCACACCACCATCTTTAATCTTCCCTTTGTTGTTAAGATGTCTTTTATTAAACTAAGGAAGTTCCCTTTGATTTCTCACTTTGCTGCACAGTCTTTATTTTTTTACCGTGAAATGGTATTGAATGTTGTCAGATGCATTTTCTGCATTTAGTGAAATGATCCTACAGTTCTCTCCTTTAGTGTGTAAATTTGGTGAATTCTGTTGTTTTTTTCGATTGTTAATCCAAACTCGCATTCCTGGGCTAAACCTGTTTTGTGGGAAGGTTTTTGATACAGATCCTGTTTCCTCAGCAGATGAAAGTTTCTTGTTTTATTTTGTGTTCTTTATTTTTTAAGGAATCCATTCAGTTCATTGGAATTGTCAAATTTATTGGCATGATGTTCATGTATTGTCTTATTCTTATAACATCTGTGTTGATAACCTTTGACTCGTGATAGGTCATCCTTGGCCTTCTCCCTTGGTCATTCCACCTAGTTTATTTTACTCATCTGCCCAAGACCTCCTTTAGGTCTGACTGGTGTTCTCTCGTCCGCCTGCACTTCTGCTGGCTCCTCCCTGCCTGTGACTGATGCGCTCGAGGTTGGGCTGGGCTGGGGCTTCTCCCTGTCACTGCGGAGTCCAGGCTGCGGGGAAGGTGGTGCTGCAGGGTCGCCCCCGGAGCCCGGGAACGGCCTCATTCCTCAGCGTCAAAGCCAGGACCTGAACGCATGCCCCTGAAGCCTGGCCTCACTTGTGTGGGGACCAGTGGTGATGTAGAGTATGGAAACCTGTCGCCTGAGGAATTGAGCCTGTCGCCCAGGAAGCTGGCAGGGGAGGCCTTTCCTCGTGAGTGGCTATGCCTGTGTTCTCCCTCCGGGTCCTCCGTAGGGGTGGCTTCCATGGAAGAAGCAGGATTCCAACTGCTGTCCTCCCGGCCTCCATGGCCCCACTCTTACTGCCTTTGGGTTCATGTCCAGCAGAAACAAGCATCCTCCATGTGGGCAGAGAAGGCATGCGCTCGGCTTCTCAGGACCACTGAGGGGGCTGCTGGTGGACAGACACCTCCTTGTGGGGGACTTGGGGTGTGCCAGGGGCTCCGTGGTGAGCTGCACATCTTCATCCTCGAGACACTGTCAGCAAGTACCAGACCCTGTGGCTCTTCGCGTGGGCCTGGGAGCCACGGTGGCAGTCGGGGTGACTACGGTTCTTGCCGATGTTTGAAGGGGAGTGAGAACCTACCTTGGGGTGAGGGCGGTGTGGGCAGCTGGAATTTCATTTTTGTTCTTCCTCCTGCTGAATTTCTCAAAATGTCTGAAACGAGTATGACTCACTTTTGAAATCTGGTGACGTGGACCAAGGACGTGTACAGGCATTCAAAGGCAGCGCTGCCCAAACCTGGGCGGGAAGACCATCATCCCATTTCCCCGGCACTGCTTACCATTCCAGAGTTTTCCTCTGGTTTCCCAGTACAAGCTCCTGTTGGGTTTGGGGTTTCATCTTCACACGCCTGTGCAATGTCCTGCCACAGCCTCTTGCACCCCCAGCCCCTGCCCCGCCTCTGAAGCCCACAGTCTCTGCGGGCCTGACACTCTTAGGACCACGGCCACGTTCACAGCTGAGCATGGGGTAGGCACTCACTTAAAAGAGGAAACCAGTGAGAAGGCAGGTGCGGGGACTGTGGGCAGATTTGGAGGGTAGGTGGCAGGGAGGTTGACTGGGGTGGGGGCAGCAGGGCAAGGAGGGGGAGGGTTTAGACCTCCGTGCAAGGCTGCCTGCCTCTGCACCAGGCCAGTTTGCTGCTCCAGCCCGCAGAGCTGGGGATGGAGAAGGCAGTGGTGCCCAGGGAAGCCTGTGTCCGCAGGAAGGGCCATGGCATGTCGCTCTGTGATGGGAGGTGCCGGGTCCCAGGAGAAGGCATGCTTCCATGCTGTGTAGGCTTCTCTTGTGTTTGGCATCTGGTGCTGGGAATCCGGCTGGACAGGTCTGCTGAGAAGCTGGCCTGCTAGTTGGTCTTAGCCCGGTTGGGTGGCCTGCACAGGACGTGTCCACAAGGCGGGTGATTTCATTTCTTACAGGCTGTTATTTCAAGTTCAACTTGCTTTGTTTCTTAGAACTTGATCTTGTCTGATTGTTAAGTTGTCATTTTAACTTGATTATGTTCAGGGCTCCCTTTAGGGGAAAATGTTTATTGTGTCTTAAAATTCACCAAGCCCTTCTTCCTCATGGATTGAGGGTCCCAGACAATACATTTTCTTGAGAGGGTTCGATGTTCTGTGGAGACGCAAGCTGACTTTCTCTCTCTCTAGTTAGAACGTCCCCTGGTCACCCTCCCTGGCAGGGTGTCTTGCTCTCCGTCCCACTCTCTTTCTAACCGTCTTGCTGTGCCAGGCCAGCCAAAGGAATAACATGCGGAGGGAGGGGTGAATGGGGGCGCGCGTGCTGCAGGCTGGTCCTTCCCCGCGGCCCCTCCTGCACCAGCCAAGCCTCCCGGCTCTGCTGTGCACCCACCCAGACGCGCTCTTGGCGCCTGTCATTTTGCTGGGAGGCCCGATCATAACTTCCTTTACAAAACTATTTTTAGCCTTGGTTATTTATGACTGCACAGACTCGATTTCCTTGCTCGTGAAAGGAAAGGGCTTTCTGCTGGGATAAGCTTGTGTCGTGGGGCAGGATTTCCTGAGGAATCAGGCAGCAGGAACTGGTGTCCACCTTGTGGGCGCGTCCCCGAGAGGCCCCACCCTCGCTGTGTCTGCAGGGTGCGGGAGCTCCGGGTGCTCATCTGTTTTGAATGGCTTGAGTCTGAAAGCGTGAAGGAAGGGTCTGAGAACACATGAGTTTGTCTCCTAGCAGCCCTTGTCCTCAGCCCCTAGATGCTGCCTCCAGGGCTCCAGGGCTCTGAGTCCACGTCTGCCTGGGGCCCAGGCTCTGGCCCAGTCTTTCTGGAGTCCTTTTCCTAGAAGTGACCTGATGCCTCCCTGCTGAGGGATGGCGGTTTGGTCTAATGGATGACATCCCCTGTGTGCTGAGTTGGTGCACGGGCCTGGGAGACACCATTGGCTTCCTTCCCCTGCCTGCAGATCGCGGAGGCAAAGGGGTCATGGGAGGGGAGGGTCAGGCTGGGGGTCCCTGGTCCCCACCTCTGGCTGCGGGGACAGTCACCTATAGCAGGTGGTTCTGGGGGTAGGCTTTCCACTGCCTGTGCCTCCGTGGGCTCCTTCCACTCCAGCAGCTGCCTCGACGCCTCCTGTGGGTCCTTGCCCTGCCTGAGCACTGTCCCTTTCCGACAGCTGTGAGCCCCAGAGGGGCAGTGTGCTGCTTCCCGCACAGGGGGTGGTGTCTCTGCATCCAGCATCCCCTTTCTCTGGGGCGCACTCTCCCAGCTGGGGCTGTTGGCCTCCTTAGGATGCTGGTCCTTCTAGACCTTTCTCGGGGCTGCACCTACAAACCTGCATTCAGTGGCATACATCTGAGAACCTGCTGTGTCCCAGGCAGCAGAAAGGCGAGGCGGGCCCCATGTCTTACCCTTCACTCCTGGCATCCCGCTGTGAGACGACAGATCAGAGGAGCCCTGGTTTCGGCGGTGCTGACCTCCCACCTCCCTGTGCAGCCTGGATGAGTGCACAGTTCTTAGGTGCAGGGGGCCCTCATCCTGCTGGCTGGGTGCCCTGCGGCCTCCACTGCCACTGGCACGAGGGTGTTAGAGTGGGCTGGGCGCTCCAGAGCCCATCTCCAGGTGCCGCAGCACATGCATGCTGACGTGCACTCTTTTTACCTTATCTAATGGATTCCAACACATTTACCACGTTGCATGGATTTCATGCACGCCGGGCCCCAGGCAGCTGGGGGCTGGTTAGGGCCGATGATGGGCCCAGTATAGGGCAGAGTGGGCTTCCGAGGGCTGGCTCCGTCCCAGGACCCCACGGGAAGCCCCCAACCTGAGCATGGCTCCCCAGGCGCCCCGCCTGCCTTCCTCTGTCCGGCTCTTGGAGACCTGGGCGCGCATCTGCAGGCCGCGCTCCGAAGCTGGCGGCCAGGTCCGGCTCACTGGTGGCGGAACGTGGTGCAGAGCCCCTGGTTTGCAGCTGTGCGTGGATCTCCATGGGCTGTGGTGAGCGCAGGGAGGCCGTTCTGCCCCCAGGCCTCTGCCCCTCAGGTGGGCAAGGTCACTGGGTCAGTCGTACTGCTCCTGTGCGTCTACACACGTTTTTCTTTCAGATTTTCTGCCAGTTTTCCTTTGCTTTTATAAAGTTCTCCAAATGTTAACTCTTCCTGTGTGATTCTGTTACAAGTATGTTTAGTCAGCTCAACATTTGTCTTTTGACTTTGCTTATGTTTTTTTTGCCATGTTCAAGTGTTTTTCTTAATTGTAGTTGAATATCATTCTTTGTAAAAATGATATCTGAATTTTGAGTCACAGTTTATTTTTCCACATGAACTTTAGAGTCGGCTTATCTAGTCCAGGCTGGGTTGGGTGCGGCCCTAGTGCTGCGCTGGGGGCCTGGCGGCTCTGATGTTGGGTCTCCCACTGAGTCAGGAATACCTTTTGTCTCAGCCAGGAATGTCAGCGTTTTCTCTTACTATAGAATGTTCACACTTTGAAACTTATCCCTAGCTTTTGTCTTGTTTTGGGCTGCCACTGTAGGGCCGGTGTTCTGGCTGGTGGACGGCTGGCTGCTGGCATCTTACTTTTTGTTCTGCTCTGCGTCCTGCACCCCTTTGCTGCTCTGCCCGCCTGCCTGTGCCCAGGGTGTTCCGGTGTGCTCTGTGCCATCCGCAGGTGTGGGCTGCTCAGTTCCTCCTCCCCTGGTCATGCCTGGATCTCTCGGTGACCATTCCCTAGTGTCTTTGATATGCATTTAAGTCATGGGAAATAACAGCATCTCTGCCTTGTCCCGGCCTGACGGCTCCCGGTGAGGTGTGAGTGTGTGTGGTGGCACTTTAAATACAAGCATTCTGTAATAGTCAAAGTTGTTGCTATTAAATAAATAATGAAAGTAAAACATTTCACTCAAAAAGCCAAAATACAGAACTTTCCCATAAACTGAAGGAATATAGGAAGATAAATATAAATCAAATATTATTGAATAAAAAAGCAGGAAAAAAAACAGAAAAATAGTAAGTTAAGGAAACATTAAGAGTTATTTGTTTGAATACATAAATGAAATAAATATTTGATAAGACTGATTATTTGAGGAAGGGAGGGGCAGTGGGTGGATCGACGACCTTACAGTGACACGGGAACAAGGGTCACGCGTACAGGTCAGCAGCTGTGAGATGGGGGCTCCCGCTGGGTGACGTTTTAAAGTAGATCCTTACTACAGACTTCATACCAAAATAAAATCTGGAGTAAAAAGATTTAAAATAATATTTACTCTATTTTATTATACACACATATACATATTTCTAGTATTAAGGACATGGATGAGTTTCCTATGCTGTGTAACAAATTACCACAAAGCTCATGGTTTTAAGCAAGCACCCATTATTGTCCCAGCCTCTGCAGGGACAGTCTTCCACTCAGGGTCTCTGGACTGTGCCTTCACCTGGGAGCCAGCCAGGAGGAGGTCTGCCGCTGAGCTCCCTCGGCTGGGGCACACGTCATTTCCTTGTGACTGCAGAATTCCTGGCAGCTTGCCCTGTAGGGCGGGGCGGTGGCTTCTGCTTCTGGACCCTGACCTTTAGATCTTCTTTTAAATGGCTCGCCTGCTATCTGATAAGGGCAGACCTACCCTGGATAATGCCCCTTTTGATTATCTTAAGATCAGTTAATTTTAGAATTTAATTACATTTGAGCAGTTCTTCGACCTTTGCCATGCAATGTTACCTAATCGTAGGAGTGGCATCTTATCCTGCTGACGGGTCCCAGGGCTGGGAGGCCTTCTGCAGGAGCACCACGGGCGGAGCAAGTGGCAGCCTGTTGGAAGCCCGCCTCCCGGGGGCCCCGTCAGGTCTGGCCTCTTAGCATTTTATCGCCAGTGGTTGCTGACTTATTGAAGAGCTTTTCAGTTCACTTTTAACTTCCATCTTTTTTTTTCTCCATTGTTCGTTTTTCATGTAAATCCAAAATTTTGACCTGTGTAATTTTCCTCCTCCCTGAAGAACTTTTTAAAACACTACTTTCAGGGCAGGTCTCCTAGTGATAAATTTCCTCAGTTCTGTTTGACAAAGTCTTTATTTCTCCTTCACTTTGAAAAGTAATTTTGCTGGACATGTTATCCTAAGTTGGTGTTTTTTTTTCTTCCGTTTCGCCACTGGGAACGTCCACGGCACCCTCCTGCTGCTTGTGCGGCTGTCAGGAACCTCACTCTGACGCCTGTCCTCACTCCTCTGTAGACGAGGTGTATTTGCTTATAAGATGTTCTCTGCAGTTTGAATACTGTCTGCCACGTATAGATTTTTACCATTTACCGCACTGCTGTTCTCTAGCCTCCCTGTTTCTCTGCTTTGGGGCTTTGTCACTCATGTGACAGGTCTTCAGCTGCTAGTACTTCTCTGCTCTCTTTTCACATCTGGAATTCCCATTATATGGATGCTCTGTCTTTTGAGGTCATCTCATAGTTCTTGGATGTTGTGTAAATTTTTCAGTCTTCTTCTCTGCATTTCGGTTTTGGAAGTTTCTGTTGACACATCTTCAAGCTCTCTGATTGTTTGCTTGGCTGTGTCCAGGCTGCTGGTGAGCCCGTCAGAGGCTGTCTTCCTCCTGTCACAGGATTACTGATCTCTAGCGTCTCCTTCTGATACTTTCCTGGAGTTCCCACCTCTCTGCCCACTAGTCCTCTTGTTGGCATGCTGTCCATGTTTTCCTCTAGCAACCGTAGCATAGTAATCTCAGTTATTTTAAATTCCCTTTCTGATAATTCTAAAATCTGTGTCTTAACAGTATGATGCATTTTTGATGTCTTCAGACCTTTCTTCTTGCCTTTTAGTATGCTTTGTCATTGGTTTTGGAAGCTAGGTGATGGGAGCTGAGGTGGCCTGGCTTTCAGTGTGAGGTTCCGTGTTCATCTGGCAGGAGCTGGGCTGTGTCCCCTGTGTGCTGTGTCCGGGTGTCACGGGCTCCACAGTCCCCTAGCATCCTCATTTTTGTCTCTGGGACCCCTGCTCAGCTGCCCTCTCCTCTTACAGCTGGAATCCACTGCATTACAGTGGAGCCCTGTTGGGGTGGAGAAGGTGTGTGGAAAGTGGGGGTGGGGGCAGGGGAAGACCTGGGGGAGACCCTGGAGGTGGGGTGGGGGAAGGCACGGGGCAGGGTGTGTTCTGTCACTGGATAATCACATCTTAGTCTTAGTGGCCTGTGTCCCTGGGCTGGGGCCTTCACAGGTGTTTCTCAGCACACATTGCACCCATCCTCAGGTGCAGAGGAAGGCCACCCTCCCATAGATGGCAAGGCTGGTGGCGTCTGCACAGGAGCTTTGCTGTGGACAGCACTCTGCTAGTAGTTCACATGGACACTCCCCTCCTCTGCCAGATCCTCCTCAAAGGGGGCCTGATGTCAGTCTTCACAGTCAGCGCCTGGTGGGATACCTGGAGGCAAAACCTGCACAGTGTGGGGTCCCCCTTAAAACTGCATCCTGAGGGGCTTCTCATACTCATGCTTGTCCTCACTCGGCGTCCAACAGTTCATTGACACTATCACTGATGTCTTCTGCCCGGTCATGGCTCCTGCAGCCTGTCTCCCAGGTGAGCAGATCTTGGTGGACCCTGTTCATCTCTCTCCAGGGTTCGCGGTTCAGGGTTCAGAACTAGCCACTTCAGTTTTCCGATGGGTCCCAGAAAAGTCACTGCGGGGATGGGAGTGAGGACTTGCAAGCTCTTTGCCTGCTGGAGCTGTAACTGGAAGTTGTTAACTTTTCAGTTCAAGACAATCATTTGATTTTCTTAGCCTTGTTAGCACGATCAGGTGTATCAGTGGTTTTCCTGATAGTGAACCAGCCGCACATTGATGGGCAAGTCCACTTGGTCATGGTGTGGATTTTTAGAGTATGGCTGCATCCCTTAATTTGGGGTGTTTGTCCTGATAGCATAAGTGAGGTGGGTGTGAAGCCTCCCTCTTCTTATATGCCGCCTTTATGTTTGTATGTCAGTGTTATGTTGGGCCCATAATAGACACATTGTTTTCCTTCTTTTTCTGTAATCTAGCTGTGTTAATAATTTAGCCACTAACTACAAGTGCCTGTTTAAACTTTAATTAATTAAATTAAGAACTCAGTTACTTAGTCCCAGCAACCACATTTCAAGTGCAGGTTTGGCTTCTGCAGACAGAACATTGCCGTCATCATCACAGAAGGTGTTGCCAGCAGTGCTGACCAGGGGCTGCTGAGCAGGTTCATATGTGTGGTGTGTTCTAGTGTGGCGGGTGGTGTGTGTGTGGTGGGTGGTGTGTGTGTGTGGGGCGGGTGGCAGACTGTGTGGCAAGTGGCAGACTGTGTGGTGGGTGTTGGGTGTGTGCAGCAGGGTGGCGGACTGTGTGGCGCAGGTGGTGTGTGTGTGTATGGTGGGTGGCAGACTGTGTGGCGGGTGTGTGTGGCAGGGGGTGGACTGTGTGGCAGGTGGTGTGTGGTGGACCTTGTGGTGGGTGGCGTGTGTGGCGGGTGGCGTGGGTGTGTGGCAGGTGGTGTGTGGTGGGTGGTGGACCGTGTGGTGGGTGGTGTGTGCGTGTGAGGTGGTGGACCATGTGGCAGGTGTGTGTGGCATGTGGTGGACCGTGTGATGGGTGGCGGACTTTGTGGCAGGTGTGTGTGGCAGGTGGCGTGTGTGTGTGTGTGGTGGGTGGTAGACCATGTGGCCCGTGGCGTGTGTGGCATGTCGGTTTGCTGGCTTATTAGCATCTTCTCGTGCAGCAGACCCATTAGGCCAGTGACTTTCATAGAAGCTGCAGGTAGTTTCCCTGCTTGAGGCTGGCCTTTTATGTTGCTTATAGTGACTAGTGGTATTTAAAATGTTGCTGACGTGTTCTGAGAGCTTCCCTTCTTTTTCTCTTCCTGGAGCTTTTAAAATTAAGAGTTAAAAATGGTGAAAATAATGCATGGCAATTATGAATGCATATTAAGAATGAAGAAAATAGAGGAAAAAATAACCATGGCCTCAAATACAACCACTCTAAAATTTTGTTGGTTTTTTTTCTCATCTTTTTTTCTGTCCGCCTGGTAACAACGCTGTTGAGAGGGTTCAAGTTAGCTAACTACTCTGGGTGCTGAGTCACACGGGGCTCTGCCATGCAGTCCTGGGGACCCATGTGGGGTGGTTTCTGCTAGTGTGGGTTCCCGGGTGCAGAAAGGGACGCTGGGTGGCCAGTTTCTGCAGGGCTGCTTCTACTCCGTGTGTTGGGGCTGGAGTGCGTGCATATGGTTATTTTGTGTCCACCCATCTTTGAGGTATAAACCGCCTTCGTGTCTCATGTATTTCAGTTTTTTTGTAAACTATGCCCAGTGTAACACTGGTCCCTTTAGCCGTTTGTGGTGTACAGTTCAGCGGCATTGCATGTGTCAGTGGCACATACGACTGTCACGTGACCGTCAGCATGTCTGTGCCCAGACCTCCTCACCTGTTCCCTCTGGCTGCCTTCCTCCTGTTTTCTTCAGCACACAGACTGTGTAACTTTATGGATGAGCCCTCTGTACTTTTCTGGAGTATTCCATTTGTAGTTCTCCTACGAATGGTGTAGTTATGAACTTTGTGTACAGAGCATTTTTGCTATTTAGAATTATTCCTTGGAGGATTGACTTCCAGAGATAGAATTCCACATTTGGGAGGAATGAGTATTTTTAACATTTGCTGGCCACATTTTGATCGTTTTTGCATTTTTCTGTACAATCATAAGAGCAAAAGTGGGTGTTTAGGAGATAAATAAGGTGAGTACTTTCTGTAAAGTTGGTGGCTGAATATATGCAGAGCCTGGTACGGCCCACGCTTTGAGCTGAAATGTGTATCTCTTCACGATGTAGTTTGTGTTTAGCTTTTATTCCTACTTTAGTGGATTTAGAAATAGCTCTACATTAGCCGAGCATAGGATGTAAGTCAGGAGGCCTGCAGCCAGCGTGGCCCCGGGGCTTTGCTGAGCCGCCCCTGGGGCAGAGCTGCTGCTGCAGCTCACACCACCAGAGTGGACAGCATGGACAGCAGGGCTGTGGCTGGAGTGGCCGTGGTGGTAGGCTGGCGTCGGGAGCACTGGGACGCGCATCACAAGGCAGCTCTGGCTTTGGCCTCGGCAGAAGGGCATGCCGGGCTTGTGTGTGAGCGCGGACGCGTGCCTGGGTTTCAGTGTTTGCGGCTTTGTCTTGGATCTGGGACCCTGTTTAGTGTCCTGTTGTTTCTGCTGCTGTCTCTTGCCCTTTCTTCTCCCAGCGCATGGGGAGATGTGCTCAGGCTCGTATTTGTTCTGGCTGTTGGGGGCCTGTCCTGAGCTACTCTGTTCCTTGAGGAGCAGGACTCCTGGTAGCCCCGCTGCACCTCATCGAGGATGTGGTGGTTTGGGTCAGACTCCCTGCACTCAGTGGAATATGATTTGAGGCAAATACTAGGATGTCACACTGTAATTACAATTTTAGGAGATCACCTTTTCCACACATCTTCAGGACTACATTCAGAAAGTTAAACTGGAGGGTTATAGATTGGGCGGGAATATTTTTATATGCTAAGTTTATATAAAAATTACGTGTACACCCTCATTTTGCAGGCATTGAAGAGCATCATCTCTTTCCGATTTTTATTTCCAGTGTTTTGTGCTTTTGGTGTGTGCTGTAGGGTCCCTGTACGTGTGCCTGGCACTGGGCTGTGCTGGCGGCCCTGGTGTTTCCTGTGTGTTGCGGTTGGGTTGAGCCTAGGGGACCTTACCTTCTTATTGCTGGACTTGAAATTTTCTTTTTCTTCATTGGCTAATAAAATAAGAGGATAATGTAATAAGGTACTGAACAAGCCCACAGACACACTGGGCCACAGTGCATGGTCGCACTGCTGGCTTACTTTAGATCTGTCCCCTCTTTCACTGTGGGAAAAGGCACAGAACATAAAGTCACCATTATCACCAAGTGCACAGTGCAGGGGGGTCAAGCACGTTCACGTGTCGTGTGACCACCGCCACTGTCCGCTCCAGAGCTTTCTCATCTTCTCAAGCTGAAACCGGCACCCTTGAACGCTGACTACCCACCCACACCCCGTTCACACCAGCTGTGGCTGTGACTGTCCTCGGTCTCTCATATTCGTGGGGTCACGCAGTGTTTGTCCTTCCATGATGGCTCATGTCCATCCTCCAGGGCCGTCTGCATCTTGGCCGGTGTCAGAGCTTTAAAATGTGTTCCGGGTATTAGACCTTCATCAGACATGAGTCGCCTTTGTTTTCTTACCTCTGTAGGTCACCTTTTCACTCTATCAATAGTGCCTTTTGAGGCATAGAAGTTTGTAATTTTGACATAGTCTGGTGTACTTTTTCTTTGTTGCCTCTGCTTTTGGTGTCCCATCGAAGAAGAAATCATTGCCAGTCCTGAGTCACGAACCTTCTGTGTTTTCTTCTAAGAGCTCTGTAGATTAGATCTTTGATGATTGGAACTGACCTGAGTGTATGATGCTGAGCTGAGGGCCCGACTTGACTGAGACCCTCCGTCCTGCCAGCCCTGTTCTGGGAATGACTGTTGGCCTTTCCCTGGGGGACGGTCTTGGCACTGTCGTCAAAAATCCTTTGACCATGTATGTGAGGGTTTATTTCTGGGCTCTGCGCCCCATTCTGGGCCTGTGGGCCCATGTGGGTGCCAGCGCCATGCTGTCCGGACAACTGTAGCCTTGTAGCAAGTTCGAATTCAGGAAGTATGAGGCCTCCAATTTGCTCCTTTTCAGGACTGTTTTTGGCTGTTTATGGTCCCTTGAATTCAAAATTCCACATGAATTTCAGGGCGGATTTCTCTGTTTCTGCGCAAGTGTCTGGCCGCCGACAGGGTGACGGCGACTCTGGGTGGCCCAGATGGCGTGGGCCCTGCCCGGAGCCCCTGTTGGCGCTGGCTGTGTCTCCGGCACATGGAGAGCTTCCTCTCCTCCAGCGAGTCCCGCAGCCCTCCGTGTACAGGCCTCTTGCGCCCTTGGGTAATGTTATTCCTTGGTATTTCATTCTCTTTGATGCTTTTGTATGACGGAATTTTCTCAGTGTTTTTCAGATCGTTCATTGTTAATGTATAGAAATATCACTGACGTGTGTGTGTTGATTTTGTGTCCTACCACTTTACAGAATTTATTAATCATAATATTTTTTTCTGTGGAATTTTTAGGGTTTTGTTCGTATAAGATCATGTCACCTGTGAACAGAGACAGTTTTTTTTCCTTCCCATTGGGATGCATTTTATTTTTCTTGGGCCAGTTGCTCTGGCTGGGACTCGCAGGCGGTGCTGAGTGGAGGTGGGGAGTGGGCCGCCGTGCCCTGTTCCTGGTCTCGGTGGAAGACCGCAGGTGTGTCAGCACTGGGGACAGTGCTGGCTGCAGGGCGTTCTGGCTCTGGGAATTAAGGCCTGTAGGTATTTCCCCCTCAGGTTGCTTTCTTTGCTTTTATGTCTAGAAAGCCCTTCTTTCTACCACAAGGACAGCTATGTGCTTATGTTCCCTTCTGATTATGTTTCAAGTTTTGTGTTTGTCTCCTGATGCCATGTGGATCGTACTTGTTTGTCAGATAGGGGGTCTCTGGTAGCGTCTCTGGGTCCTGGTGCTCCTTGTCGATGAGCACCTGCGCCCTCACCTGTGAAGCCCCCTCTCCGGCTGCCTGACACCCCCCCCC
Organism: Smutsia gigantea; assembly: GCA_032199065.1. Taxonomy (NCBI): domain Eukaryota; kingdom Metazoa; phylum Chordata; class Mammalia; order Pholidota; family Manidae; genus Smutsia; species Smutsia gigantea. Next base: position 23,706 of record JAVSCE010003102.1, read on the forward strand.
GCCCCCACCCGCTCCGGAGTAGGGCAGAGGCCCCTGGGGAGGTGGAGGGCTGCCTGTCAGTTTGCCTCTGGCATCTCTGACTTTCTCTCGTTTGGATGTTGTCTGTTACGGGCTCCATCCCAGTTTTCCTGTTTCCTGCCGAAGTGGACTTGTTTCATAGTGGACTTGTTTTTCTTAAAGAATAAGCATCATGGGAAGGCACAGATCACCCCAGACCCCACAACCCAAACAGGGTCACTGTCCACAAGCGTTGGCCATGTTCCCAGGGAGCCCTCAGGGCCAAGGGGACCCCTGTGGATGGGGCAGGCTGGGTAGCAAGGTTTCCAGCCTCTGCCGTGTTAGCCAGACCGTTAAATCAAACCCCAGTGAACTGAAACTGAAGGAACTTCTGAACTTGAGAAAAATGTTTCATTGAGGCTAAAAGTATTATCTCTCTAAAATCCTTCTAAGGATAAGAAAACTTAAAAAAATCTTTAAGAATTTGGTGTTTACAAATGCATTTGAACTTCAGCCGTGCTTATGAGTCCCATGCTCTGGGAGGAGCCTGGCGCCGTGCAGCCTCTTGTCTCCACATCTCCTGACCTTATGGGCCTGTTGTCTGCCTTTTGCAGGGTTTCTAATGTCCTCTGTTGCCACGCCCCTCCACGTGTGGTCCTGGCTCAGAGCACGACTGGGTGATGCGGCCTCCTGTTTGAGCCCTGCACCTTGACCTGTGCCTGTGGCTCCGCCTGGCGTTGCAGAGCCCTGTCTCCGTGTGTCCCTTGGGGTTGGGTGTGGCGGGCTGCCAGTGCTCTCGCATCAGTTTATCCTGGAATACTATACCTTCCCCACCATGGCTGTGTTCCTCCCTTTCGGGGTCTCTGCCCCAGTGTGTGTGGGCTCTCTGCCTCCCTGTCTAGCCCCCTTCCCAGGGGCACCAGGGTGTGCGGCTCCTGGCTGTCAGCAAGGTCTCCCCGCCCTCCCTGGGAGGCATTCTCTTCTCGTCTTGTGGCTGCCACTTGGCAGGGCTGAGGTAAGAGGTTCGTACTGCCTGGGAACCCCTCACTATGCTTGCTTTATTATTCTGTTAAATTTGGGGTCCAGCCCCCCTTCACCACCTATGCCCGAGTGTTTACATTGCCCCACTGTGGTGCGGGCTGGGACATGAGGCGTCCTTCTGGCAACAGTGCTGAGGGAAGAGGGAAGCAGTGTGATGCAGCTTACAGCACAGGGTAGAAACAGGACGGCCTGGGGCCCCACTGTCTGGGGCCAGAAGGCCCTGTGACCGAGCACAGTAAGAAGGACATGGTGTTTGAGCAGACCTGAGAGCAGCAGAGGTGGGGGCACCGGTATCTGTGGGAGGGCATGTGCAAAGGCCCTGAGGCCAAGGATGGAAGAAGGCCGGCCTCCCAGAGCCAGTCAGGTGGGGGCAGGCAGAGGTCAGCTTGGCCCTGGGAAGGACTGGCTGTCCTGGCCAGGGCGGTGGGGGGGGCGTTGGCTGCAGAGACGAGGAGTCACAGGCTGGTGGGGGCATAGCAGGGAGCTTCTTGGGAGGAAGAGCGAGGGAGGTGGGCTGGGCAGTGGGGTTACTCAGCAGGTGTGGGGTGCACGCAGCTCACATTCCAGCCTCTTCAGGTGAGGTTCACATGCCATTGACAGAGATGCACATGGAGGGGCTGGGGGCAGTGAGCACACGGGTGTGCAACAGAGTGTGTGAGAGCGGGACAGGGAGAGGAACGTGCTGCCCTTAGTCTCCGTGGTGTCTGGAGGCTGTGTTGCCGTGCCTGCTAAGTGCCAGCAACCCCAGGTGTGGAGGGTGGAGGCAGGTGAGGTGGGCGGGGAGCGCTCCTGATGGGAAAGGGGCATCCCCTGAATGGAGCCTGGGAGGTGGGGACAGACAGCAGCAAGGACTGAGTGGGGTAGACGCGGCGCGGGCGCGCCAGGAGGGGCACTGGCGCCAGTGGCCAGCCAGGCAGGCACAGCCCTCAAGCCAGAGAAATGCCAGCCAGGAGCTGGCTCCTGGACGGGTCCACCGCACAGGTCGCCGTGGCTGTCACAGTGACCCCAACAGGCAGCCGGCCTGGGCCTGGGGTACTCTCCAGGGTTGCATTCCTTTCCAGCCGATTTCCCTCTGGCCACTCCAAGTGCGTCTGGCCCTTGTGCCCCTTATTTCGATTTGAGTGTGATTATTCCGCAGCCTCCCAGAGGCCTCTTTCTAAACAGTAAACAGCCACAGATACATCTTTGTTTAAAGCACTGTTTTAGGACTGTTTGGGTTTATTCCAGTGTCTGTGCAGTCAGAGTGGGTCACAAACCGTATTAGCGACCTAAATGAGATGCTGGCCCCAGAACTGGGCTATAGGAACATGAAGTTTCTAAAACTACTTCCAAGCAGCTGTTTAGTATTTCCATTCACGTCTGTGCATCTGGTGGTCCTTAGAGGGTCACTGGTAGGCTGCCGTTGGGGAGCAGAGCAGGCTGGGCAGCATTGCCCCCAGATCTTGATGCATGTTGCCGACGGGCCAGGACCTGCAGTTCCTCACAATGGCTTGAGTAGGGTGTGGGGCCATTGGAGTAGGTGGACACTGTATTTGAGCTGGAGCAGAGGGACGCCTGGTCAGTGTGGGGCTGGTGGCAGACTGGGTCATAAAGCTTTGTGACAGGGCTCCTTTGCCCCTCCTCCTGGGTGGTTGTGCAGGGCTGACAGGAGGGGAGAGCAAGGCCATGCACAGAGCGGTGCAGCGGGCAGCAGTGAACTGGTCCTCCCTGCTATGGGCGGGGGTCTCCTTTACTCCAAGACAGGAACATGGGCAAGAAGGTTGGCCGGGGCAAGCTGTGGCGTGTACTAGGAGACCTGCTCTGCTTCTGTTTGCTCAAGGAGGACATGGGGTGTCCTGCGGAGACATCAGAACCAGACAGAGGAGCGCCAGCGGGACCTCCCTGTTGGGGCCTAAACACAGCCGGCATGCTGGTTCAGCTGCCCTAGAGGAAGGGATGCAAGTGGCTTCTCAGGGACACACGGACATACCAGTGTCACCAGCCTGTCCCCAGTGTCCCTGAATCAACCCCTGTCATCGCCGTCCAGGGTCATGCAGGGAAGCTTGCGTTGTCAGACACAAACCCCAGGCCTGAACAGCAAACAGCAGGTCTGGCCTTGCTGGGAGGGGCCCTGGGGTCCAGTGATCGCCTCTTGTCTTACATTAGTGCAGAGTCCCTGCCAGCCCCCCTTTTGTTTAAGTGGAAACCAGTCCTGAGCATGTGCTCAGTTCTCTGAAGTCTGGTTCTCTCTGGAAGGTCGCTGTGCGTGCTGGTGGGCCCCAGGGCCTTTGCAGGTGTGGGCAGGGCTGGACGGCAGTGGGGGTGGCCCTCCTGCGCCCTCAGTCCTTATTGGCTGCTGCCTGGGACCCCTTCACTTGAAGTGCTCTTTCTTTATGACCTTAGTGCCCGAGCCTGTTGATGGAGCCGGCGCCTGCTCTCTCCTGGCCACATGCGCTCCGGTTCAGGTGGCGGAGGGACAGGGCTGGCAGGAGGGGAGCACGCATTCCCGTGGTTTCAGTGCGCTCGGAATCGTGCGACCACCCCTGCAGTCTTAGAATGTTTTCATCATGCCCCAGAGAAGCCTGGGGCCATGGTACTCACACGTGTCCCCCTGCCCTGGCCACAGTCTGCTTTCGGCCTCTGGGATTCCCTTCACCTGGATACTCCAGACCTGGGCACGGTGACTGAAGGCCTGTCTCCTGCCCTGTGCCCCAGGGGCCCCTCTGCATTCCTTCACCTAAGGTTCAGCCGCCCTGCTTATTAGGACCCTCAGTAGCGTCTGTGGGCCCAGAGTGTCTGCCCGTGTGGCCAGCCTGTGAGCCACTTGGCTTTGGGGTGTGATGTTTCCCCAGCTCTGGTCAGCCTCAGGTTGGACCTCTGCTTGGGCGGGGTCAGAGGTCAGGCAGCACCTTTGTTCTGGGGGGAGACTGGCGTTCGCTTTCAGTTGTGGTAAAAACCCAGAGCCTTAGCCTTGCTGTCCTCACGTGAGTGCTTGCTCAGTAGTGTCAGGGGCACTCAGTGTGGGCGGGCAGCAGGTGCCCCGGAACCTTCCCATCCTGCACCCTGAAGCACAAAACCCGCCTCGTGGAGCCCCCCTGCAAGTGGCCTTTGTCCATGTCCACATCCAGGGCCGCCGCCTCCTCCCTGCACCCTGTCCCTTTTGGGTTTGGGCCATGTACCCCTCGGCTGGCCAGCCTGGCTGCCGAGGACCCCAGCAGGGCCACACATGCAGGGCGGTGCCCCTCCTTGCTGAGGCCTCTGTGCCCTGCACTCTGCCTGGTGTTCTCGAGGCCTGTTGGAGGGCAGCAGCTCCTTGGTGCCCTGAGGACAGAGCTCCCTGCCACCCTGCGGCTCCACCCTGCCTGCCTGCAGGTGGCCCTCCCACGGCCCTGGAGGGACAGAGTTGGGGTGAGGGCACGTGCGGAGACCTGCTGCTGCTGGACTGGCTTATCTCTGGGACGAGCTGCTGGTCAGCTGCCTGCCCGGTGCCCAGCAGTGTGCCCGCCCCCCACACAGTGAGGCCGACGTGGGGCTTCACCACACTATCTTCTGCTTGGGGCCTAGTCAGTGGTCTGACCATCTTTTCTTTCTTCTTAATTTACAGCCAGAAAACCTTCAGAAGAACTGGCTTCGGGAGTTTTATCAGGTAAGGAGTGCTTGTGGCCGTGTGCGCTTCCAGGCGTGTGGCTCAGGCGATGCACCGTTTCCTTTCGTGGGAGTCCCTGTCTCCCAGGCGACATGCAGGCATGCACTGCCCGTCCTCCACGGAGGGCCTGGGCGCAGTCTCTGCGTTATCAGAAGGGGGAGGCCACTGACAGGTTGGGGGGACGTGAGGGCACCCTTTGGGGTGCCCCCTGGTGGCCATGTTGAGGTGGTGGGGCCACCTTGGGTCCTGAGCAGGAAGTGGGGGTGAGGAGCTGGGGGGCGCAGGTCAGAGGCTTCAGGGGTCTGCTGTCAGGACCAGGTGCCCAGCTCCTGCCTGGCTGTGGGCAGATACTGGCTGAGCCCCTCGTTTGTGGTGAATTCTGTTTGGGATGCTGGAGGATGGGCCTGAGGCGGGCACAGGGCCCTCCTGGGGCTGCACCCTCCAGGAGGCACATGCACAGCCAGGAGCAGCAGGCCTGCCTGCAGGCTGGCTTTGGGCTGGGGGTCCTGGGCCCAGGGTGGGAAATGGGCCCGCAGGTTTCTCAGGCTCCTGCACCCACGCTGGGCACTGAGGGCGGCCATGTGTTGGGTCTGTCCATGTTCCTCTGGAGGTTCAGGCCCTGGCAGGCCATGGTGGGTGTTCCTCTTCTGGAGTAACAGTGGGGCCAAGGGAGCAGCCTTGGGCAGCCTTCCTGTCCCTTGTTATCTAGTGAGGTGTGTCCCACCCTCACCCATCTGACCTGTGTGGTCTGCCAGGGATGGGGGTGGTCCCCAGGGCATAGCTCAGGGCTGGGACAGGGTGCCAGGACATCTCCCGAAGGAGCCTCCCCTGGGATGGGCCAGAGAGTCTGCCAGAGGGGGGCTTTTGGCAGTGGGTGGGCTCTCGGCCCTTCTTCCCTGAATTCTGTCCTGCCTGGGTGCAACCCGACGTTAGGGTCCCCTGGGCCTGGCAGGGCTGCTCCAGCGTCAGCTCCAAGCGGGAAGCTGACCGACTGGGGACAGGCGAGGGGCTCCTCCAGCTTGCGTGGGGGCCTGACCCCAGGCTGCCCTGACCACACGCCCTCTGGCCCAGCTCCTTGACCCCAAGTCTGGGGCTATAAGAGCTGCTGTCAAGTTAGTGTGTCTGCTGGTTTGCTTCGTGGTTTGTTTCCAAAGATGGGCCTTGGGAGGACCATGGGGGGGTGCTCATGCTTGAGGTCATGTGGGGCACACCTAGGGGCCTGACAGCAAGGGCCTAGGGAACGTGCAGGGGGCCTGTCTGGCGTGGAGCCTCTGGGGCAGTTGTGGGGAGTGGGTGGCGAGAACCCAGACTGAATGCGCAGGACTTGCCTTATCTCCGAGCCACTTCCGACCTTTCCGCTTGTCATATTGATGCCTTTTGTCCCCAGTGTGGTTTAGGACAGCGGTCTGGAATGGGCTCAGAGCGAGGTAGCTGGGCTCTTTGTGAGCTCTGGCCCCTGGAAAGCACAGGCCCCCAGCCTTTGCTCCTCTCTGAGCTTCCTCACTGCTCACGAAGCTGTGTCAAGCTGTTGCTGGAACCCAGAACCTAGAGCCCTGGGGCTGCTTGTCCCCCAAGGTCTGTATTCCTTTCTGGGACCCTGAGCCTTTACAGAGAGAATGGAAGCGAGAGAGGCAGTGTGCTCTGTGAAGCGCGCAGCTTTTCCTGGTTCATGAGCAAAAGGACGAAATTTCAGGTCACTTAGAGGAGTTTCAGTCACAATTCTTTTTATTTATTTATTTTAATTTTTTTATTTTGCTCTTATAAATATACAATTACATGAGCAACACTACAGTTACTAGACTTCCCCTATTATCAAGTCCCCAACCCATTGCAGTCACTGTCCATCAGCATAGAAGGATGTTATACAATCACTACTTGTCTTCTTTGTGTTATACTGCCTTCCCTGTATCCCCCACCCCAACCCCACACCTGCTACATTATATGTGCTAATTGTAATAGCCCTTTTTCCCCCTTATCCCTCCCTTCCCACCCATCTTCCCCAGTTCCTTTCCCCTTGGTAACTGTTAGTCCATTCTTGGGTTCTGTGAGTCTGCTGCTGTTTTGTTCCTTTGGTTTTTTCTTTGCTCTTATACTCCACATATGAGTGAAATCATTTGGTACTTGTCTTTTTCAGCTTGGCTTATTTCACTGAGCATAATACCCTCTAGCTCTATCCATGTTGTTGCAAATGGTAGGATTTGTTTTCTTCTAATGGCTGAATAATATTCCATTGTGTATATGTACCACATCTTTATCCATTCATCTACTGATGGACACTTAGGTTGCTTCCATTTCTTGGCTATTGTAAATAGTGCTGCGATAAACATAGGGGTGCATATGTCTTTTCCAAACTTGGCTGCTGCATTCTTAGGGTAAATTCCTAGGAGTGGAATTCCTGGGTCAAATGGTATTTCTATTTTGAGTTTTTTGAGGAACCTCCATATTGCTTTCCACAATGGTTGTACTAATTTACATTCCCACCAGCAGTGTAGGAGGGTTCCCCTTTCTCCACATCCTCGCCAACATTTGTTGTTGTTTGTCTTTTGGATGGCTGCCATCCTCACTGGTGTGAGGTGATATCTCATTGTGGTTTTAATTTGCATCTCTCTGATGATTAGCGATGTGGAGCATCTTTTCATGTGCCTGTTGGCCATCTGAATTTCTTCTTTGGAGAAGTGTCTGTTCAGCCCCTCTGCCTATTTTTTAATTGGCTTATTTGCTTTTTTGTTTGTTGAGGTGCATGAGCTCTTTATATAATTTGGATGTCAACCCCTTATTGGATATATCATTTGTGAATAAATTCTCCCATACTGTAGGAAGTCTTTTTGTTCTACTGATGGTGTCCCTTGCTGTACAGAAGCTTTTCAGCTTGATATAGTCCCACTTGTTCATTTTTGCTTTTGTTTCCCTTGCCTGGGGAGATATGTTCATGAAGAAGTCGCTCATGTTTATGTCCAGGAGATTTTTGCCTATGTTTTTTTCTAAGAGTTTTATGGTTTCATGACTTACATTCAGGTCTTTGATCCATTTTGAGTTTACTTTTGTGATGGGGTTAGACAATAATCCAGTTTCATTCTCTTGCATGTAGCTGTCCAGTTTTGCCCACACCAGCTGCTGAAGATGCTCTCATTTCCCTATTGTTGTCCATGACGCGTTTATCATATATTAATTGACCATATATGCGTGGGTTTATATCTGGGCTCTCTATTCAGTCACAATTCTTAAAAGTAAGATTTTTATTCAAGTGCCTGTCCGACACTTATGGGCTGACTTGGTTGGTGAGGTGCTCAGCCAGCCGACTGAGCTGGGCAGCCAGCCCGTGCAGAGTGGGCAGTCCCACCCAGAGCCCGGGCTGGCACACGGGGCCCAGTGCAGGGCGTTGGGAGGCCTCCAGCGAGGGGAACACTGGGATGCTGTCCTTTTTATTTTGAGGCCCAGAGTGTCTATTATGAAGTTATTTTACTTTCCAAACTAGCCTTTAACAAGCTGCTTTCATAAACAGAACTGATCTGACCTTCATGGTTTTTGGGATTCTTGGAATGATTCAGGCTTTTTCGTAAAACCCAATTACTGTAAAGATGTGAGAAGCAGGAGAAAGTGTCAGTGGTGTTACCATCTGTTCTCACGAGCAGCTGAGGCCTTCGTAAGTGGGATTTTGATGTGTTCGATCCTGAACATGGCCATGGCTCCAGAGAACCGGTCTGCATTCCAGGAGATGCAGGATCTGGTGTCACCCTGGCCGCCTCCCCCCGCTCTGGCCTGTGTGCCTTGCCTAGCACCAACTTCTCCCTGTGTGTCAGGCTCCCGGACCCACCACCAGCAACACCATGGTCTTCCCTGTGTGGGGAGCCTGGGCCTCAAGTTGGAGCCGGTCCCAGCCCTCGCTCCTCTCCGAGCCTGCAGCCAGCCGTGCACTCCCCTTCACAGCCTATGCACAGTCTCCCGGGGCCTGGCCACGTCCCGTCCCACTCTGTGTCACAGTGGGTGGCTCTCTGGGACATCCTGCTGTGGACCCCAGGCCTGCCCCACTGCCTCCTTGGTCTCTGCTCTGTCCCCAGTGTACTGGGCCTTTGCCCTTGCTCTTCCCTGGACACCCCTCGCCCTCGCTGGCCCAGTCCTTGTCCTGCAGCCCTCCCTTGAGGCCCCTCCTGGACGCCTCTCAGCCTCTGCCATATTCATACTATGCTCTGTGGACTCATCACTGTCTGAACCTGTGTTCTGTGTCTATTGGACACTTACTTAATCTCTCCCACTGGAAATGCAAGCCTACTCCTGCATGGATGGAGTGTTTGTGTCCCAGGTTCACCTGTTGAAGCCCACTCCCCAGTGTGGTGGTGTTAGGATGTGGGGCCTTTGGGAGTGATCGGGGTTAGATGAGTCTGTGAGAGTGGGTCCACGATGGATTCGTGCCCTTACAAGAACAGGAAGAGACCCCGGCCTGGGAGGTGCCAGTGGCCATTGCCGGGCTTTGGGGGCCAGCAGTGAATGTGCCAGACACCCCCTGCCCCCGGGAGCTTCCCTTGCACTGTAGAGACAGCTGAAAACACCCTAGGGTAGCCCAGGGGGCAGTGCTGGGAAGGAAATGAACCTGCTTGGGGCTGGGGGTACAGTGTGTGTGGGGTCTCAAGAGGGCTTCTGAGGAGGCTGTACCCAGACCTGAAGGACATACATGATGTAATCCCAATTCTTTTAACAGTGGGCCGGGTGCCAGGACAGCAAGCCTGCCCCATATGCAGACTTCACAGACGTACACTTGCAGGCCAGCTCTGGGGGCAGGACCTGTCCTCCCCTGGCTGTGTCCTGAGTTCTAGGGTACGCCTGCACAGAGCGTGTGCCTAGCACTTCCTGGCTGGATGACAGCCTGGGGAAATTGTACAAAACAGAGAAGTATAAGTAAGTGTCCCCACCCCATTCTGTCTCTAGGTGGGTGTGCATGCTGTCTCAGCAGCAGTGTGCCTGGTGGAAAAGGACCCCTTCTTCTTATAAGACTCTGTGAACGTACTTTTACAGCCTCATAGTATTTCACTAAGGGGATAAGTCATCATTTTTTAAAGTTATTTTTCTGTTGGTGGACTGTTAGGGTGTTTCAAGTTTGTTTATAGTAATGCCATAGAATACATTTAAAAAAATATAATGTTGCTTCTCATGCAGATATAAAAAGAGCAATTATTAAAGATGTTTTCATTTATATAATACTTACTGTTTTTTAGTGAGGGAACCAGTGTGCTGTTAGAACTGTTTAAAGCAGACTCCAAGAGCAAACAGAGCCTCCCCTCAATACTGCTGGCGAATTGGCTTAGGAGATGCCAGGCGGCCAGCAGCTGCTTGCCTCCCAGCAGACACAGTGTACCATAGCCAAGAATCGTGTGCATTGCTGTCACGATACAGAATCATAGCCAGTTCTGGGGTAAGTGGAGGCAGAACAGCCCAAACAGGGCAGCTGAACAGGGCACTAATCCGTTTTTCCCATTTAAGTCTCTCACAGTTTTTCCTGTCAATAATTTAGAAAATAGTGGGATGAGCAGTATCTGCTTCCAGCTAACATGGAGAAGCAGGTTCCAAATTCACCCTCCTGCCTTAAACACGTTAAAAACAGAAGCGTATGTGAAACAGTGGTTTTCAGACCCCAGAGAAGAGGCCGCCCTGAGAGAAGGAGCAGGTAGGCCCTGTGCCACTGTGCTGCCAGCCCGAGAGGAACAAGGCCACCGTTCACATCCCCTCAGGACTTAACGGGCCAGCTTGGAAGCCGGGAAGTGAGATCCGGAGTGAGAAGAGTAGGTTAGGAGCACAGGAGAGGTTTATCTGTCTCATGGATCTTGGAGAGCTTGCTCTGGTCTCACTGGTTGTCCTGTTTCTCTGTGTTCTCCTTCACAGATCTCTGCTCTGTAGTTTGCCCTTTCTGTGGATTACTTTGGGTTTAATTTGCTCTTCTGTATCTATTTTCTTAAAGTAGGACACAAATTGTTAATTTCAGGAATTTGACATGGGCCATCACTAAAAATCCTGTAGGCATTAAAAAATAAGGGGCATGTCATGAACAGCCTTCTGCTCATAAATTTGAAACCATATTTCTGGAAAAATAGAGTGTCAAAGCTTTGTCAAGAAGAAATAAAGGAACTCAGTAGTCCTCTATCTGTAGATTGAAATTTTCCCAGCACTTTCCCACAAAAATCTGTCCGAGGTAGAATTGATGAATTCTGTCAAGCATTTAAGCAGGAAACAGTAACACTTCCATGGAGATTTTTCAAGAACGTGACAACATAGGTGGTGCTTCCTGACTTAGCCTGTGACTCAGCATCATCGTGGCATCAGAGACCGAGATGTCACATGGTACAAGTAGAGATCAGTATCCCCATGAAATTAATGCAGTTTCATAAAACTTCAGCAAATCAAATACATAAAGCAGCATACACAAACATATGTGACACAGATGCACACATGCATGTGCACACATGTGATGTACACACAAGCACATGAACAACATATCCCAGAGTCGAGGCATCATCACCAAGGAATGCGAGTCTGGCTTCACATCCAAGATCAGTAAATGGAATTTACTGTGCCTGCAGATGAAGAAGAAAACTGTATGATCATCTTCACAGATAACAGAAAAGGCACTTGACAGAACTGTAATGCCATGTCTTGAGCACTCTCAGCTCTCAGCACACTTAGAACAGAAAGGCGCCCCCGCAGCCGGGAAGGGACATCGGCGATAGCCCAGCGCCAGCTGAAGGGGACGGACGGAGGCACTGCTGCCTGGAAGTTGGGCCAGGGCAGCAACTTTCTGGGTTCGCCTCCCTTAATCCCTGCGGCACCAAGGGCCTCGCCGGAGAATGAGGCGAGGAAAGAAATCACAGCCCTACAGACTGGAAAGAAGCAGAAAGACTGCTGGCAGAAGACAGGATGGGTTGTTTAGAAAATCATGAAGAATCCACAGAAACTTTACTAATATAGGGAATTTATTTAGTTTGCAACATGCCAAGTCAGTGTGAAAACATCTTTTTTTATGTTAGCTATGAACAATTGGAAACCTAAGAAATAACATTTACAGTAGGGCTAAAATGAAATACTTGGGTATAAATCTAATGAAGAATGTTAATGTCTGTACGCTGAAAACCCTGGAACACTGATGAAGAAATCAGAGAAGACGTAAGGAAATCGAGAGGTGAGTCACATTTATGGGTTGGGAGACTCCATTGTGTCAGTGTGTGACTCTCCACTGACTGACAGACCAATTCCATGCAGTTCCAGTGATATTTTCATTAAGTCTGCAAGATGGTTCTAAGATGCATATGGGAAAGCAGAGGAACTAGAGTCAGCCAGAGAGCTTAGGGCCTGTCTGATTTCAGGATTTATTGCCAAGTTGCAGCAGTCAAGCAGTGTGCTCTCAGCAAAGGGCAGAGAAACAGATCAAACAGAGGATACAGACATAAGCCCACAAGTATGGGCAAATGACTGACCGAGGCTAACAGCAGTTCATTAGAAAAATAATGTCTTTTCAACAAATGGTGCTGGGACGATTGGACATCCATATGCAAAAACAGATTTTCCGTACTTTGCACCATACACAAAAGTTAAAATAGGCCATACTCCTAAGTGTAAAACTTAAAATTATAAAAGTTTTGTAAGAAAACGTAAGGGAGAATCTTGGTGACTTTGAGTTAGGCAAAGACTATTTAGGTACAACACCAGAAGCACATTTCATAAAAGGGAGAAATTGATAAATACTTCACTGCAGTCATTAAGTACTTCTCTTTGTAAGACACTGTTAAAGGAAGAAGACGTGTCAGACTAGAGGGGCAGTGGTGTTTGCAGATCCTCAATCTGGTGAGGGACTGGCTTCCAGAATATATAAAGGATTCTCAAGGACAATAATAAGAAAGCAAAGAGCCCAGTTCCAAAATGAGCAAAAGATTTGAGCCAACACTTTGCCGAAGATGATGCACAAGCCGTAAATGAGCACATGGAAAGATGCTCAGCGCCATTGGCTTTTGGGAAACACTAATCAAAACCACAGGAGAGTTGGCCACTAGATTGGCTAAAATGAGCACACAACCAGTGCAGGGAGCCCTCCTGATCTGCTAGGAGGCCTCACAGTGGCATGGCCGCCAGGAAAGCAATGTGTTTTTATAAAGTTAAACACATTCCTACAACATGACCCAAGAATCCCACCCTGTTGACACGGAAATGTATGTTGACACAAACCTGAAGCAAATTCCCCCGTGAGGGAGACCAGACTCGAAGGCTGCATGTGGTCTGACCCCATGGGTCCGATGCCCTGGGCATGGCATGTGGGACAGGCCATATGCGGGGCGGGAAGGCATGCTGCCGCGAGCAGGGTCTTGGGGGAGACTGCTGCCCTCAGCCTGCTTTCCCTGTGCTGACTGCTCCAGGCCCTGCAGCACTGAGCCTTTCCTCTGAGGCCCCATGTGACCCGCCCTGGGCTGTGGTGCCAGGGCTCTGCTGGGGTCTCTCCAGATCCCAGCCCCAGGTACTTGGAGCTTCCCAGGTCTTTATTTCAAGCCTGTCCTCTCCTGTCCTTCCAGACCCCTGGTCTCAGCTGCCAGCCTTGCCTGGGCATCTCAGGCCCTCCTCCATCCCCAGCCCCACACCCACACCAGCACCTCCATTCAGGACGATGTGGTTCCAGTTTGGGCTCCAGCTGTGGCTCTCCGGAATCTGACTCTCCCCCATCCCTGATGCCACCCTGCCTGGGCCTCTGTCCCCTCTCCCTGGCTGCCTGCAGGGGCTTCTTGGCCTCCTGCTTCTGCGCCTGCATCCTTGCAGCCTCTGCACAGAGCAGCCCCAAACAATGCCTTGTGGAACCTTCTGCGTCCTGCTTGAGCTCCCCACCTGCCCCTGACGGTGGTCTGGGCCCCTTCTGGGGTCAGCACGCCTGCGGTGTGGCCGCTGGGTGCAGGGGATGCAGGACAGACTGATCAGGATCTCCCTAAAATCCACACATAGCAGCCCTGATCCCCACGGCTAGGGCCCAGGGGTGGGCCTTTGGTGCGTGGGTGGGGCCCCCATGATGCCACCAGTGCCTTGGTCCGTGAGGCCCTGGAGAGCTGCTCCGTCCTCCCTGCTGCGTGGGCACAACGAAAAGGCTCCATCTGCAAGCCAGGAGCTAGGCCCCCCCAGATACCCGAGTGCGCTGGCACTATGGCCTCAGGTTTCCAGCCTCCGGGTTGGTGGGAGCGAGGCCATCTGGTGTGGTGGTCTGTTGAGGCAGCTGAGCTGGCCGCAGTGGGGGTAAAGGCAGGCCCTCCTCACCCTGAGAGCTCCCAGGAGGCCCGAGGGGGAAGCTGAGGCAGGGAGCCGCTGGTGGCCTTGTGCCTGCCATGTGGTCACTGTGCTGCTGTCAGGCAGACCTGGAGGCCACTGGGGTGGCGGGGCTGCTGGCCGGCTCACGTGGTGGCTGTCTCCCCTGAGGGAGCAGGCAGCTCCAGGCGAGCAGGCGCATGATCTGTCCTCCATTGCCCTGTCCCCTGCTGCCAGCCTGAGGTCTGTTAACTCAGTGGCTGCAAGTTAATGGTTGGAAGCGGTGGGTGATGGGAAGACATGCACCTGCAGGAGTCCCAGCAGCACACCTGAAGGCTGGGGCTCTGGGAAGGTCGAGAGGACGGCGGTGGGGTGCACAGGGCCTGCCCCACCCCCACCCTCACGCCCACCCCCGTCAGGAGCTTCAGGCTTTGCTGGGCTTGGTGGGAATCGCAGCAGTCTGCAAGGGTGGCATGGTCAGGTTGGTGAAGCCTGTGGGCTGGGCTACGGGTGATGTGTGGGGAAGGCTGCTGGGCCTGGGCGAGCCGTTGGGGAGGGTCCCCTGGGCCAGAGCAGCACCACTACAGGGGAAGTGGGGACCTGTGGGCCAGCAGTGTGGCCCAGAGATGCGTGGTTGACCTGGGCTAGCTCTGGCCTTGTGGACCAGCGTCCACGGTACTGTGCTCTGGGGAGCGAGCTCACTCTTGGGAGAGCCTCCAGCGTGGACTAGAAATTAACCTCAAACCGGAAACTCTGAAAGCAGAGCTGCCCTCTGTGTCTTCCCTTCTGTGAGGCCAGAGTGGCCCTCACATCCTGATGGCACGTCCTCTCTTTAGGCAAAGTCTGTTGACATAGCCTGAAGCTCAGACCCTTTCTTGCCAAGCCAGTAAGGCAGCGTGGCAGAGAGCCCGTCGTGGGCCCAGGGGCCTGGTGCCGCCCCTCCTGGCCGGGTGCTCCAGGCAGGCCGCTTACCTCTCTGTGGCGATGATACTGGAGCCTCCACTGGACGTTCTGACAAGGAAGGGCCCTGTGGCCGGGAAAGGGCCATGCACTCTGCCTGGTGGTGGTACCGCCCAGGACATCCAGCCGGTGTGCACAGTGGGCGCCTCAAAGTGCCTGCTCCCTGGGGAGGGGTTTGAGCGGGCCTCCTGCCACGCCTGACAAGCTGGCTGTGCCCTGGGGAGTGGGGCACCTCGGGGAGCCCCCCGCCTGCTGCTTTCTGTGTGTGGGGACAACTTTTCTAAGCTGCAGACAGCTGAAGGGCTCATCGAGGAAAGGACTGATGGATTTAACTCGATAAGAGTGCAGTTTCAAAACTTTATTATAAAGAGCTCTTAAAAATGAGAGAATATGTAAAATTCTATTAGAAAAACGGTCAAAGGCCTGTCTTCTAGAATATCCTGAGAAATATTTATGTAATTTAATTTTCTAGGAGCCATTTAAAAAGTAAAAAGAAATAGGTAAAATTCATTTAAATAATACCATGTAAACCAGTATGTCCAAAGTATTACCATCTCAACATGTAATCAGTATGGAACTCCTGAGGTGTTTATGTTTTTGTCCTGCCTCTGACCCCGATTTCCCGCCTCATGTGTGGCGACCCGCCAGGGCACCTCCTGAGCCCTGAGCAGCTGCGGCTCCGGACAGACAGGAGGGTGTGCAGCTGTCTGAGGGCCACGCAGCCGAGTCCCCTTCTGAGCCTCTGGAGTGAGAGGGCAACTGCATCAGGCTGCTTGCCCACAGGAGGGTCGGCGGGCAGGCCCAGGCTGCAGGGGCATAGCGCCTTCTGGTCTTTCTTTCTCAGGAGCCTCACAGTTGCTCTAGCTGCTGACCCCAGCCCTCGCCCCTGTTCTGGAGTGTAGACCCCCCAGCAGCCCCAGCGTCATGAGACCCTCTGCTTAGCTTCAGGCCTGCGGGGCGCACTCTCACATCTGTCGGGAGCAGCAGCGATAATGATTGTGTTCTTGGGGCTTTTAATGATCTGGGGGGGATGAGTGTGCAGTATATTCTCTTCTCAGGCATTTGGAGGTGGTTCAGGTGGGCGTGAAGGAAACAATGGCTGCAGGACCCCAGGACTAGGGTCCTGTCCCTACACCCTCCTGTCCCCTTCAGTGCCGCACTTTCTAGAGCCAGGGTGTCTGTCAGTTAGGCTCGCCCACCACCCAAACCCACCATCTGGTGACGTCTGCACGGCCTGACATTGGGTCACTCTGAACCCTCAATTTTACACAGAAAGTCGAGGTGTGAAGAAGTGCAGACAGGTGGCCCAGGGCCACGTGGCCAAGCCTTGTAGTCACAGCGGGGGAGTCCAGCCAGCGCAGCTCCCAAGGCTGAGCTGGCCGCTGAGCGGGTAAGTGGGAGTGGGGGGCAGGGGCTGCTGGGGTCTGTCCTCGCAGGCTGGATGGCAGGTCCATTGGCGGAGAGGAGAACATGAGAGGGAAGGGCTGGCAGGACTGTGGGAGTCAGGTGTGCCCCCATCACCCAGCAGCGGGATGGAGTTAGAAGGGGCCAAAGGTGCAGGAGACTGAGCCCTGGAGGGGGCCCCTGGCCATGGGGCGGAGGGGCAGCCGCCTGCTGCAGGGGAGAGAGTGCCCTCCGTGGGCCTCCTTGAGGACAGGGAGCACCCTGGGTTGACCTGGCAGGCAGGGTGGGGCCTGAGGGCCTAGGTGGTCACCTGGGCACCATGGGGTCTGGGTTGGTGGCCCAGCAGGTTGGAATGGCTATAGGAACTCTGGGAGGGCTGGGAGCCGCCACTCCCTTGGAGAGTTCTTGGGACCAGGCAGGGAACAAGGTGGCGGCGTCTGCTGGGGGCACGGATGTGGGGTCCAGGGTGGGCCCTTTGGAATGGGGGGACTGGATGGGGGCTGGGGAAGAGGCAGTTGTAGGGGGCCAGAGGGCAGGAGCTGGGGGCCAGGCGATGCTGGGCTCAAGGGCAGAGAGCCAGGTTTGGGCCTCACTGGACCGTTTAGGTTGGGTGGTCGCAGTTGCTGCAGCGTGGAGTGGCCCAGAGCAGGAAAGGTGAATTGGGAAGGCTCAGAGGTGTTGCCTGGTGTCCTGCGCCATGGCGGTGGGGCTGTGGCTGCCTGCGGGCCCATGTGGTCCTTGGAGGGAAGCAGGTGAGCGTGTGACCAGGCAGAGGCCTTGCCGTGCCTGCTGAGGACCTGCCTGATCCTGCCCTCCCCTCAGTTGGGGGAAAGCACTTCTTAAATTAGAGCTGATCTGCTCATGAAGAGCAAGGATGTCCCTGAGCATCAGGTTCTGTTAAAATGGGACAAAGCTCTCCATCTCGCCTCTTGGAAAGGAGCAGGATCCTGTCCAGCCACCTGGGTGGGGCAGGGCGCTGGCTTCGCGGCCTGGTGGCCACTGTCTGCGCCTGCGGCCTGACTAAAGAAACTAGCCCCGGGCTCTGGAGCCCTCAGCCAGCCTGCAGCCATCCTGACGGCACACAGCAGTGGCCCTGACCCACAGTGGGCCAGGGAAGCCTGCCCCAAATGGCTGGCTGGCCCTACCTGCTGTTAAGGCCACAGATGCTTGTGACATCCGACATGCCGGGCACGAGAAGACATGCCTGCTGCCCACACAGCTGACTCTGTGCCCGGCCAGCCGGCTGCAGGACATGGCCTTGGGGGCGCCTGGTCTGGGTCATGAGGGCTGAGTCTGGGCTTCCTGTTGGGGGCAGGCACCCTGTCCTGGCCCTGGGACCAGGGAGGGCAGTGGGCTTCCAGAGGAGGAGCCCCTGCCGCCACAGAGGGGTGGGCAGGGGGCTTTAATATGGGATGTTTTAAGAGCACAGCTGGTGGATAGCAGCAGTCTTATCTGCTTCAAGGAATTCTCGGTCTCTTCTGCTCCTTCTCTGTGGCCTGTTCGTAGGTGTCATCACATGTCTCTCCTGTTTAGGTCCCTTTGGTACCCTGTGCAGAAGCCTAGCCTGGCCCAGCCGTGTCCGTCTTCAGCGCTGCCTCTTGGCCGTGCAGCACGTGGACGGTGAGGCTTCCTCGCTGGTTTCCCGGAGCCCTGTGCCGCCTCCTGCTCAGGAGCAGGAAGGGGCCCAGCTCGGGTTGGCTGGCTGGTACGTGTGAGCGTTCAATCCCTGATGCTCCTTCTTTCCCAGAATTTCTGATTCACACTTCTCCAAAATATGTTTCTTGATCTGCCCTATGAAAGAACCCACATTTTTTAATTTTTTTTAATTTTGGTATCATTAATCTACAGTTGCATGTGCAACATTATGGTTACAAAACTCCCCACTTCATCAGGGCCCGCCCACCAACCCCATTACACTCACTGCCCATCAGTGTAGTGACATGCTATAGAATCACTACTTGTCTTCTCTGAGTTGTACTGCCCTCCCCGTGCCCCCCCAACATTACGTCTGCTAACCGTAATGCCCCTTTTTCCACCTCGTCCCTCCCTTCCTGCCCATCCTCCCAGTCCCTTTCCCTTTGGTAACTGTTAGTCCATTCTTGGGTTCTGTGAGTCTGCTGCTGTTTTTTTTTCCCCCCCAGTTTTTTTCTTTGCTCTTATGCTCCACATATGAGTGAAATCATTTGATACTTGTCTTTTTTGGCTTGGCTTATTTCACTGAGCATAACATCCTCTGTCTAGCTCCATCCATGTTGTTGCAAATGGTAGGATTTGTTTTCTTCTTATGGCTGAATAATATTCCATTGTGTATATGTACCACATCTTCTTTATCCATTCATCTACTGATGGACACTTAGGTTGCTTCCATTTCTTGGCTATTGTAAATAGTGCAGCTATAAACATAGGGGTGCATATGTCTTTTCCAAACTTGGCTGCTGCATTCTTAGGGTAAATTCCAAGGAGTGGGATTCCTGGGTCAAATGGTATTTCTATTTTGAGTTTTTTGAGGAACCTCCATACTGCTTTCCACAATGGTCGAACTAATTTACATTCCCACCAGCAGTGTAGGAGGGTTCCTTTTTCTCCACATCCTCGCCAACATTTGTTGTTGTTTGTGTTCTGGATGTTGGCCATCCTCACTGGTGAGAGGAGATATCTCATTGTGGTTTTAATTTGCATTTCTCTGATGATTAGCGATGTGGAGCATCTTTTCATGTGCCTGTTGGCCATCTGAATTTCTTCTTTGGAGATGTGTCTATTCATGTCCTCTGCCCATTTCTTAATTGGATTATTTGCTTTTTGTTTGTTGAGGTGCGTGAGTTCTTTATATATTTTGGATGTCAACCCCTTATCGGATATGTCATTTATGAATATATTCTCCCATACTGTAGGATGTCTTTGTGTTCTACTGATGGTGTCCTTTGCTTTTCAGCTTGATATAGTCCCACTTGTTCATTTTCGCTTTTGTTTCCCTTGCCTGGGGAGATATGTTCATGAAGAAGTCGCTCATGTTTATGTCCAAGAGATTTTTGCCTATGTTTTTTTCTAAGAGTTTTATGGTTTCATGACTTACATTCAGGTCTTTGATCCACCTTGAGTTTACCTTTGTGTATGGGGCTAGACAGTAGTCCAGTTTCATTCTCTTACATGTAGCTGTCCAGTTTTTCCAACACCAGCTGCTGAAGAGGCTGTCATCTCCCCATTGTATATTCAAGGCTCCTTTATCAAATATTAATTGACTGTATATGTTTGGGTTAATGTTTGGATTTTCTATTCTGTTCCACTGGTCTGTGGGTCTGTTTTTGTGCCAATACCAAATTGTCTTGATTACTGTGGCTTTGTAGTAGAGCTTGAAGTCAGGGAGTGTAATTCCCCCTGTTTTATTCCTCCTTCTCAGGATTGCTTTGGCTATTCGGGGTCTTTTGTGGTTCCATATGAATTTTAGAATTATTTGTTCCAGTTCATTGAAGAAAGCTGTTGGTAGTTTGATAGGGATTGCGTTGAATCTGTAGATTGCTTTAGGTAGTATAACCATTTTGACAATATTTATTCTTCCTAGCCAAGAGCATGGGATGAATTTCCATTTGTTAGTGTCCTGTTTAATTTCTCTTAGGAGTGTCTTGTAGTTGTCAGGGATAGGTCTTTCACTTCCTTTGTTAGGTTTATTCCCAGGTATTTTATTCTTTTTGATGCAATTGTGAATGGAATTGTTTTTCTGCTTTCTCTTTCTGTTAGTTCATCTTTAGTGTATAGGAAAGCAACAGATTTCTGTGTGTTAATTTTGTATCCTGCAACTTTGCTGAATTCAGATATTAGATCTAGTAGTTTTGCAGTGGAGTCTTTAGGGTTTTTTTATGTACAATATCATGTCATCTACAAATAGTGACAATTTGACTTCTTCTTTACCAATCTGGATGCCTTGTATGTCTTTGTTTTGTCTTTTGCCGTGGCTAGGACTTCCAGTACTATGTTGAATAACAGTGGAGAGAGTAGGCATCCCTGTCTTGTTCCCGATCTTAGATGAAAAGCTTTCAGCTTCTCGCTGTTAAGTATGATGTTAGCTGTGGGTTTGTCATATATGGCCTTTATTATGTTGAGGTACTTGCCCTCTATATCCATTTTGTTGAGAATTTTTACCATGAATGGATGCTGAATTTTGTCAAATGCTTTTTCAGCATCTATGGGGATGATCATGTGGTTTTTGTTCTTCTTTTTGTTGATGTTGTGGATGATGTTGATGGATTTTTGAATGTTGTACCATCCTTGCATCCCTGAGATGAATCCCACTTGATCATGGTGTATGATCCTCTTGATGTATTTTTGAATTCAGTTTGCTAATGTTTTGTTGAGTATTTTTGCATCTATGTTCATCAGGGATATTGGTCTGTAATTTTCCTTTTTGGTGAGGTCTTTGCCCGGTTTTGGTATTGGAGTGATGCTGGCTTCATAGAATGAGTTTGGAAGTATTCCCTCCTCTTCTATTTTTTGGAAAACTTTAAGGAGAATGGATATTATTTCTTCTCTATATGTCTTGTAGAATTCAGAGGTGAATCCATCTGGCCCGGGGTTTTGCTCTTGGGTAGTTTTTTGATTACCGATTCAATTCGTTGCTGGTAATTGGTCTGTTTAGGTTTTCTGTTTCTTGCTTGGTCAGTCTTGGTAGGTTGTATTTTTCTAAGAAGTTGTCCATTTCTTCTAGGTTTCCAGCTTGTTAGCATATAGATTTTCATAGTATTCTCTTATAATTCTTTGTAATTCTGTGGGTTCTGTAGTGAGTTTTCCTTTCTCATTTCTGATTCTGTTTATGTGTGTAGATTCTCTTTTTCTCTTAATGAGTCTGGCTAGGGGTTTATCTATTTTGTTTATTTTTTCAAAGAACCAGCTCTTGGTTTATTGATTTTTTCTATTTTTTTATTCTTCTCTGTTTTATTTATTTCTTCTCTGATCTTTATTATGTCCCTTCTTCTGGTGACTTTGGGCCTCATTTGTTCTTCTTTTTCCAATTTCAATAATTGTGTCTTTAGACTATTCATTTGGGATTGTTTTTCCTTCTTTAAATAGGCCTGAATTGCAATATACTTTCCTCTTAGAACTGCCTTTGCTGCGTCCCACAGAACTTGGGGCTTTGTGCTGTTGTTGTCATTTGTCTGCATATATTGTTTGATCTCTGTTTTAATTTGGTCATTTATCCATTGATTATTCAGGAGTATGCTGTTAATTCTCCATGTATTTGTGAGCCTTTTTGTTTTCTTTGTAAAATTTATTTCTAGCTTTATACCTTTGTGATCTGAGAAGTTGGTTGGTAGGATTTCAATATTTTTGAATTTACTGAGGTTCTTTTTGTGGCCTAGTATGTGGTCTATTCTGGAAAATGTTCCATGTGCACTTGAGAAGAATGTGTATCCTGTTGCTTTTGGGTGTAGAGTTCTGTAGATGTCTGTTAGGTCCATCTGTTCTAGTGTGTTGTTCAGTGCCTCTGTGTCTTTACTTATTTTCTGTCTGGTTGATCTGTCCTTTGGAGTGAGTGGTGTGTTAAAGTCTCCTAAAATGAATGCATTGCTGTCTATTTCCTCCTTTAATTCTGTTAGTATTTGTTTCACATATGTCGGCGCTCTGTGTTGAGTGCATATATATTTTAAATGGTTATATCCTCTTGTTGGACTGACCCCTTTATCATTATGTAATGTCCTTCTTTATCTCTTGCTACTTTCTTTGTTTTGAAGTCTATTTTGTCTGATGCAAGTACTGCAACACCTGGCTTTTTTCTCCTCCCCTTGTTGTTTGCATGAAATATCTTTTTCCATCCCTTCACCTTTATTCTGTGTATATCTTTGGTTTTGAGGTGAGTCTCTTGTAAGCAGCATATAGATGGGTCTTGTTTTTTTATCCATTCAGTAACTCTATGTCTTTTGATTGGTGCATTCAGTCCATTTACATTTAGGGTGATTATCAATAGATATGTATTTATTGTCATTGCTAGCTTTAGATTCATGGTTACCAAAGGAGAACCCACGTTTTTTACAATCAGTTGCCTACTTTTTTTTTTACAATTAGAAGCGCCTTTTGCAGACGTTGGTCCAGCAAGGGTGCCACCTGTTGTCCCAGGTGAGGGCGTGCCAGCGCCCCCGTCAGGCAGGATGAGCTGCCAAGGGTGGGTTCAGATGGGACGCTGCGTGCATCTGCCCTCACAGGTGGCTGGGGCCTGGACACCTGGGCCCCGCCTCGAGTGCTTCTTTCCTGGCATGCGTTTCCAAGTGGGTGTGAGATGAGCTTGCTGTCCCACACCTTGGAGGGTCTTTTCCTGTCCTTCCTCAGGATGTCTGTGCCTTCCGTCCTGAAGGAATCTGTCTAGAGTCATCTGGGTCCCAGAGCTCCTTCCAAGAGGCCAGAGGTCTCTCGCTCGGGGCCGGAGCTGCTTGTCTGTGGTTGTGTGACCGGCAGGTAGCACGGCCTGGTGGCCCTCTGCACCCATGTGCGCCCACCACAGCCCATCTCTCTGCACCATGCATTCGTGGTGGCATCAAACTCAGAGCCCCCATCAGGGGCTCAGTGTGTGTGGCCTGTGCTGAGTGCTTGCTGCCAGTGCCGTCTGACTGCCCACAGTGACTGCCCATGGCAGGCTGGTAAGGGGGTAGGTGCTCAGACTGCCCAGGGCTCAGGCACGCAGTCTCCACCTTGAGGTGACAGAGCAAGAACCCAAGGGTGGAAAGCCCACACCGCCACCCCACCCGACCCTCTCCCACCATCACGCAGGGGTGAGCCAGCCAATTGGCTGCTCTCTGGGGCTGCTGACAGTAGGTGTTCAGTAGCTGTTGAGAACTGGGGCCAGCTGTTAAATGCAGCATTATTAAAAACCTAATTCTATGAACCTACGATTGAGCAAATGATATTAAAAACAGATAACAAGTGCCCATGCTCATCACTTCCTGATTATTCTACTACATTTGCTGCTGGGATCCTAGTTATTTATATGTGCTGTGTCTGAGGGTGGGGATCTTGTGTAATGGTGTTGCTGAGCTTCCCCCCAACTCCCTGCTCAGTGATATCGCCCGAGGAGCCACCCTCAGCTGTGCAGGGCATTTACATCATTGGAACCGGGAAACATGGCCAGGTGGGGCTTTGCCCTCAGAAGGCTGGTTGTCAGCCACTTGCCAGCACCCTGTGCAGCAGGGGGCAGCCGCTATCTCAGAGCCCCCAGGGCGGTGATCCTGGGTTCGTGGGAAACCAGCATTGGACTCTTTGTCGAGCACGTACCATGTGTTCCAGATGCAGTTTGACTACAAGCTGGAGGGCATGTTCTGGAATCTCCCTTTACGAGGGGGCGCAGCCCCTCCTCCATCTGCCACGTGCCAGTGGTGCCCTGTGTCTGGTGCCATTGCAGTTCGTGGCTCCATCAGTGGAGGTTACATTTGCCCCATAAAGTACCCCATGGTGTCCCTTGCTTGCAAAGGAAGTATTTTTTTTCTGTTAGCAGAAGTTCCCACAGCATGCCACTAAAATCGTCGTTCTAATGAGCTATTTGAGTTTTTCATCTTGGGTAGTAATTAAATCTGATTTAAAATGAAGTCTAGTTTGTGGGTCTCACTCTTCCTTTGATGGTGGGAGTACAGATGCCCAGACACCGAGCGGGCTCACCGCCTAAGCACGGGCACCTGCCCTCACAGAGCTGGCAGACAGAAGTGGTTCCCAAGCTGAGCTCCAGAGTGGATGCCAAGAGTAGATGCATCTCTCTTCCCCTTGCCTGGCCTCTAAGGAACCAGGGAAGACAGACAGGAGGACCACGTTCTCATCATGTGGATGCACTCTACGGGGTGCTCCAGCAGCTGGCCCTGTGGCAGGGGAGGACCATGTGCTTTGGGTTTATGGTTTTCCCACCAGCTGAGCAGTGAGTGTGTTCATCAAGCCGCCCGTTGCCCTGTGGACAGTTTGGAGCTCACAGCCAGCTTTTTCCGAACGGGCTCCCCCCTCCCACTCTGCCCCTGATCGTTGAAGGGAAACGTGGACAGCATTACTTCACTTGGACATCAGTGGGTGTCTCTCAAGTAAGTTTTAGAAAACCTCAATGTGTTGTATTAGACCCGACAAGAGTCACAGTTGTTCCAGCACCTCACCAGTGATCCAGCCAGTGTCCTGACGTCCCCAGTCTCCTCACTGTTCACAGTTCACATTGGAATGAACTCACAACGTGATGGAGGTATAGCTGACACATGGTGGGCCTTAACGTGCGCTTGCTGAGTCTGCCACATCTCTGCCTGGGAAGCCACTGTGTTTCCATCCATGACACAGGTCCTGGCGCTCTGCTCACTGCCTCCTTGCACCCCACCCGGGCAGCCACTGATTTGCTTTGGGTCCCTCGCTGTCCTTCTGGCCGCCCTCTGCAGTCCCATGTAACCAGGTCCATGAGTGCTCGTGTCTGGCTGCCTTTACTCTGCCTGGTTTTGTTTCCCAGCAGTCAGGAAAGACCCTGTGTGGTTTCCGTATGTAAAGCTCCCAGAGGCTTGTTTTATGGCCCAGCAGTGACCTGTCTCGACGAGTGAGCCTGGGGGAGCGTGCACTCAGCAGTGTGGCCCAGGCTGTGGTAGTGCCTGTCAGGTCAAGGTACTTGGCTGCCTTCCATGTGCTGACTCTGTGCACACCTGTGTGCGTGTGTGCGCTCTTGTCCACGCCGGCAGAGTGGACCTGTTGTCGTGGGGACTGACCTGGCTCCTCATGGGAGTTTCTGCTCTAGTAGATCCCTCAGAAAGGGCTGACGGAGACATGATTTCCTAGATTTCTGTATGTTGGAAGCTGTTTTTGTATGTCTTTGATATTTGAAAGACTTGGCTGGACATGGAGAGCCTCTTTGAGAGCCTCAGAAAGCGAGCTCTGGGCTGCCCTGATTGGCATGCTGGTTTTGACAAGTCAGCCCCTCAGACTCTTTGGATTGCAGCAGCCGACTTTAACCTGGTGGCCTGGAGGGTCGCATCTCATCTGTGAAGTCATAGTCGCCGGGAGCGTCTGGGAGCTGATTTGCCTCGGGTTGATTTTCTTGGGCTGGTAAACCCTTCCCACGTGGACTTCGGGGCATTTTCTATTCTTTGCAATTTCTCTTGGGTAGGATCTTAAATAGCACATTTAAGTCTCACGGTCCGCCGTTTGTTTTCCTTTTCCAGGGACTCTGGCTAGGCCGCCGACCCTCCTTCCCGGCCACGCCCTCCCCCTGGGAGCCTCGCCTCTGCCCCTGGTGGGTTTTCTGGCTCTGCACCTGTTGGATTTCCCTTGGCTGCTGCTCCGTCAGGCACTCTGTGGCTGGTTCTTTGTTCCTCTGAGGCGGCTCTTCCGTTTCTTTCCGGGGACGGACCAGCACCCTTCATTTCTTTCTTCCACTTCTGATGTAGTTCCGTGCTTCTGACTCCAAGCAGGTTTTCATGTTCTCAGATGCTTGTTCACCCATATTTAATTCTGTTTGCAGTGCAGACTGATTCTATTCAGTCTCACGATTCTCTTCCTGGGTTAGGGTCCTTTTCCTTGGTTTATATGTGTGAAATTTGTTCTTACTTTTTCTTAGCCGCTTTTAGGGACTTGCTGAACTTCCTTTTGTTTCTCTGAGTGGTGTTGGTTTTATGGGTTCCTAGCAGAGTGGTGCCCTCTTCTGTCTGTCCTGCCGAGTCCAGGACACTGGGGCTGGCGAGCATGTGCCTTGGCCTGACGGCAGGGCCTGGCTCCCCATCCCGTTTCCCCGTTTCTCCTTGGCTCCTCTGTCACCGGTCATCTGAGCTGCTCTGCTGCGTCTGTCTCCCTTCTTGTCCAGGAGCACCGTTTATGTGGGGCCTGCCTAGTGGCGGTGTGGCCACTCAGTGTCCTGGGGGACACTCCCTGATGTGCTGGGTGGCCCCCCCAGTATTGCAACATGAAGCTTTCTGGCCGCATGTAGGTGTTCCCTGGGCCCCCAGGGCTCCAGGACCTAATGCTATACTGTTAGCTGTGGCCGCCTTGTGTGTCAGAGCCAGAACCTGGGTGCCCTGTCACTGTGTCCCGTTTGACATCCACCCCCACCCTGGCAGCCACCACCCTGCACTGTTCCTCTGAGTTCAGCAGTTCAGGCCAAGGGTGCTGACCACACATGAGGCACCGTGCCTGGGTGCGGCCAGGCGGCGCCTGTGGGGTGATACCTTAGGACTGGACCTTGTGGGATTTGTCTCAGGGCTGCTCACCAAGCCCTCCAGGTCACGTGGCTCCGTGTGAGCACGGCTCTAGTGCCCTCGTCAATACCCTGGGTGTCCGAATGATCGGAGCGGCAGCTCCCGTTAACCCCTGGCTCTCCGAGGGGACACCCTGCGTCTCCCACAGGACGTGTGCTTTCAGAGCCAGAGGCGGCCCGTGGGCCCCCTCAGTCTGCCTTGACTGGTGGGGCCCTTCCACGAGGAACCTCGCCGTGGGGCGTCCAGTCACCACACAGTGGTTTCGGAGGGAGTCCAGGCTGCACTGCTGTAAATTACTGGGACCTTTTGTCAGCAGCTAAGTGGAAGTTGTCTGTAAGACGCTTGACCCCATTTCTCCGTGTGGAGGGGAAAACCACAAGTTACGGCGGCCACCTAGTGGTGAAGGGCAGAGCAGGCTCATCGCCGTGACAACTGTTCCTGATCTTACTTGCCGGGGTCGTGTGCCGTAGCCAGTACGGGGAAGTATGCCTGCCCTTAGAGCAGACTCACGCTCAGTCCACAAGAGTGTGTTTGGGATCACAGTGTAGAATACATTGAGACTGAATAGATGTCATGGAGGAAAAATAAGGAGTCAGTTTTATTTGGCTCTGTATTTAAACTTAAGATCAGTTTAGAAAGTCATAGTGATTGCCAATTAAAATACATCAAATGTAGGTTTTTCTGCATGAGTAGCCAGGCTCAGTCGGTGCTGCTGGTCACAGAAGGGATTCCACATCCCAGCCTAAGGGAAGCCCAGCAGACCTCAGGGTGTGCTGACGGCATGCTGCTTAGCCCCGCCTGAGGGTGGGGGTCAATCCAAAAGTCACTGTCCTGAGGGTGTCTGAGGAGTGTGTTGTCCTAGGACAGATGGCTAGGTGTTCGGGTCTAAGACTGGGCATGGAGGAGGGGCTGTGGGGAGGAGCGGCTGCGGTGTCTGGAGTTGGCATCAAAGGCACGCCTAAGGCTGGAGCCCTGCCTGGTAAGGGCTCCCGTGCCAGGCCCACCTTGGTGACCTCGCCGTGCTGATTACCTCAGTGCCCACACCCTCTAGCTTGCAGCCACTGCCAATCTAGTGATGGGGCAGTAATGCCCACGGATGTTCCTTTTTAACGAGAACTATACATTCCTTGGCAAAAAGACTACCAAGGGAACTTGAGGCTCCCTGCCTCCAGAGGACACACGGCATGGCCCGCGGGAAGCACACAGATGGAGGCAGGCCATCATGTTATCCCCACGCAGCTGGCTGGAACAGGGCAGCCTGGTGGGCCTCAGCTGGCAGCCGGCACTGCCCTGGAGAGGTCCACCAGGGATCAAGGGTCAGGTGGCCAAGGTTTGCCGAGAGCCAGCAGACCTGGACGCTTAGTCAGGCAGCAGGTAGCGGGCGGGGCGGGGCAGGCCCAGCCTGAGCAGGAAAGTCGGGAGGGCCCTGTGGGCTAGAGAGCAGGCAGTGCTATGTGGCAGACAGGTGCACGGCTTCTGGGCTGAGGTCTCAGGCCTGGCCTTGGGTCTGGCTCTGCCCAGGGTCTCTCTGACATTGAGGTTGGCGAGCTGGCTGGAGCTGTCCTCTGCAGGCCCACCTGGCCGAGCTGAGCCTGTCATCGGGCAGTTGTACACGCCCTTAGCTCTTGCAGGCTGTGGGCAGAGGCCTCCGGCCTGGTGAGCAGGCTGTCCGCTGACCCCTCAGGGAGCATCTGCAGGCGAAGAGAAGGGCAGTGCCTACTGTTATGTGCCAGCCAGCCCCGCTCAGTGTGCCCCAAAACGCTCTGCTACCCTGAAGATGCTGCTGCTCACGCGTGTTCCTGGGTTAGTTTAGGAGTGTGGGCTCACCGAGGCAGCCAAAGTGCCCATGGACTTGCCAGCAGCCCTGGTACCTCCAACTGGCCCATCTGGGGTTCTGGGTGATGGAGCCCTTTGGAGGATGTCCTGTTCCCCTGGCAGAGCTCTCTGTGGGGTCACAAGTCAAGACCTGCAGCTGACCTGGCAGTGGAGGCCCTGGATGGTGGCTCCTTTGCCTGGCTGGCCTGGCCTGTGGACAGCACTGAGGCCTCCTCTGTGCTCTGAAGATCTGGGCAGTGCTTGAGCCTGACCTGGCCTTCTCCTGCCCTGTGCACAAAGGCAAACGCCGTATCATGCACCAAGGGACAAGTATGGCCAAAGCTTTAGCACTGACACTGGAGAGCTTTCTGTCCTGAGACCTTTTGTTGTTAGAAGCAAAGCCTTGTGGACGGCTCTTTGGGGAGAACATTCGACCGTGCTGTGGAGACGCATACAGGGTGGCCTTGGGGCCAGGAGGAGTTGGCTATGCACCGGGGGACCAGTGAAAGGGGTGCGCACTCTGTCCGCCCTGCACCACTGTGAGCTGAGGCAGCACTGCCACTTCACCCTGCATGCAGTCCCAGCCCAGGCTCTGCCTCCTTGGCTATGGCTGGGCCCCAGCCCGTCCATCTCCTCAGCTGTGGTATGGGTCATGATGTGGCTGCTGGGACAGAGATCTGGACGGGGCCCATGGTTCCCCCTGGCCCTTGGTGAGCCCTGCACAGTGTCCCTGCTGGACCGGATTGATGGTATTGGATGGGGCACCCATTGCAGTGACAGCCGGCTGGGCCTTCCTCGCACCAGCGCACGCTCCCTCTTGGGATGCAGACATTGTCTTTCGCGTATCAGATCAGTTAGCTTGGTCAGACTCCCATGGCTCAGGGAGGTGTCCCTGCGACTGTGGGGAGCCCCTCGGCAGGGTGGGGCTGCTGCCGGGCAGGCGCTGTCCTCGGCCCTGCCTCCTCTCTGTTCCGGTCGACTTTGCGAATTAATGTTACCATAAGCCATACAAAATTCTGAGCTTTTGGAGAGAGTTAAAAGCTGATTCATATGAGCCAAGGCAAGTCGGAGACTAGGTCTGAGGAATTACTTCAGTCCACGGGGTCTGAAGAGAAGACCTCACAGGAAATCCTTGGCCAGTCCGCTTCATCCCCGGCAGCTCTTGCCCCGAAAGCCCCACCCCCGGCTCCTCCTCGCTCATTCTTTGCTCTTTTAAGGAGCTTCTGTTGTAGGAGTGATGCAGTCACGCGTGTCTTCCGGAAACATTAAACCTTGACTGAGAAGCTGAAGTGCCCTGTGACCCTGCCTGCCGTTCTCAACTGCTGAGAGCAGCTGACATGCCCCAACCCACGCCGCCCCCCCCCGTACCTGCCCGGGCACCTCGCCTGGGGACCTTCTTGCCAAGCCGTCTGCGCCACTGGCTGGGTCACTAGCCTGACCAAGCGCCGTTTCCCCTGAGGTATCTGGGGCCTTCACCAAGGGCCTGGCACTTGCTCCCCGGCGGGTTCTGGCTGTGGGTCAGTTTCCACAGTGGGGGCAGCAGGAGGGGTTCTCCTTGGCCAGTGTCGATAGCTGGTGTTTTCCTGTGAATCTACCTGTTTCATCTGAATTTTTAGAGCTCGCGCAGCCTCGTCCTGGGTGTGCCATGCCTGCGGGGTGGGGCACCTCTCCTGGGGATGTTGATGTTTTGCTCTTTCACAGACTGCGGGCTTCCACCTTGTCAGTCTCCTCAGGGAATGCCCGCTGGCCTTCTCGGCCCCTCCAGCAGGCTGCCCGCTGCCACCCCTCCCCTCCCAGTGTCTCTGTCTTCTGCCTTCTCTGGGTGAGGGCAGCAGGCTGGCGCAGGCCCTGGAGAGAGCAGGGCTTCCCCGTGGGTGTGGCAGGCAGGTGGCCCCTGGGGGTCCAGGGCTGCACTGCTTTCCCTCCCTCTGCTGTCCCTTGCCCTGCGACCCCTGGGGGACCAACCCCTCTCTCCACTTGAGGAGGAAGAGTGGTTGCCGGGGGCACCTGCCAGGGCCTGGCTCCAGGGCCTCGCCATACTGGCGGCTATCTCCAGGCTCCTTTCCCCGGGCCTTAAGGCCAGACAGGTCTGCAGCCCCCATACCAGGCTCGCGGGGCACATGTCTTGGGGCCCAGTGAGCAGCCCCTCACGTGTGCTCTGTCCTGCCCTCACTCCTGTGTCCTGGCAGGCAGCTCTCCTGGGCTCACGCCTCTCTCTCCTTGGTGGCCCTGCCAGTGGCATGCCACAACTGCTGGTTTGCAGCTGTGTGGCCAGAAGCCCGAGGGCCTGTCCCAGGATCAGAGCCCGGGGTGGGCCACCTGCCGCTCCCCAGGGGTGGCTGCCTGCAAAGCTCAGCTCTCCTCCCCGACATGCTGAAGTAAGCCCCCGCCGAGCTGGTGTCCTATGGCCACGTGCCCAGGCCTGCCGGCCACCCCCTCGTGACCACGCAGCTCCGCTTCCCTGGAATCCACTCTGCATGGCCCCTGTGGAGCTGCTGTTTTTGGGTCCCCCCACTTCTTTGCAGATCTGTGGGATCAGAGCCAAATGTTTGAGGAGTTTAATTTCAGTAGTGAATTCCGCTCCATAAAAGGCTATTTCACTTTAAACAAGTCACCCGAAGAGGAAGGCTGCCACTTGGCATTTAGATGAAGGCAGCTCTGAGGACCGCAGAGGACAGCTGTGTGTCTCTGCTGCTCAGGTGGCCGTGCCGGCCCTGGTGGTCGGCGGGGGTGCCAAGGCCCAGGGCGCACTAATGCTGCGTCTCTGCCCTTAGCCGTAGAAGCTGTGACCGGCGGCTCCACCTGCCCTTCCTCGGGCTTTGGCTGGGGCTCCTGGGTGTGCCCTCAGTGAGCAGGTTACTTCTTCTTGAATCTGTGTGCGTTGGGATGTGCCATGGATGCAGCCTCCTGCCTCAGCCCACAGGCTGCAGCGTCCCGTGCCCTGCTCTGGCTGCCCCTTTACTCCCCCTGCTTTAGAACTGGGTAAAAACTACTGCCCATCACAGGAGCTGGCTGCCCAGGGGGTGTTTGCCTGCCATGAAATAGGTGACCATTCTGCATGTGGCCATGAGTCACTGTTTGTGTGAATGGTCATCAGCATCCCAGGGAGGAGGCGGCTCACAGTGGGCGGTATTCTGGAATGGGAGCATTCTGTGCTGCATTAAAGGGGACTGAAAATCTCCTCAGTGAACTTCCCATAAGCCCATTTTTAAAAGGAAATAAAGAGCCAGCCAGGAACCATTACTTAACTAGCCAGCATCAAATGTCCATGCTTTTCCCACATGGCTGAAATGCACTTTCTGGTCAGAAGCTTTTCCCCCTTTAAAGGAATGTATTCTAAGTTGCGTCTGTGTTTTATGGCTGAGAACAAGGAGAGGCCCAGTCAGTCTCCCCAGTGCTGGGTGTCGGTGTCACTGGGGGGGCCTCCTGAGGGCCCGTCATTCCTTCTGTCTGAGACCCTGCCCAGTGCCCACCTCTTGCTGAAGCCCCGAGGCCTGGTCCCACCTCCTTTGTGCTGCCTGGCTGTGGCGGGCTTTTCCTGCGGGCTCAGGCAGGCTCAGTCCTAGACACCGCTGTCTTCAGCGGCTGCTGCATGGCCTGTCTCTGCGGCCAGTTGTGTGCAGCCTGGACCTGCCAGGCGCTCTGACCCCAGGAGCCAGCAAGGCAGACATTTCGGCAGAGGCTGTGTTCCAGGTGCTGAAATTGGGGTGTTAGGCACAGGCCGCCTTGTGCAGGGGGCCTGCCTCAAGGGTGGTGCATTTGAGGAGAGGGAATGCAGTTTCACGGGTTTTTGATAAATTCTGAGCCAGGAGGCACCTGAAGAGGGTGCAGAGCATGGTGCCCAAGAGGAGCCCAGCAGGCAGACATGGGCAAGCATGGTTAATAGCACCAACTGGGGGTTGTGGGCAAGAGGCCAGCCTGCTCTCAGCCTCCAAGAGCCCCAGGGCCCCCATCCCCTCACCCTGGTGCATCCCCACCACCACCCATGGCCTTCTGGTCCTGGTGGCCCCATTTACTGGCCCCTCCTGCTCCCAGCAAGCCCTTGTCTTCACCTCTCCACCAGGCTGGGTGCTGTGGCCTGGCTGCCTCATCATGCCAACCTTGGGCCCCCCTGGTGCACTGCCCCCCTGCACCCCAGGAGAGCCGGCCCTCCAGTGCCCCACCCCTCTGTGAGCATGTGCTGGTCCACAGCTGCTCGAGTGACCTGTGCGTAACTCCAGAGTGGGTCACCCCGAGATGGCCAGCCCGGTTCACTGCAGGGGCTGAGTATCTGGGCTGTGCCCAGGTGGCTGTCAGGACCGCATGCTAGATGAGGGTATGGGACAGCGCAGGGCAGCTGAGGCCACCATGCCTCCTGAGGGAGCGGCCATAGTGGAGGAGGTTTACTTGCCTTGTGAAAGTGTGGGGCAGGCCATTTAGTCGGAAGCCCTGGGAGGGAGAATAACTTAGAAGTCTCCATGGGGTCCAGATCCCGACTGCACGGGGCAGGCATGTCCAAGAGGAGGTGAGCATGTGGCTCTGCCCAGAGTGGCCCAGAGCCTGGCGGCGTCCTCTCCCGCAGTGGTGTGGGGCAGATCCCCGGGGGGTGGTGCACCAGCCCCTAGCGCATCAGCTTTGCTCACCTCCAGATAGGTCAGCGGGTGTGCATGCCCGCGTGTCTGCACACACCCTTGAGGAGGCTGTACCTGGGAGTCAGCCGCGGCTCCTTCCTGTGAGGCTGTGACTGTTCTCTGGAGCCTTTCCAGATGCTCTGTACTTCACACGAATGACTCTGTGGTTGGGAATTGGTGCCCCGAAGTTATTGAAGAGGCTCTAAGGAGTTTATGGTAATGGGAAAATGGAAGGCACTGGAAGCCAGACAGTTAGAAGCATACAGGTGGTGTGATTCCTGGAATTTGTTAACAACCACCCTTGTGTCATGAAGCCATGGTCCTGAGGCCCCCTCCACATGGGCCAGCCCCGCAGCCAGGGGCTGATGCTGCTGTGTGCTTCCTTCCCAGGTCGTACACATGCACAGACCGCATTTCATGGCCCTACACTGCCAGGAGTTTGGAGGGAAGAGCTACGAGGCCTCCATGTCACACGTGGACAAGTTTGTCAAGTAAGTCCAGCTGGCATGCGCTATGCCCTCTGCTTCCTGGTGGGGGGGTTAGGTACAGGGTGCCACTGGGTGGGGGTGGCTCCAGGTGACAGCATGCCCCCTGGTGGGGACTCTGAGGTGACAGTGTGCCCCCTGGTGGGGTCAGGGCACAAGGTGCCACTGGGTGGGGGTGGCTCCAGGTGACAGCATGCTGGGCCTCAGGGCTTGGAGACTTTAGCCCTGGGCTCCAGGCAGAGTCCCACTCATGAGGTCACACCTCATGTGGTCTGGTGACTGCTGGCCTACTGCTGTGGCTGATGGACAGATGGGAAGGTGAACTGTCCATCGTTTCGGAGGAAGGAGCCGCAGGCATCATGCCCTGGGAAGTGGACCCACCCACAGGGGTGGGCAGAGCTAGCTGGCAGGGGCATCGCTCAGCCCAAGGGCTCCTGTGCTCTAAAGCAGGGTTCCCATCTAGCTGTTGGTAGTAGCAGCCGCTGGGAGTCTTTCCTTCCTTCTGTTCTGCCTCTGGCCCTAGTGCCTGGGGCGCTGTCAGTGTCCCCTACGATCCTGGACTCTGGGCACTACGACTGCATCTGCCAGCATTGTCTATAAGTGACACTTCTTGACTTCTGAGGCTGGTCACCAAAGGCCGCCATGCTGGGAGGGCCCTGGGTGATGTCTGATAGTCTTTGCAGCTCTCAGCCTGGGGCCTCTCCAGAGGGTAATCTGTCCGTTGTCACTGGCCTCAGACCTTCTGTGAGGTCCCCAGTGTGGCAGGTTGACACAAGCCACCTGTTTTCACTTGTTGAATTGTGGAGTAATTTGTTAAAGGGAAAATTAACAAAAACTGCCAAGTTTCCCCAAAATAATTTATATTTTTAAGGCAATTTCAATAAAAATGTTTTCTTAACACTTAACAAATTAATACCAAAATTAAATGGAAGAGCAGAGGGTCAAGAATAGCTAAAATTCTGGATGCGGGCTCTTAGGAGCAGTGAGTACAGCTTGGTCTCCGGCAGCGCATCGGGAGCCGGGTACTCACCTGCAGGCCTCCCCCCACTGGGCGCTCCGCTGTGCCTGAGGGAACACGAAGGGCATACTGCAGTTCTCAGGCTAGTGTAGCTTTGGGACAGGGAGAGAGTTCTTTTAAAAGGTGCAAAAAGTGGGGCCCACAATAGTAAAGTGGTAAATTTACCACATTGAAATTAAAAACTGTGTATATCAAAAGACACCATAAGCTAGGTTAAAGTTTAGCCACACTTGGCAAGAGATGCCTGCAACACGCTTTACTGGCAAAACCAGCATTTCGGCACATAATGAACAACAGTGGGACAATGAGAGATGCCCACCGGGAAAAGGGCCATCTCCCGGCGGAGGGGCGGGTGCGGGCAGGTGTGTCGGGCAGCCCCCCACAGCATGTGCTTTGTCAGAGATGAGTTAGCTCCTGGCTGTATGACCTACATGGTTGCTGTCTTTGCTCTAGATGGCCTGTTATTTTTTAAAAAGGTTAAAAAGTGAGAGAAGGCGTCATTTATTTTTACCAGTTCATGGCCATTTCCAGAGCCCCCAGTTCTTCGTGTCTATTTGGGGTTCTTTTGTGTCCTTTTCCTTCAGCCTGAGAACTTAAACATTTATCTTAACACAAGTCACTGCTGATGAATTCTCTCAGCTTTTGTTTGTCTGAAAAAAGTCTTTTGTCTTCATTTCTGAAAGATATTTTTGTTGTAGTAGAATTTGAGCTTGTCAGTTTTCTCTTTCAGAGCTCTGAGGGTGCTGTTCCATTGTCCTCCACCCCCCTGGCTGAGGATTTAGCCATTGTTCTCATCTTAATTCTCTGTATATAATGTGTCTTTTTTCCCTGACTGCTAGATTGTGTCTTTCTGACTGGCTTCAGCAACCTTATAATGTTGCACTCTAGTTTGATTTTCTTTGTTTATCTTGCTTGGGGTTCTTTGAGCTTTTTCTGTCTGTAGGTTTATAATTCTAATCAAATTTGGAAAAAGTTTTCCATGAGTTCCTTAAATAGGATCTATTTTTTAAAAATTTAAAAACTGCTCTCAGGCTGCAGCTTCCAGCGTTGGCAGCAGTCTTCACATCACTCACGTTTCCTTCGGGGCTTCTCTGCACTTGGGCTCCCAGACCATTGGTTGGTGTTCCAGCTGCTGTAAAGTGCGGCATCCAGGCGGCATCCCATACCTTGTACACACCTGTGAGGGGGCAGTGCCTGTGGCTTCTGCATTAAAGAGCTCACTTTTTTCCTTCCAGAGAACTGCTCTCGAGTGATGCAATGAAAGAATATAACAGGGCTCGAGTCTACCTGGATGAAAACTACAAATCGCAGGAGCATTTCACAGTAAGTGGAGTAAGCGTTGGGCAGACCAGGTGTTGCTGGAGCTGCCTTTCCTCCAGGGAAAGGCACGCCGCTGGGTGGGCAGCTCTTGGTCACAGCACCACACGATCATGCCTGTCGCATGGCTCCTCACCAGCTGGCACAGAGGAGGCCTCATAGGAGCAGGGGGGAGGACAGCCAAGAGGGAGGCCGGGGCTCATGCCATGTGCGGGAAAGACGAGAGTGAGGAATCAAACCCCATCCTGGATCGCTTGTGTGCCCAGCGAACTTTGTGAGCCCAGCAGACCTCCCAAGGGGCCAGCAGCCTCCACAGGGGAGCACGGTGGAACTGGGAAGGGCGCCCCGGTGGGGCATGACAGCCATGGGACAGACCAGGGGTGGAGCGGGGCTGGGTGGCCCCAGGTGTTCAGTAGCACTGGTCCAGAGGACTGGTGTCTCAGCCTCCCATCTTCAGGGGAGCCCCGAAGCTGCTGTGTTGCCAGGCGCCCTCTGCTTCCTTTCCCTTGCATCCTCCCCTCGCCTCTGTTGCATGGCCACATCAGGGTGCCTGTTTGCTTGGCTTCCCCAGGATGCGAAGCTGGCCTGCAGGCAGCAGCCCGTGGCCCTGGCCCAGGGAAGACAGCATGCAACAGGTCCCCAGCCATTTGCTGGCTTCTGGAAGCAGTGGGCACCCCTGTGCAGGTGGCTGGGGAGGCGTCCTGCATGCGGAGCATGGAGCAGAGGCACTGGAACGTCAAGGCTGTCCTTTGGGTCAGAGGCATCTGAGGTCGTCAGTCATGAGATTTGGGGCACTGGTGCCAGTTGCATGGTGTCCTTCCACTGTGGAGATAGCCTGTGACTGAGATTCCTACCTCCACCCGCTGCCCACCCTCTGCATGCACAGTGGCCTCATCGCCAGCCTCTTCGGGTACGCCAGGGCCGTGGGGCCGCTGTGCTCACCTCTCCCCGCGCTCACTGCGAAGGGGATACAGCCCCCCCATCCCCGCCAATCTACCTCTTCCCTTCTTGCTGCTTCCCCTAACCCTCCTGCTCTCCTATCATGACCCTGCTTCCTGCTTTTCCCAGCGGGACTTACTCAGATGAGAGGGCAGCGGCTACGTGAGCATTGCTGGTGGGCTCACTGCAGGTCAGACGTTGCAGAAGAGGGAAGGTGGCTGGACTGCACACATAGCAGGGAAATTACCCAGAATAAACCAGAGTGGAGAGGCTGAGAAAGTTAGGAGAGCGCCACGTCTGTGATGGTCCCTGGTCTTACATGCGTGAGGCTGGGGTCCCAGGCGAGCAGAAGGGGTGTGGATGGGTGCTTGAAGAAGTAATGGCTGAGAGTTTTCAAAACTTGGCAAAATGTACAAACCCATAGATGCAGTTATTGTAATGAGTTTCAAGGAGAGTAAATGCCTTGTGCCACGACACACCACCATCAGGTCACTGAGAACAGGGGACATAAAGGTGCCTCCTTGCCCCATCACCCTCAGAGCGCTGGGCTCTGCTCCGCAACACTCATGGGGTCCCTCCTGAAAACTGCTCAGGTCTCCCTGCCTCCTTTAATTGGAATACACAGTTATTTTCTCAAAGGATGAAGACAGTGTGCCATGCAGACACAAGTTGAAAGTAAGTGGCTGTATTCACATCCAAGCAGACCTCAGAACCGGGCTGCTGCAGGGCGAGGGGTCAGCTGCTCAAACTCAGCACGTGTGTGCAGTGTCAGAACCCACGCGCAAAGGCGGCAGAGCTGACAGAAGCACACACTGGCCTCTGGCACATTGATACTGGAGGGGGCCGGGAGCCGGGGCCAGCCAGCACGGCCTCAGGGATGCCTGTGGACACTTGACCCGCAGAGCAGCAAACTCAGCCACAGGAAAGGCTCTCACATGGTGCGGGTGATGTGGGACTGGGGCGGCTCCACGCCGGGGGCACGTGCCGGCAGGATGGCTGGCAGAGTACCCTTCAGAAAGAAGGCAGGAAGAAGACCTCCAACTGGCCGGCTTCCCAGCTGCTCCAGAGGGTGCGAAAGCTCCAGCTGGGGGTCAGCGGCACCTCCAAGGGCCACCGCTCCCAGGACTCTGCCTGCACTGGCTGCTGGGCTGCAAGCCACCCCAGGCCCGGACCAGCCTCAGAGCCGCTCAGTGGAACGCTCCCCAGGAGACACTGAAGTCCGACCAAAACAGGCCGAGCATGTGTGAGGTCGACACTGTACCACATGTGTTCTGACCACAAAGGAATTAAACAGTTCTGGAAAACTCCTCAATGTTTGGAAATTATGACAAACTTGTAAATAACCCATAAGTCAAAGAGAATTTCACAAAGGAAATTAGAAAATATTTCCAGTTATTTGAAAAATAAACTGAAAATCTTCAAAATTTGTGAGATACACCCCAAAGTAGTGCTCAGAGGGATATTTTTAGTATAAAATGTTTACTTTAGAAATTTAAAAATGAAAAGCAAATAGAGGGAAGGAAATAATAAAATACCAGAAATTAGTGGAAAATAAAGGAGAATAGTAGAGAAAATTAATGAAACCTAACTGGTTCCTTAAAAAGGTTTAACAAATCTAATAAACCTTTCTCAGTGGATCAGAATGTGTGTTTGGGCCCGTTTGGGTTAGAGACTGAGGCGGCGATGGGGTCATCCAGGCTGAACACACTCCAGCCTGAAGAGCTGCTCCGGTGTCCCCACCTTGGGGCCTCGGCCGTGAGGGATGTGCAGGGCGCTGTGAGCAGAGTCAGAGGCCACCAGCTCCTGAGCTGCTCGTGACCAGAAGCTGTTAGGAAGGCCTGGGTCTGGAGCAGTCCCTCCCTCTCCTCACATGCATCCCTAGGAAGTTTTCCATATTTTTGTGAGGCTCTCAGTTTTCTGGTTCTCTGTGGTCTGCTTCGTGTCCTGTCATTGCGTGGTAACATAATAATTCCCTTTCTCTTCCATCGAAAATGAATGGTTAGCTGAGGAGAAATGGCAGACAGGCGGAGGAACAGCAGGGTTGAGAGCTCTGTATTATTCGTCATCATCCCTTGAGATTTACCTCAAAATGTCACTTGACGATTTGCAGTAAAAAACAAAAACTTGAAAAACCAGCATTCCCCCAACGCAGCAATTTCATGGAACAAATAACCATTTGAGCCAACAGGTATGTGTGAGGATGGACATCAAAATATCTGATAGCAACAACTGGAAGTAATTTAGATACAGTCGTTCCCCCTTATCACAGTTTTGCTTGGCAGTTTCAGTTCCCTGGTTGGCCGAGGTCTGGAAGCAGGTGAGCCTCCTGACGAGAGGTCAGAAAGAAGGTCAGTGGCAGCCTGACACTGCATCGCCTGCCAGCGTCGCCACCTCACTGCCTCTCGTCACATGGGCATGTTGCCGTCTCACGTCCTCACAGGGAGAAGGGCAAGCGAGCTCAAGAGCCATTTCAGTGAGAGAGGAAGCCCATGTCCACGTAGCTTTATTACATGTATTGTTATTGTTCTGTTTTAGTATTAGCTATTGTTAATCTCTCACTGTGCCTAGTTTATCAATCAAACATCACCAGGTGTGCACACAGTGTGTTTGGGTTTTGGTGCTGTCCTTGGCTTCAGGCCTCCACTGGGGGTTTTGGAACATGTTCCCCACCGATGAGGAGACTGTACCCAGGGACAGAGGCCGGCACACGGTCCATGGCCCTGCCGCGGTGACCTGTAGCCACTGCAGACTGCGGCCTGGGAGACCTGCCGCCGGGGCTGTAGGGTTGAGCGTGGAGGCAGTGCTGCAGCCTGGCGTGTTGACATGCTGAACAGCAGTCTGACGCGGTCTCCGTGTCCTTTGGCCTGGCACTGCCTGCCGCCTGGCTTTCCCTCCTGATGTCGCTGTCCTGCGGGGCCTCCCCTGCAACTGTGGTCCTGCACAGGGTGCTCAGCAGCGGTGGGATGGCCGGGACAGCCGTTTGGTGGGTGGGCAGTGGTCAGGGTGCTCATCCCAGAGCTGGCACAGGGCCAGGCACTTGCCACCCCTGCCCCGTGACAGTAGTTTGCAGGAAGTACCTGCCTGACCCTGGGCCCTCGTGCTTGGGGTCACCCCTCAGTGTGACGTGAGGTGCCTTCTTACTGCTAGGCGGCCTGGTGTTAGGAACCCCACACCTCTGGGGTCCTGGGCGGGCTGGCCCACGTGCAGTCCCCTCCCACCCCCACGTGGTGGCCTCTGGCTGTCAGGGAAGGAAAATTTAATTTTTACAAGATTAATGGTATCGGAGCAATATTTTTAGCTGAGTATGGTTCAAATAATAGGCCATTAATTGAAAAAGGAAATTGAAATGAATTTATCTTGCACATAAATGCTGTCACGGGTATTAATAGGGATCAGAAAGTAGTGGCCTGTTCCCAGAAAGAAGTTGAGTCTGAAACTGCACCAGGTGTGGGAACGTGATGGTGGGGGGCTTCTGTGCACACAAGTCACGGGGGCTGTATTTGGGGGCTGTGGCCTGGGGGGCTGTGAGCCTACATGGGGCTGTGTCCTGGGGGAGCTGTGAGTGTGGGTGGGGCTGTGGCCTGGCGGGCTCTTGTCGGGGGTGTGGGGGGGATCTGTGGTCTAGGTTGTGAGCCTGAGTGGGGCTGTGGCCTGGGGGACTGTGAGTCTGGGGACTGTGGCCTGGAGTGTTGTGGTCCCTGGAGACTGTGGGTCTGGGGGTCTGTGACCCAGGAGGACTTCGGGGGGCGCTTAGGGTGGAGGCAGGAACCTGCAGTTATGTATCTTCACCAGGAGATGGCGCCAAAGCAGCATTTCATGTCCTGAGCCTTTGGTACAGGAGGTGCCCAGAGGGCATGTTTTTAGAAAAAAAAAATTTACCATTAAACTCTGTTTGCTTGTACGAAGATCCTGAGTGGCCGTTTACTTAAGCAGGAGGCTCATCTGGTGTACTTGGGGTCTGAGAAGACGGGCCCCACTGGCGCCTTGGTGCTGGCCAGGTTGCTGCCTGCCTGCACTTCCTACGGAAATCGAGTCGGGAGCTACCTTCATCAGAGGTGCCGCTGGTCTTGCTTGTTGACTTTGGCCCCGAAGGGGTGGCTGTACTGTTGCAGGAACTGGTTGAAACGCCCATCATGGGGTGACTGAGAACCTGGGCCCCTGGTGTTGGTCAG
Source organism: Smutsia gigantea (assembly GCA_032199065.1). Lineage (NCBI taxonomy): Eukaryota > Metazoa > Chordata > Mammalia > Pholidota > Manidae > Smutsia > Smutsia gigantea. The sequence continues at coordinate 64,531 of JAVSCE010003102.1, forward strand.
CACAGCCATGCGTGAGCCAGACAGGAGATGGGAACCACGGGCACGCCTCAGAGCTCCTGGTGCCCCAGGCCCTTTCCTCTGCGCAGCAGCTGCTCTGTGTTGAAGCTCTGAATGCCCGTGTCTTCCTCCCTGAATTCAGGCTCCTAAGGGCAGCTGCTTTGTTTCCTCCTCTGGCCTGGAGCCTGGAGTCATGCCCGCACATACTGGGAACTCACCAAATGTGCTCTGCGTCTGAAGGAATGGGGATCCTGGGGTGGCAGGCCCCAGGACTCAGTCATGAATTAGACATGGGTGCCCCTCCCAGTGAGGGTCCAGAGGCTGTGGCTGCACCAGGGTGAACTCAAAAAGAGAATGCTAGCCCAGAGACGGAATTTGAGGCCATCGGAATTTAGACTTATTTAAGACCACATACCGGATGAGACCCCATGGACGCAGGCTGCAGGAGGGTCTGACTAGGGCCCCTGAGCTTGGGGCCGCATATTTGGCAATTGGGAATATGAGGCAGGGACAGGGGTGCGCCCGAAGCCCTAAGATGCCTGCCCTCCCAGGCCTAGTCACCTGCCGGGGCTGCGCATCTGAGCTCTGGCTTCGAGCCCCATGCCACCTAGCTGGACATGCAGCAGATGCCCCAGGTGCCCTTTCCCCAGGGAGTGAATATGGTGTTATCAACAGTAGAATGTTAAATGTTCTTGCACCCTGGCAGACTTGGTGTTTAAACATCCCATTTACGTTTTTGCCCTTGCCCAAGAAGAACCAAGATGTTCCAGTTTTAATCACCAGCGAATTTCTAGGTTCTCTGGTTCTGTTCCCATTACGCAGTGAACAAAGCTCAGGTCCTCCCAGAGAAGGTAAAGCTCCCGTGCTCCTGTTTCGCAGCGGTGTGGCTGGACAAGGGCACCAGGGGAGCCCTGGAAGTGCAGTGGCACACCTGCTGCCTGCCCTCCCTGTGCCTGGAGGTGTGTGAGGCCAGCAAGGCTGGCAGCCTGCCGCCGGCTCCCAGCGACACGGAGTGCGCTCCAGGATGAGGCTGGTGGTTGTTGGGGATGCCACAGTGTCAGGTGGGAAGCCAGCAGCCGCTGCTCTGCACACCCGGCTGATCCTCACTGTCCGAGGGATGCTTGCTCCTTGTAGAACAGTCACAAAGCACAGACAGGCTGAATGAAGCCCTGCCATTGCTGTCATTCCGTGGTCCACCCTTCTGGACTGTGCTTACATCACGTTTTGCTGGCCCTGCTGTCTCAGGAAAGTGGCTGCCACCCTGGCGCACTGTCTGTCTCCAGCCATTCCTGCTCTTCCCTCACCCCCACGGGTGCCTATGCCACCTTTGTGCCACTGGGCAGGCCTGCCTCAGGGCCTTTGCACTGGCTGTCCTCCCATGTGCTCCTTCCTCCCGGGTGCCCCTGTCCCAGCTCCCCAAGAGAGCCCTGCCTGGGTCCCTGTGCCACTGTGCCACCCTCACCTTCTCCTGGGGATCGGCCTTTCCTGAAGGCCTGTTTGTGTGGCATGCCCCCCTGCCACCTCCAGCCGCTGTCATCCTTGCTCCGTGAGGCCAGAGTCACACGTCTGAAAATCGATGGAGTTAGGCATTGCGTCTGTATGAAAGGGCGTTGGTAACCGGCCACATGTGAACTGTGACTGTCAGGAAAGTGACTTGGGCACAAGTACTTAGGGAAACTTCAGTTATGAGGATGAGCTCTGAGGCAGATTGTCTCTATGCTGAACTGCGCAGGTTCTGGGACCCGGATGCTCAGGTCCCCCCGCTCCCAGATCCAGCCCCAGCAGCTCATGGAAGTCAGGTCCTGCCTGAGCGTGTGCATGGGGCTGCCACGTGGCCCCGCTCGGGGAGGAGGGTCTCTGGAGGAAACACTGAGTCTCTGTGCCTGCACGAGGGATGCTGAGGCGCCTACGTTACACTGAGCATCTGTCCATCGGCCCAACGCCTTGGAAAATGCTTCCCACCCTCAGCTTTCCAGGACTTGCCTCCTGGGACCTTCGCATAGAGGGACCTTATTCCCCAGCACACTTTTTGCTAAGGGAACTGCAGCGAGGTGGGGCACTGAGGAAGCAGGCAGTCTCCCAGGCTTCCATGTGTCTATGGATCAGGCCCTGATCGCAGAGGACTCATGTCTGACTTAACTAGAGGAGTGGAGAAGATGCACTGCTTTCCCTTGAAAACCCTGAACATCAATAGAGACATAAAGGTGACGGCTTTCCTACATTCTGGCTTCAAAAATGGTCCAACGAGGAAGAAATTGTCACTTTACTTCCAAACGATGCCATCTTATTTCAGTGCAGGAGTAAAGCTTCAGCACAAGGGCCCTCAGTGTCCCTGGGGCCTTCAACCCACCTGCCACAGGCCCAGAGGGAGCAGGTGGCCACGCCTATCCAAGGCATTCCGTGCTGCTGGGGCTCGCGGGCAGCCTGCCCTGGGTACCCCCTCCTCTGCTTTCTGGGTGCCCTCTCCCCCCATCCAGGGGACCCCGTCCTCCTTCTCCCGGGTTATCCCATCCTCCCCCTACTGGGTGACCCCACGCCAGGCTGCATATTGTGGGGCATGAGGGGTGCCAGGGACAAGGCCCCACAGATCCTCCCAGACTCACCCGCACTCAAGATGGCTGGATGGGAAAAGCGAGGTCGTTCATCTCAAGAGCGTGGGTGGTGCAGACTGTGCCCCTGAAGCACAGATGCAGCTGCCTGCCGCAGTGGCCTCATCCCTCCCACAGCCGCCCTCACCTGGCCGGCCTCAGCTGCGTCTTCTGTGGGAAGGCAGTTGGGCAGCCCCTTCTCCAATCCTTGCTCATGAGCCGTCAGCCTCAGAAGTGTCTGCATGGCAGCTGTCCCTGGAACCTTGGCCGCCACCCACTAAGCAGGTCTCAGGAGCCCTTTGGGTGTGGTGAACGCAGGCCCCGCGGGCTGGGAGGCTGTCCTGTGCCGTGCGGAGCTGGGGCCTTGGCTGCCAGCAGTCCCGGAGCAGACCCCTGTCAGAGCAGAACTGTGAGCTCCCCTCCATGTTTAAAGGGTGTGGCCGCCCATCCAGCTCTCCCCGCCCCACCTTCCCCGTGGGGTTTGATTTGGTCCCTGGGAGGAGGCGCACGCTGAGCATCATCTGTGAGGCAGAGACACTGCCTGGACCAGAAACCGGGGTCATGGGCCGCAGGGACGCCATGGTTTCCCTGGAGCATGGACTTGCTCCTCTGGGGTGATATTGAAGCCCAGGAGAAATACCTCCCTCTGCTTCAAGAGAACAGTCGGGGCTCCCCCGTAGGCCTCTCAGGGCAGCTGCCCTGCCTGGCCCAAAGCTTTGCTCTGCAACTGGCCCATTCAGCACATTCCTGTTCCCAGGAAAGTGCAGCTGCCAGACAGTGCAGTCCCTGGTGGCCCCTGGGCCTGGGGATGGGTCTGCCCCAGGGGAGGTCTGTCCACAGTGTGGGCTGATGGTCCCCCTGCTCCCACTTGTGTCCGTGCTGGTGGCTCCTGGCCTAGGACAGCTTGACTACTGGTCACCAAGGAACCAGCGCCTTCCTCTTCCTTCCTCCCCTGTTTGGAGGCTCCTCCTGTGTGCTCCCCCGCTCAGGGTGCTGAGAGGAGGGGCCTCCTGGGGCACAGGCGGGAGGGCTCTGTGCAGGCCGTGGTGCCTGCCTCTCCAGGTGGGCCTGGGCCTCCTTTTGGCCCAGGCCAGCAGATCTGTGGGAGGGTAAGCGGGTGGGGTGGGGGCAGCTGCCCTCCCTGGGGGCTCCAGGCCCCTCCCACTATGGCCTCAGTGCCCATCGTTGGGGCAGATGGTCAGAAGCTCCTTCCGAGGAGGTGTCCTCCTTCCTCCTCTGTCACCCTTCTCTGCTCTCCTGAGTAAGATTTTAGGGGAAATTTATGGAAAATTAATGGAGTTTACTGATGTTCTTTGATCCAAGGTGGGGAGGCAGGCAAATGCATTTCTGATGAGGAAACTCATTTGCTCTGGGGTGGCCCCTCCCTGCCAGCACCCTGCCTCTCTCCTGGCCCTGCCTGTGGGGCTGAACAGGCCTGATAAAGTGAGGGAAGCAAGATTGGTTTTCTGGGGGCACCAGGCCCTCCATGTTCAGCTAAATCACGCTGTCTGCTGTGCTGGCAGGCGGCACCCCCTCCCCTCTGCAGCACCTGCAGCCCCCAGAGGCCATGATGCGTGGGCGGGCGGCGGGCAGCGGGGCTGCCGTGGAGGTGAAGCTGTCATATCGATCTTTTTAGCGCTAAAATATGAGCCACTCTGCTCTGCTCCCCGCTGCTGTGATGTGAAAAATAATAACTTGGGTCCAAATTAAAAATATTGATCTCGGGAAGGTGCTGAAAGTAAATAAACACCTCCCGAAGTTTTGGGGTCAGCCGGGAAACGGTATTCAGCAATAAATGTGTCGGCACGTCAGAGCCCAGGGTTCTTGATCTGTTTTTTCTTTGAATTGATTTTTCATTATTTACTTCCTAAAAGTGTTGGAATTTGGTCCTCCACTGTTAAATCCCAGTGTTTGGGCAAATTATTTCTTTGGGGCTTATGAGGTGCTCTAATCCACTCGCTCATTGATTGATTGATTTTTGACTCAATAGGCTTGCAGCCCCTGCCTTATTTAGGGCTTCCATCATAATTTTTTATACATTTAAGCTTGACTTTTTTATTTCCCTCTAACGGATGAGCTGATGTAGGGCTGCCAGACGGCGGGACAGCTGCTGCAAGGTTAATGTTATCCGGCTCCCCGTGTTCTGAGGAGATGTTGGGTGTGTCTTGGCCTCGGGCCGGGTGGTGAAGCGGGCCTCTATAAATTTATGGGCCTCGGTAAATCTCTTTACCTAACAGGGCCACGACCCTGGAGGTCTGAGAGGTGCCCAGGGCCAGGCCAGGTGGAGGGGGCTGGCTTGAGCCCCAGATGCTGTGGTTCCTTGTGGCACAAGGACACACTCAACTGTGTGCTTCTGGAGAGAGGCTTTCAGGAGCCCCTGAAGGCTCGGGGTGAGTCTCTATCACTCATGGGTCCATGTGGCCTGGCAGGAAAACTGGAGGCGTGGGTGCCAGGGAAAGCTTGGGAAGGACAGAGGAAAGGGTGGGATGACTACTTCTGTGTAGTTGTTTGTGGGGTGAAAACTCACCGGAAAACCCTAGGACTCACCGCATGGTTTGTGGCCAGCAGCACATCCTGCTGCCCCCGAGAGTCAGAGTTTCTGTGACCATTTCCATGCACTGATGTCTGGAATGGGAAGCTGCCAGGCATGGAGGCTCCCTTGGTCTCTCGGGATGTCCCATTCTACCCCATGCTTTGTGTTCTGGACATCAGGAAGGCCTGGCGTGTACCTGCCAGTGGCCTGCTTTCGTGCCATGAGAAGCAGCAGCCAGGTGTTTTCCATGTGTGCCATCCCGTGGTTGATGCTGCATCGTGACGTGGCAGATGTGCGTGCAGTGCTCCGCAGCTGGCTCTGGTGAGAGCACTTCACAAAAGGCCTCTCCTGGAGTTCTCATGTGTCCGTGGTCCTCCCACTGGATGGAGGAGGAGGCAAGGGCATGTGGTGGCTTCTCGATGGCCACCCAGACTTGAACCCAGGGCAGCAAGTCTACCTCAGTGCCTCACACAATGACCTGGGATTTATCAGGAATCTCTGTAATTAGGTGCTTTACCAGAAGAGCAGGTGCCAGGATCCAGGGAGCTCAGGAATCAGGTTTGAACGGACCAATCCCTTGAGGGCGGATAGCTGTTCAGAAGTGTGTGTCGGCTGCCTCCACCACGACTGGAGGTGTGCTGGGCTCCTAACGAAGGGTTTATCTGGCTTCTGAATGTGAAAAATTGCTGCCCTTCCCATCCAGCTCTAGAAACATTGGTGTGTGCTGGGCATGATTCCCAGCTCTTAGGGGAGCCCCAGGTTGGCAGGGAAGGGGCACTGGGAGGCTAGTCACATAACAGGCCTGAGAGCAGGCATGTGGTTAGGTCAGCTTCCAGGAGGGCCTCCAAGAAGGCAAAATCGGTAGGTTATCTGATGGGTTGAGATGAGATTCAGAGGGTGTGTAGATGAACAATGATAAATGTAGATTAAAGAACTTAGTTTAACACAAAAAGAAGGCAATAATGAACTCCAGGGAGAACAAAAAGGCATTCATGGAGGAAAAGCAGCCATCATAAATGGTTCCATTATGAGAATATTTTCAAAGATTTCATGACATAAATATTGATCATTAGTTTTAAGTAAAATTTTGTTTATATCCCAAGGATGGGGATTAGGGATCGTGTGTGTGTGTGTGTGACCTCTGCATGCAAGGAAAGGTGGTGTGGGCTAAATCCTCACCTTCCACATGGGAGAATCAGTAGTTAGTGCTAAAAAACTGGAAAATTAAGAAGTGGCAACATAAGCTCTGGAGACTTGGAGGTAAATAGCAGAGGGACAGTGCACAGGAGAGGCAGTGCCTCCAGGGGAAGAAATCGAAAGGATCAGGAAACTGGTTTTCATAAGCCTTGTAGAACTGTGATTTTTTTCAACCAACGTGAAAAAAGAAACAACTTAGGGTGAAGAGATTCCTTCTAACAACACCCTTAGGAAGGCTTTTGGGAGGAGGTTGGCACATGGATTTGTGTGTTGGTACACTGAGGCACTGGGGCAGCAGGTAGGAGTTGTTCCTGCCACCTGAGCTGAGGCCATAGGCAGGGGCAGAGGCGCTAGAATCCTGATGGTCCTTTGAACATCAGGTGAAAGGGTTTGAACGTGAGATGGTCAGCGGGAGCCATTGTGGAGTTTCAAGGAAGGTGAGGCAGTGGGAGCCATGGAAAGACAGAGAAGGAAGAGGTGGGTTGTTCCAATTTTGAGGGGCTGATCAGCTGTAGCTTTTGTAGTGATCTTCTTTGGTTTTACTTTCTTGACTCTAGTTCCTCCTCTCTAAGCTCTAACCATCCAGGGGGTGACCCCTAGTGAACACTAAAGAGAAATAGGGTCAAACCCAGGAGGGTGAAAGACAGCACAGCTCTCTGCCTCTCAGCAGGGATGAGGAAGCCCAGTGGAGTGCCCCTGGTCCTGGAGTGAGGCTTGCGTTCTGCCTACACCTGCATCTACTCCACCAGATCACATTGCGCCCCCAGGGCATAGCTCTGTCCCTGCAAGCTGTGGTTTTGAAAACACGGTCCAGAGCCAAGCGTAAATTGTTTGAAGCTTAAGATCAACTTTACTAAATTGACCACCTTGAAAGTAATGAGGACAATGTCTCCTTCAGGGGAAAGAAAAACAAAATGAGGTGCTTTTATGAATAGTCAGAATGCATTTGCTAATGAAAAGTGTTTTCTTTACATCGTTAAAAGCTAGTCATATATTTTTGACTTGTAAGCTTTCAACTTGTAAAGGATTTAGTTAGAAATGAAAATTTAAATAACGCTACCATTTATAATAGCATCCAGATCTGGAATATTTAGGAATAAATTAGGCCAAAGATATGTACTGAACACTACAGCATATTGCAGAAAGAAATCAAAGAAGATCTAGATAATGGAGAGACATACCATGTTCATGGATAGGAAGGCTCAATATTGTAATTTCTCCCAAGATTGAAGTGAAGACTGAGTGCAATACCAATCAAAATCTGAGAATACGCCCCTTACTTTTTTAGAAACTGACAAGCTGGTTCTAATATTTCCCTGGAAATGTAAAGGATCTGGATTAGCCAAAACAACTGTAAAATGAACAAAGGTGGAGCACTTGCACTACTGGATTAAGATTCATTATAAATTGCAATAACCAAGACAGTGATTATGGTATTGATACATAGATCATGAGCCAGGATGAAGAGTCTAGAAATAGGCCCACTATTGATTATGGACGGAGCATCAGACAGCTCAGTGGGGCAGGATGATCTTCCCACAGGCGAGCTTGTGCAAGACAACCTCAGCCCTTCAAAATTTATACAAATTTAATTCAGAACAAATCAAAGACCTAGTGTAGAACCTAGAACTATGAAACTCTATAAGAACGTATAGGAGAAAATGTCAGGGACCTTGACTTTGACAGAGATCCCTTAACTATGACACAAAGACAAAATACTATTAAAAAAAAACTCTACTGTACTTTATCAAAATTAAAAACGTTTGCCCCTCAAAAGATACAAAAATAAGCAGTTCATAACCGAAGAGAAAATATTTGCAAAATATATCTAACAAAGGACTTGTATACAGAGTACTATATATAAAGAACTCTTAAACTTAGTAGTACCAGATAAACGGAGTTTTTGAAAGGTCTAAAGAGACATTTCATCAAATGAGGTTCAGAAATGGCAGACAAGCCCATGAAAAGATGAACTCAACACCATTTGTCATGAGAACAATGCAGATGAAGACCATGTTGCCTATTAAAGATCACGAATTTTCCATTATTGGCTAAAATTGAAAAGACTGACCATACCCATGTTGGCAAGAGTGTGGAAGACTAGACATCTCAAATGTTGCTATAGTGGAGCATCAGGTCACACAGCCGCTTGGTAAAACACTTAAAAAGCTGGAAATACTCCTACGCTGTGAGCCAACCACTCCACTCCTTTCTACCCAAGAGGAGAGACAGCGCTCATCCACACAAGGGCCAGCACATGAACGCCCGTGGCAGCCACCCAAACTGCAGAGATCCCCCAGGAGGGGAGCAGACACACACCATACACCCTCTCAGCACTGCAGGCAGGCTGCTAATCCGCAGCGCGGTGTCGAGATGGCGCTGAGCGAATGAGGCCAAGCATGAGGACACATTCTGCGTGATTCCATTTACTGAACATTCTTGAAAACACAAACCAGTCCATAATGGCAGAAAGCACATGAGTGAAGGAAGGGCTTATAATTATGGACAGAGGGACACTGGGAGACTCCTGGCCAGGGGCAGGGGTTATGCTTGTCGTCTGAATTGTGGGATGGCTTGGTGGGTGTGTAGATGCGTCAGACCTCTTTTAATTGCACATTTCAAATCTGTGCTGTTTTGTGAATGTCAATTATACATCAGTGACACTGTGAGAAAATCTGTTCATGTGGCTAATGGCTGATAAGGATCAAACTTTGATTTAATTGAAACAGGAAATGTTTCCATTACAAGCTGACTTTATGTGAAAGCTATAGAAATTGCTGTGTATACCTTATGATTAAAGAAACAGCATTCCCCAAGAAGTAATGCAGAGCATGAATAATTTCCAATTTCATATACACATGACACAGATAATATAAAATTGAAAAAAGACCTGGGTGAGCAGCACCCCTCGGTACCAGGAAGACAAAGCCATTGGCTGGGAGGGCTTGGCTCCCTGCACACGGCCACACGCCCGGGCCCCGTGAGGCAGGAGCTCAGCCACAGCCAGGTGCATGCTGGGCCCCCAGGGATGCCTCCAGGCCCCAAAGCTCACAGGTCAGAACAAGATTACAACTTTGGTGCATGGCTCAAAGGAGGAAGCTCCCCGTCCCAGGGGTCTGCAGATCTGACTCATTCAGAAGGGGAAGCAATAGATGGAAAGTGCAGGACTCTGTTCTGTAGAAGTGGCCCCACTTGGGCACAGAGCCATCTGCAAATCGGCTGGCCAGCTATAACCCAGAGAACAGCACCTGCCTGCCCAGGGAAAACATGCACTGATGTTAACCAAAGTTACTTCTGTTAAGCTGGAATAATACACGTTCAAAATTGATAAAGCCTCACTTAAGAGAATGTCAAGGTAACATACGAAATGGTGGTAGGCGAGCTTTCAACACTGCTGACAGCTGGACAGTGGCCCCAAGATGCCCCGCTGATAGAACACCACGCTCTGTGCCTCTGTCTAGTAACCTGCTTCTAGGTGATACTGAGAATTCCTCCTAAACACTGCTGGAAGCCTGTTCTCTGCATGTGCTCCAGACCTCCAGGAGAGGGTGCTGTGACCAGGCCACGCGACGGGCTCCTGCAGATGATCTAGACCAAGTTGCTTTCAGCAGGAGTGGGGGCCCAGGGGTTGGGTGCCACCTAACCTCCTGAACGAAGCCCAGGTGGATGCCCAAGGGGTGCCAGCCTGACCTTCCGCACCGCCCTGGAAGTTGTGTCCTGAGGCCTCTTGGTTAGCTGCAGAGCCAAGCCTAGCGATGGAAGCGGGAGTGCCTGGGGCCCCCTTACAGGTCCCATAGGAGGAGGGGCAGCTGCAGGCGGGTGCCACAACACCCCCAGCACCTGGGATCTGGACCCCTGCCTGTGCTGGGCGCTCGGCGGTCAGGGCCACTCTGACCGGCCCCCTCAGGGTGTGGGGTGTGAAGCCCTGTGGGGTGGTGCGCACCACAGGCTGTGGCTCAGCCGCCCAGGTCTGGCCACGGCCCCCACCCCATCTGCCTGCCCCTCTGTCATATGCTCACTACTGCAGGGTGGCCGTGGTCCTGTGCATGGTTCCTGGTGAAGAGGCTCTGCTGCTGGGCACCACCGAGTGCCTCTGCATGGGTCAGTTCTGGCCTCAGTGGCCGGTTGTCCTGGCTCCCCTCCCGCTGCCTTGGGCCTGCCCACCACTGGGCACCCCACCCTGCCACCTGTCCTGTGTGGCCCTCCTCCGTCACTTGTCCCACGGGCAGGAAATCCTGCCTGCCCTTGGGTAACGGCAAGAGCCTAGACAGAGCCGAGGAGCCTCGCGGCAGCCGATCCGTCACCACAGGCAGGTGTGATGGAGGGCTGTGTCACGCACAGCCCGGGAAACAAGTACACTGCTTGAGATGTATTGGTGAACAAACTGAAAAACTGTAAAGCTCTTAAGGACTTTCCCGCTTGTTAGCATTTTTTGACAGAAAATCAGTGAAGCAGTGAACATAAAAAAATAGTCACGGCTGATTCGCAGCTCAGCTTGCTGTTCTGTTCATTTGGCCTCGAGTGCCGTCTCACTCTCAAGTCCCTGCGGGATTCCAGCTCCCCGGTCCTCCTTCAGTAGCGGTGCTTTGCTGGGATCCTCATGTCCCTGGGCTCCACTCCACCCAAGCCGTGGCTCCTTGCTCCCAAAGCAGCTACGGTGAGCTGCCCCCTGAGCCCAGCAGGTCGTGTGTGGACCTGGGAGTCTGGCAGGTGGTTGTGTTGCTAGAGCCGAATGCACAGAAGGCTCTGGTGTCTTTGGGAGGGAGGCAGTGAGGGGAACGGGCGTGCTGTGCCCCTGCTCCCAGGTGTCAGCCACACGGGACCCCAGGGACCCGTGGGTCGTTATTCTCAGGCAGGGGAAGTCCTTGCCAATGTCCCGTGTTGACGACTCTGGCTTTTCCGTGATGCATTCAGGGTCGTTGTGGAGCAGGCTGGCCAGGTGCCTGCTTCACAACCGCCCACAGCCCCATCCTGGGAGACGCACGTTCCCCTGTGAGAGGACAGCCGCCTGTCGTGGGCCACCTGCGCATTCTGTGCCCAGGGCCCCTGCAGAGCTGCATCCTGCTGTCCAGGAGTTTGTGTCATTGGTGCTGAGCGGTGGAGGCTGCCCCCTTGCCTGGAGCTCTCTGAAGTGCTGGCTGGGCCAGTGCCTCCAGGCTCATGAGCTCATGGTGAATCCCCCACCAAGCCTGTTGGTGCACCAGGCCACTGGAACTGGGAGTGGGGAGCAGGTTAGAGACCGCACCCTGGTCCTTGTGGGCGTCGCGGTGGTAAAGGCTGACAGTGCAGGACCTCAGCACTTCCCTCTGGAATGCGCCCTCCCAATGTCTCACATCCTGAGGTGACATGGGCCCTGGAGCACAGGTGAGCCATCTCTTAGGTGCATAAGGTACTGTGCTTAAGTCACCAGAGCCCATACTGCCCATCGATTTTGTATCTGTTGCCTTTCAAGAGACCTGATTTTTAATGACTACTGTGGAAACAAGCACGGAGGTTTGGGGTTTCGCTCATCATGTAATTGTTTGCATGGTTAAAGGGCAGGGGTGTCATAGCCACATTATTCCATACCCCCATGCTTGCCTTAAAATTAAATAATCGCATGCCTGGTTTTATTCACTGTTTTCTTCCATGTTGTGATTACCTTTTAATGCATCATATCATCATCATAGTTCTCACCTGTAGGCAGAATAATTTGGGCTCCAGGGTTTTGGTCTAGAACGCCCCATGCAGGCACACCTCCAGGAATGTGCAGATTTATGCTGTCTCTGCCAGGGTCTTGAGGGCCTGGGGAGTCATTACATGTGACCAGTTGTTAGGCCCTTTCTGTGTGCAGGTGGCATAACTCTCTTCTTTACAGAGAACTTCAGACTTGGACAGTTAAGCACCGAAACACCTGCGGGTTCCCCCAGAACAAATTAGCTGGAGGTCCAGCCCTTTGCTGTGGCTCCGCTCTGCCTCCTGGCCACCGTGCCAAGTGGAGCAGTGTCCCGAGTGCTCAGGAAACCCTGAAAGGCCTGCCACGCGTCACTGGGGCATCTTTCAGATGTAAATTGTTACACTGTGCTCTTCATCTTGAAGTTAATGTGGGGTTGTCGGGTTTTATTGCTGTTCTGATGGATGAGGTCCAGCCGCTGCAGCTGCCCTGCAGGTGCTGTGCAAACCGTCTGCAGCGGGCCCCCCATTGCAGGTGGGGTCAGGTAGAGAAATACCTGTGCAGAGAGTCGTCACACCGACTGACCTGTAGCATACGCTCAGTGCGCTGGGGTCATCAAAGGGCAATGGAGATTTTTTTGGTGTAATTTTCTTTTTATTAACCTTCAGTCCCACCCTGCCACTCAAAAAAAAAGTCTGGGTGCAGCTTTCCAGGCTGGGGCTGAGGTTCCATCTGCTGCTGGCTGAGCTTTATGTGTCTGTTTATGAGACCCACTAATGTAAGGATGTGGCCGGGCTTGTCTAGTAAATGCTGCTGGACAAGCCCAGGACTGCAGACGCTCCCACTGCGACCTGGACGGCCACACTGCAGCCCCTCTGGGTTAGGACGAGGCTGTTTAATAGATGTTGGTTCTTCTTCCAGCCACTGTAATTATTTAAAGGGTTTTCCAAAGAGAGAGAACAAATCGAATCAAACCATAACTGTTGTATCTCATTCTGGAGTTAAGTGTATTTTTAAAAATGTGGGCCTTGTTTAGAGGCCCCTCCCAGTTTTCATCTATTATCACAATAATTGAGTTTGTAGCTGGAATTAAATTTATCAAATTGTGTTATCCTCTTTAGAAATTGGATAGGTACCCAGGCAGGGCGAGGCAGAAGCTAATCCGCTTTGCTAAAGCCTCCAGGGGCACCACACAGCAGGATGGAGGGGCTCAGACACCTTCCTGTCACCCTGGACACGATGTAATTTCTCCTCAATCCCTTGTGCAAATAATGACATTTGAATCGAGCATTAACAGGCTTAATTACTTTAAAATTGTCATTTTAATTTACACTGATATAGTATTGATCATACAAGCAGAGATTAAGCTGTTCGGTGGAGCGGATGATGGGGAATTAAACATGAAAGGGTCCTCGAGGGGCCGCATGCTGCCCAGCGAGAGCCGGAAGAGGGATGGTGTTTCTCAGTAATGAACTGGCGGCATGCGGGGACATGAATCTTGGGCTCTTGGAAAGGGGGAAATAATGGGGTTTGGGAAGCATTTGCAGGTCATTCATTCGCTGCCATGCGCCAATTCTCCAGTGATTCATCCGCCTCACCAACATTTATTTATCCAGCAAATTCCGCGCTTTGACCTTTTTGTTAAGTACATTGAACATAAGTTTGAGTGGAGATTTTTCAGGTGTAACTTTCGTAAGTATTTGTTATTTTTTCTTATTCTAAGTAACAGCAAACAAAATTATTCAGTTTTTCTAACGTTCTTGTGTCTAGAGGCCCCTGCGGGGTCAGTGGGGTGCTGCGCAGGAAGCGGTGAGGGCCGATGGGTCTGCGTGCGCACAGGGCGGGGGCTTCCTAGCAGCTCCTAGAGCGACGGCTCAGAAATTCCAAAGGCAACTTCCAGGCTTAAGTGTCACTGGTCCCCTGTTTGGACAAAATGAATGAGGGCCTCATGTTTTTGCTGTGGAGATGTGCCAGGCAAGGGAGGTCCCAGTGAGCAGTGTGGACACAGTCCTTCTGGCCACCGTTTCACTCTTCAGAGGCTGTGTAATAAAACTTAGGTGATTGAGTTTATAGCTCAGTAGGGAATGATGACATTCTTGATCAGTGTCCATAATGGCTTTATTTTAAACAGCAGGCTAGAGGTTTAATTAAAGCATGATCGGGGAAATGAAAAACGCTGGTATTTCTCCTCAGGTGAAACGTAAGGGCTTGTCATTTCTCCTCAGTGTGACTTAAAAGCTTGTTGTCCGTTTTATGTGCCCTTTGAATGGCTCAGGGATCCCCAGCCCCCAGTGGCAGCTCCTCGGTTTACTTGATTTCTGTTTACTTCCTTAGAAACGGCTGTGCTCTGATGTCACCACCTCAACTTGCTTTTTGCCAGGATTGTTCTAAAACCCTGGCTGTGATTTCCCCATTTTGTAGCTGAGGAACCTGAGTCAGCGGAAGGGTGAGAAGCAGCCAGGAAGCAGGGCCAGCTGGGGGGCTGCGTCAGCAGGACAGCGGGCACCAGGCTTAGCCACCTGGCTCCCGGCCGCCCACGCAGATGGTAATGGGGAGACACACATGTGTTCTGTTCGCCACCTGTAGCTTTAGACTGGCTGGTGCATCTTCACAGAGAATAAGAGGGTGCCTGAGGGCCTCTTGCAGAAACCAGAAGTACCGATCCCAAGGGGGACAGTCCAGGGACAGAGGGCTGTGCTCTGCCTGGCTCCGCCTTTCCCTGGAGAGCAGGGGAGAACGAGCCTGCCGAGCACCTGGAGGGTGTTGTTAATGTGATGAGTCCCCACCGGGTGTCTGTGTGGGGCCTGTTGTCCCTGAGGTGGGAGGGTGTGGCCCCAGCATTTCCGAGAATCGCTGGCAGTGACGTTTGCGTGGAGGTAGGATTTCGGTGCTGGGATCCTGGATGTTGAGCCCAGAGTAGCTTGTCTGCCCCTTCCTCCTCCCCACTCCAGTCAGGTGGCCTTCCCGTTGGCATCTGTTATTTCACGCGGCCCCAGCTCTGGCCCTGCAGTGTTCTTTGCCAGCTGTAGTTGGTGGCACCCCCACAATGGCTCCCATCAGGGAACTCTCAGACCCCGGCCCCTTTGGAGCCTTGGCCTCTGTTCCTGCCCAGCAGTCCCACCATCCCTGCCGTCTCTGCATGCAGCATGGCTCAGCCTGCCCTTCCTGGCCCTTCACGGTCAACCCTCGAGCCCCATGGGGTCCTCCAGACCCTCATCAGTAACCCCCAGGCTCACAGGCCCCCTCCCGGAAAATCCCTTCTCTCATGAACGTGCCCCCGACCCCCTGCCCTGTCTTGTGCCCAGCCCTCTGCCCCCCACATCCCCGGCCAGTACTGACTGAGTTGTCTCTACTCCCCTGCTGCACTGCATGTGTGCTGGGCCCCGGGCTCATTGGCGTTCTCTCCAGCACAACTCTGTGACCAGCAGACAGGCAGGACGCTATGGGGTCCCCAGGCATGGAGGAGAGGGGCCGGGGGAGAGCCTCCCCTGTGCCATGCCCCTGCATTCCGTTGCCTGGGAGTCATGCTCTCTGTTGTGGGGACTCCACATCCCCACTGGCCTTCTGGGAGTGTCCACCACTCCTCTGGTTTTCCCTGTGTGCCATCTTATCCCCAACAGCAAACACATGCCCACATTTCCCTCTTTTTATGGGAAAACCCTGTCGGCCCCATACCTCCCCTATATTCTTGGTCCTGTGGAAGCACTGTTTCTCTTCTTTCTTAAGGAAAATGATGGATACTCATGGTCAGGATAGCTGTGCCAACTGGAGACAGTGCCCATGGGGCTGCTGATGGGTGTCACCTCTCTGCGGGCTTTGTCAGTAGGCCTCATTTATATCCAGGCCGTTAGTGGGAGGTGGGTTTTCCTGTGAGGGCTATCTGTGATTTGGCCTCAGAAGCGAGGTGAGGAGGAAGAGGGCTTTTTCCCCCACCTGTGGGAAGCGCAAGGCAGCTGCTGGCCTGCCCCGGATGTGAAGTGAGGGGCAGCGGTGGCTCGTGGTCACCTAGGGGTCTCAGTGCAGTGGCTCCTACCAGATCACTGGGGAGCTGACTCAGAAACAGCAGTGGAACTCCTGTGTCTCTGCTTCCAAGGCAGTAAGTCTTGGCTGGGACGCCCTTCCCTCTGTGTCTTCATTCCAGAATCAGCCAAGGCCCCGTTCAAGGTAGTGCTCGGTTCTTGGGCCTGGCCGGGGACTGCGGGCGGCAGGAAATAACGGCCGACACTGAGCTGCCAGCACACTGTCCTGTGTGCTGTACACCTGCCTCCATCAAGGGCACAGATGGCCTGCAGAGCAGGTCCTGCCGTCAGCCTCCCACGGCACCACTGAGGACTTGGGTGCCAAGGTTCGGAAGGGGCGGGTGGGGTCTGGCTCCGCGGGGTGGCATTGAGGATGCTGTGTGTCCTCTCAGGGCACGGGGCCAGGGGGAAGGTCAGGGTTGGGTGAGTTGACCTGGAGGCTGGTCCTGTGTGCTGGTTTTCTGGCTGCACGCAGACGTTCTGGGGGCTACTTCCTGGGACCCTGGCCCAGTGAAGGATGGACGGGGGCAGCGGTTTTGACAGGCACTGTGTGTGCAATCTCTCGTCGACCTTCGTGCAGGAGAACTGATCGGTGGCCAAGTTTTTCAGACGGGGTGACTGAGGCTTTAGCACTTCCCTGATCACGTGGCTGAGACAGTGGTACAGTGGCCACATGGGGAGACAAGCGTGGGTGGGTGGGGGACGCACGCGTGCCGCTGAGCTGAGAGGAGAGCCCACAGACTGGGAGCCGCTCTTGAAGAGCTAACAAATGACAGTTTTCCAGTGTACAGAAGACCTCGGCACACCAATGCAAGACTGCCAGTGCGCCACAGACTGGATGGGACAAGGCCATGCACAGGCGGGTGGGAGTGGGACTGAACGAGCCACAGACGAAAGATGTTTTAAGAGCGGCTGTGGGAAAGGGCAGGATCCCTTCAGCGGGAGCCGGGGAGCAGAGCCGTAGGGCCTCAGCCCTACAGGGACACTGCAGCGCAGGGTTCTGTGTGTGTAGAGGCACCTTTCGCACATGAAGGTGGAGTTCCACTCAGACGGGACCAAAAAGACATGTCACCACAGAAAAGCCAGTGAGTGGGCTCTGAAGGATGGTCGTGCAGTAGAAATGTCAGAGGTGCAGAGAGGGGCGAAGGGCAGTGCGAATGTGTGTGCGCGCACAGAACGGCCCTAGAAGGCCCCAGACTGATGGCGTGCGGGTGGGGCGCGAGAGGGGTGGACTCCACCGCGCTGACGGGACCCTCCAGGAGGTGAGCACAGGGCCTGGCTCATGCCTGCCTTGGAAGAAGGCTGCTGCTCACACTTCTGTGGACCAGGGACTGAGTTAAACTACCTGAAACAGGTAGATGGTGATTTTCCATTATACCTGAAATTCAAAAATCAATTAAATCTTTTTAGTAGCATGTTACATGGCCCCAGCTTTCCCAGTGGCAGAAGACATTTTGTAAACAACTTGAGCTCAGTGTTAGCCATCTCTTAAAGTACTTTAATTATCCTGTGTCTATAATGCATATGGCCTGTTTCTCTAGAACATTTGTAATTGAGAAGCTAATGATTTTTGGAAGACAGAAGAGCTATTTTAATTATGATGCAAACTCTCCACATAATTTAATTGACATTAAAGTGTATTGATTTACTTTTGAAATCATTTAGACGTGGAAAAATGACTTAATAAATTTCATAATTAAAGCTAGTTATTTTAAGACTGATATTTTCCTGTGCTCATTACTGAAAATTTCAGTTTGCACAATATGTGTTATTGAGAAGAGCATTCATAGTGCAAGTGAGTCTAACCTCCAAGGTAGTGAGGTGCTGCCAGCCAAGGAACGACTCGGGGTGCTGGCAGAGGGACCCTAACCCCAGCTCTGTGTTTGAGGGAGGAGGTTCGAGGTGAATTTGTGGTGTTGGACTTCTCTGCCTGATGTTCCTCACAGATAAGCCAGACCCTGGGAGGTGATTGGTTCCCACCCTTGTTGTCAGGTGTCAGCTACTAAAATGCACTAAGTCAGGTAAAAGTAACATTTCACTTTGGAAAAGGAAGGTCCAAGGTAATGTATTGAACAAAAGCAAGTGGGGCCCGTGTGGAGAAGGGGCCTCTGGGATCACGGGCTGCTGTCTTCACGTTCCTTGGCTTGGCCCCCGAGAAGGGGTGGGATCACCCGCCCAACCTGGGCAGCGAGCAGGACGGCGGGAGATGGTGGTGTTCCCTGTTTCCTTCGCACTGGCAGTGGCAGCTGCCCTCTGGCACCTTTAATTCTGTCACATGCGTGCCATTCTCCACACCTGTGAGGAGAGTCAGGCATGTCACAAGCCAGAATCCCTTCCAAATTGACCACTCAGGTGTGGCTGCCCCCATTAGCACCGGTGCCTTGTGCAGTATCCAGGGGTCAGTCCCTGTGCATCCCATGTGCCGGATGAGGCCCCATGGCCACTCGCTCCTCCCCGCTCCCCTGCTCCTGGTTCCGTCCTCCCTGGCCACCCTTCACCCCCACTGGCCCCTCCATGTCCCATGGCCGCCCCTTGGTGGCCTCTGTATCGGCTCTTCTCCCTGCTCTGAGCAGCTTCCTGGTGTGGTCCTGGGTTGGCCCGTGGCCCTGTCCTTTGCTTTGGCTTGAGTTCCTTCTCGGTGAGCTCAGCATCCGTGTGTTGAGGACTCTCCATGTGCTGACTGCCCAGACCTTTGTCCTGGACTCCGGGCCCGAATGTCCAGCTGCCCCCAGTGTCTCTGTGATGTCCCACACTGTTTGACTGCCAGCCAGTCCAGGGCTGGGCTCACCGCACCTCTCCACTGCCTTCCAGCTCAGGTCCCTTCGAGCTGCCCTGCAGGTACCTGGGCCGGGTGTGGAGTGTTTGCCCCATGCTCACATTCCTACTATCAGGGTGTCCTGGGAGCAGAGCCCCTGTGTTTAGGGGCTGGCCCTTGGTGCTGAGAACCATGTCACTGTCCTGCACGCCATCTCTTTCGGGACACTTACTGGAGACCTCGGGCACCTGAGACTGAGGCACTGAGCAGGGGCCAGGACCACGTATGGAGTGGCTGAGTTCTCAGGAAGGCCGCTTCCTCAGCCAGTGGTGACCTGCTCCCCGGCGAGGCGCCCTATAAGGAGGTGTGGCATGAGGTGCCCCTGCCGTTGGAGGGTCGGGCATTTTTGCTCATGGCCAGCACCCTTGGGGCTGACACCCCTCCCCAGGGGGCTGTGCCCCTCTCCAGACAGACAGCCATGGCCAAGGCCATGATAAAGCTGTCTGGTTGCATCGCAGTTGCTCTTCTCTGTGGTAATATGAAATGTTAACAGGCATATTAATCTGGTGGATTTATTGCAGGCCACGAGAGACATTAAGTGGCTGTTGCGTGGAGTGTTTACCCTCCCTGTCAGGATGACTTGTGCCTGGCCCTTCGCTGGCTGCCTAAGTGGGGACACGACAGCCAGGGGTTCTGACAGGGTTCAGCACCCCAGCACACAGCATGCCAGCTCCAAGGAGCACGCTTTATAAAATGCTCTTTAATTCAGGGGCAGAATAGCATTAACTTTGTAAGTAGATGAACACAATGGACAAGCAATTTAATTAACTTATAATGCTGGCTGTTGGACAGGAGACAAAATGAAATTATGTGTGCATCTCTCCAGAAGGCAGCCAGCCGGGAGGGGGGCTTGTGGTGAGGGTCGTACGGGGGGACACCTCAGGCCGTCACTTCATGTTTAGCCCCAGAAGCTGAAATTGGAAAGTCAGTACTTTGTAAATAAGTCAGCTCTCATTTCAGATGGTCACAGAGCTGCTTTGAGAGGCAGGACAGCTCTCCTGACAGTGACATGCTAAATGCAGCCTTGCCCGCTGCTCTCCTGAGCGATGCTGGAGGACACGGCAGCAGTGCCGCCTCAGCCAATTAGATTGGCCACCCGTGAGTTTATTATACAGGAAAAGATCAATGAAACTCTACATTGATTTTAACAAAAGCTTTGTTTCATTTATTATTGTTTATAATCTAATGAATGTTATAGTAGCTTTGCTTTGATTTATTACTCAATCTGTTAAATTGTTTTAAAACCAGGAGTCTTGGGGCTTACTCTTGTGAAATAGTTGTTCTCCTTATTGGTAAAAAGTGCATGATTTTTTGCAATCCATCTTCTTGGAGGCGCCATGAAGACATGCGGCAGGTGGTCCTCTGAAGCCTGAGTGAACAGTCCTGCACCAGGTCCCGAGCTGCTAACCGGTCACTCCCTGCCAGGTGCCTGCAGTTCTACATCTCTCTTCTTTAACCAGGAATCTGAGTCAAATTCCTGCGTTGCAGCAGACACTGTGACCAGGTCACCGTCAAGGAGCACCCCTCCCCTCCCAGTAAAGAAGGCAGGTGGTGGGAGGGAAACAAGCATGTGGCTAAAGTGGGCTGCACCATAGAAGGCCGGTGAGGCTCTGCAGAGAGCCTTTGGGGAGGCCACTTAGAGGAAGCACATTTCCATGGAGACTCAGCGGTGGGGGGTCACGTGAAGCTGCAAGTTGGGGGCGCCCCCATGGCAGCAGAACCAGGCCGAGGGACCAGTGTGGCTGGGCTTTGCGAGCTGGGGTGGGGGTGAAAGAGGTACTGTGCAGGGGTGAGGCCAGTGCAGGAAGTCACTGGAGCAGGGAAGTGACAGGATCAGATTGTTTCTACAAGGTCACCCTGGTGTCAGTGGAGAGGCCGAGGGGCAGTGGCAGTGAGCAGGTGGGGGGGTTCCTGGCCTGGCGTGGAGCAGTGGAAGGAGAGAAGCGGGTGGTTAGGGGTAGATGGTGTCTCTAGCCCGTGGAATTCGTGGTGGGGTAGAGGTTTGGGGCAAGGGCCTGGCGGTGGGGAAGCAGCGGGAGAATCTAGAGATCCAGTTTCCAGTGGGAACAGGACGGTGAAGGATACAACAATGTCCTGAGTGGGAAGAGGTTGGACTTCCTATGAGACGTCCACATGAGACTGCATACCTCTGGTTCTTTAAGCGGAGGCCCACCACTGAGCACGTGAGAGCCATCAGCTGGGAGTCGCAGGGGTAAGGCCACGGCGGGAGGGAGGAGGGGAGCCTAGCAGATCCAGTGTGCCTTTAGGTCACCTGGAAGAGGACATTCCAGAGGGGCAGGACGTAGGGTCCAGAACCCGGAAATGAAGGTGCTAAATGAGGAGGGAATGGCAGGTGTCCCCCTGCCGCTGTGAAGGCGAGTGTCATGAGATGTAGCCTTTGGATTTGCAACTGGGAGGCCATTGAAGGTTTGGCAGAGAATAATCTCACCAGGGTGGTGAGAACAGATGAGATCGAAAGTGGTGAAAGACTCTGAAATGCAGAATTAGTGAACAGAACCCAGCAAAGTATAAAAACACTTCATGATCCAGTTGGGTTGGTGTCAAGAATGCAAAGCTGGCTTAACATTTTAAAATCTCTAAAGCACTACACAACTTTAACCAAATAAGCACCAGAAATGCCCCACGATCCTCTGTTCACCTGGGCAGCCCCGCCCTCTCCCCAGCACAGAGCCCCTGGCTCGGACCTCAGACTCCTGTGTCGCGGCATGCACACAGCCCTTGTGCTCACCTTCACAGGCAGCTCAGAAATGTCTCTCTTGCCCAGGCCTCGATCCTGAACTTCAGGCTCATGAATCCAGCTGCTTGCACGGCATCCCGTCTGGATGTGCAGCAGCCATCTTAGCATGACACGCCTGTCGTGGGTCCTTGGTCTCCACCACTTCCCACCCCTCCCGCAGCCTCTTTCCTCCAGCCCCTCTTGTCAAGCCCTGAGAGGAGCTTTGACCCTCCTGTTCTTTCATACCCTACTTCCAGTTTATCAGCAAATCCCATTTTCACTGACATCCGCTGCTCCCCCCTCACCCCTGCACTCTCCATTCCAGCACCCGTAGTCTGTTCTTAGCACATCAAGGGCTTTTTCAGAATGGAACCAGAACTCCAAGCAGTGCAGTGGGACAAAAAACAAAAGGGAAGACCAGAGGGTAGGGACTGTGAAGAAGAAACAAGCTGAGGCAGACAGTCCTTCCTCGGGATTATAGGGGAGGGTCTCGATGATTATGACTACAAGTAAGCTGAACAAGGTTGCTGGATAGAAGATTAATGTACAAAATTCAATAGAATTCCTGTTCACTAGCTACAAATAGTTCTTAACCAATCGTGGTTTAAAAATATTTTCTAATAGCAATGAAACTAAAAGATACCCAAGAATATATCTAACCAAAGGATCTTTAAAACCTTTATGGAGAAAATTATCAAACTTTATCAAAAGACATTTTAAGAGACCTTAATATATGGTCACAGATACATCATGTTTATGGGAAAGAAGACTGAATATTGTAAAGATGTCAGCTCTCCCGAAGTCAATCAGTAGAGTTCCTGTGTATATAACCCTAACTCCAGCGGTCTGTTTTGGGTATAATCAGGCAGTGGTCATAAAGTTTCATATGGAAATACAGAGGACCCAAAATAACAAAAGCAATTATGAAGAAAAACAAAATGGGGCACTTAGGCTGCTAGTGATCGAGGTTCTATAAAGATGATACAGGAGAACTGTCATCAGACAGAGGCCGACGGAGCGGGGTCGAAGCCCAGAGAATGATCCCCAGATACATGGAGGTGTGACGGCATGGGGCTGTCCGTGTGGAATGAAGTGATCAGATTTCACCCTGTGCCATGTCCACAAATAAGTCCTGTTACTATAAAAAATCTAAATGGGAAAACCACTATCTTATGGCTTTTCATGGGAATATGGTGAATATCATTGTGGGGTCACGTTAGGAAACTATTTCCAAATAAAATATAAAGGCATAAACCATAAAGGAGCATATATTGATTAATTTCACTACTTTAAAAATAATAATGTTCATTTAATGCAAGATACCATAAGATTGATGAGACAAAGAGAGGGAGAAGTTACAGATGAATAAGTTAATTCCATATGTAAAATTTTTTAAAAACTAAAATGAGAGGAAGGTAAATAGAAAAATGGACAAAAGATATGAACAGGGAGTTCACAGGAGAAATCTAAGTTGCCAAGAATGCTAAAGAGAGGCTCAACTGTGCTGTAATGGAAATGCCAATCAAAACCACAATGATGTATAATTTCACTCCCATCCAACTGGCACAGATCAGAGTCTGCTGCCACTGGGTTTCAGCAAGGATGTGGAACAACAGGTCCCTCCAGCTGGGGAGCCGCGGGTCGTCACAGCAGGTGACACCGACCTTAAGGTGCACCTACACTCTGACCCAGGAACTGTGGCCGCACATACATACATACATGCACATCTCATACATACGTGCATGCAGGTTTGTACCTCACATGTGTGTTCAAGGACACCATGTGAAGATTTCGATTCTAGCATCAGTTGTAATAGTGAAAATGTTGTAAACAGTCTTCACATCCGACAGAGGAGTGGGTTAAAATTACAGTGCTTTCTATATTGGATTGTTATGTAGCATTAGAACTAAGCTGAACTTACATGTCCCAACATGGGGGGTCTCTAAAGTGTAAGTTGGTTGGAAAACAGGTTTCTGAGGAGGAAGGAAACAGGCACTGAGCCTGACCGCACGTTGCCTTGCACCTTGATCATGGCTGTTCAGGACAGCAGCCAACCCTGGGGAGAGAGGACAGTGGACACCCGAAGCCACCGTGTGGCTCAGGGTCATTCTAGGACGTCAGCTTCCGCCTACCGTATGCACTGGCTCCAGCCTATCCCCCATGTTTATTGGCCTGCCCTCCAGATAGCCCCTGTTCTGAATCTGCTTTTATTATGTTGTTCCTTTTTTGATGTCCTGACATCACATTGTTCTTTTGTTTTTACTCCATTTGGCTGTGTTTTTGTTACCTCGGCATCGTGCCGGGTGAAGCTTGTGAAGCCCACCTGTGGTTTGGTGTGGTTTATTTTCCTTGCTGCATGGTATTCCATTATAGTACTAGTTCAGATTTTATTTACCCACATTCATGTCATTAAGCATGTGGTTGTCTTTAGTTTGTGTCTCTGTAAGTGCTGGCCCTGCATTCCTATGTGTGTCTCTTTTGGAGTGCCAGCCTCTCCGAGCGAGGTCTGTGTAAGCATGTGCTTGTGTGTCTCTTGGTGCAAACTAGCTGTGAAGCTGTGGGGCTCTGCATTCCTGGGACACACCCTGCCTCCCTGCAGCTCGCATCCTTAGTGCTCCCGGGTCACTGAGTCTGAACTCCTAGCGTCTCTCCCTCATTATGAGAGGAGACAAAGCGTACAGAGCAGAGAGCAGACTCACATGCAGTGTGCCTTTCCGGGGGCTCAGCCGCTCTCCTGTGTTCTAGATGTTGTTCTCAGAGTGGGGATGTTTGCAGCCAACCTAAGAGGATGACAAGGTGCCTGCCAGGCCTGGCTGGTTCTTATCTTCATCACTCTGAGCACATGTTCTCATGCCAGGCCACATCCTTCATCTGGGGGGTCCTTGTCCTCAAAGTCTTATCTGAACAAGCCACGGACAGAGTGGGTAGAGTGGAGCGGGAGGAGCGTCATTGCTCTCCGCACTAAGAGGCTTCCAGCCATGACTCCCTCAAGTCTGTTGAGTCTGGCTGGTAACAACTATCCCTCTCTGTCCTGTTGCAAACTTGAAGATAAGTTGTCAACAAGGTCTTAAGAGGTTTGGCTCTGTTCATCAGTCCATTTATTTTATTTATTGCAACAGTAATGAGTTGCACACACTTCATGCATAGAAACACCATAATGCTGTCCATCTCAGAGGAGCCAAGAGCCGCTGGACCCTGTGCTGTGTTCGATACCTGCAGTTGGCCTTCCAGGTGGGTAGAAGTCCTCTGCACTGCAGGCTGTGCCCCCATCCCTGCAGCAGCCGGCTTTGCAGGGCCCCCCCAGCTGAGGTCCCCTGAGAGACACGTGGGTCTGGTCCTGGTGCCCTTTGCAGGGAGGCACCTGCCCTGGGAGCTCACAGCCTTTAGCAGCGGTGCTGAGAGGGTCGGCAGCCAAGACTGATGTGGCCTGTCACCCCTGTGGGGTCACGTGTGAGAAGCACTGTGTGCTTGCCCCTTTTGTAGCAGCTGGGGAAGGAAAATGTGTCCCTGTGTGCCACTTAATGTGAAGTCGATTTGATCTGAGTGTCAGAACTTTCTGTTTCATGAAAAAGCGGGCCGGACGCAGGAGGCCCGCGGGTTAATGATGTGTGCTTTGGCTGCTGACCATATTGCAGGAGTGACAAATTGCCGGCCACTGATTGGTCTGCAAATAAGGAGTATTGGAGGCCTTTCTGATGACCAGCTTGTCATCTTTCCTCGGCGGCTGTGCTCCGCCCTGAGTCACCCCCAAGCCTTAGGGCAGCTCCATCAGGAAAGTGGGAACAGGTGACATCTATGTGCTTGGCAACTGCAGGGCGTTCGCAGCGACCTGCCGCTTCCTGCCTCATGTGCGAGGAGTGGTCTGCACCCATCATTGTCCTGAGTTGGCCGTGTTTGTGGGGTGGGCTCACTGCTGTCAAGCTCAGCTCCCAGACACAAACTAAGGGACCAGGTGTGGCCATTTATCGCACTAGCAGATGCCCATCGAGGCTGAGAGCTGGTTTTAATAGTGCGTGCAAACACCTGGTTCTCACCAGGCTCCCTGATGCAGCCGGAGCGGGTTCTTCCACAGTGGGTGCTGATTCACACTAGCGCCCAGGTGGCTGTGCGCAGGCTGTGACCGTGCTCTCAGAGACACGTGCTGACATGGGGCTTTGACTCTTCTGGGCCGCCACACTCCATTCCTGGTCCGCACCCACCCTGCTCTTTGTCCTGAGGGGTTCGGCTCTGTCAGGTGAATCCTGGCTTCTCAGAGTCCATCGCTGCCCCTTGAGGCCCCAGGGTCACCCTGCCACAGAGGATCAAGGGCGCCGGCCCTGCCTCAGCTGTTCCGGCAGAAGTAGCTGTGACTGGACTACGTGTCACTAATGGAGAATTAATAGGTACTCTTGACAGTTGGGTTTGTAAATATGTAGAAACTATTTTAATTGTTTTTCCGAAACAGGCCAAGAGTCGATATTCTGAGACATGACAAACACTAGACAGGTGCCGTGGTCGGGAGGGCAAGTGAAGGCTTCCGGTTGGCAGCCTGGTTTCTCCCCAGACGTCGTGCTGTGATAAATGAATGGTGCCTGGATCGTATTGATACTGTAGGTTAAACACCGGACATCTTGGGTTGGACTTTGACATTAAGTATTCATTAGCGCTAGTTCTGGACTTCCTAGTCTGCATTACAGCTCCACCCTACACGGGCGGTTCGTTCTCCACCCACTGGCTGCCAACTCATGCTGGTGCGTCGGCCCCATCCCAGCATCCGCAGTGTCCTGCTGCTTCAGAATGCTCTCTTTACCTGCGTCAAGTGAAAAATACCCTCCGGAAGGGCTGACGTCAGAGGAGCAGCTATTGGAGCTTGCCCGTGGGGTGCAGTCCTGCTGTGCCCTTTCTTGGGTCTGTGTGCCGCTTGGGTCCCGCCCACTCGGGGCCTCCACTGTGCCTTGTCAGAAAAGACGCCTGACACAGCTGTGCCAGGTGTGTCCATGAAGAGGCCTCAGCTCCTCTCCTAAACAGATTCAGAACAGATGCCCGACGAGGTGGGCAGGTGGTGGGTGGGAGGTGGGCAGGTGGTGGGTGGGAGGTGGGTGGTGGCCTGCCCATGGCTCCTGCCCCTGCTCTGTGGTGAACCCATCAGCCCTGAGTGGATGCCTGAGTCCCCACTGTGTGTTTTTTCAGAACTGATGGCATTACGGGTAACAGTCCTGGGATGTAAGGTACAGTGTGCTCACCATCGCTGACAACACTGTTTTATAAAATTGAAATTGCTGAGAGAGTAGATCTTACGGGTCCTCATCACATGAAAACAAAATTTTAGCAGGGTGGAAGAGCTGCTTCATCACGGTGGTTGTTCGCAGTACATGGAGACACCCCATGGCCCATGCCTGAAACTTACGCGATGATGCAGCTCAGTCACATCTGAACAGTGCTGGGAAAAGGACGTGGGAACGGTATTTCCATTTTGAATAAAAGATCGGATGGCAGCTGCCACCTGGGCCGAGGCACGGTGGAGGGCTGCAGATGGTTGGGCCCAGGGTCAGGCACGTGAGCCTGCAGCCCTGCTTCCCAGGGGCAGAGACCCCGGGTGTAAGTCCTCGGTCTGCACACGAGGATGTTAGACTCCATGTTTGTCTGGAGCTCCTCTGTCCCTCCAGAGGCCTCGTGGCGTGGCAGCTGGCTGAGCTGCCTGCATTCGGATGGTGATCAGGATGCAGGGCGGGAGGCCTGTGGCTTTGGCACTCTCCCTCCTTCATCAGGCACTCAGCATGTGTGCACATGTGTGTGGGTGTGTGTACAGGTGCAAAGCGTGTGGCCTGGTTGGGGGCAGGATGTTGTTTGCTGCTCAGCTTTCCCTACACCAGGCAGGAGGGTCAGTGGGGTTGAAGCCACAGCCCAGCAGGGGCTCGAGTCCAGGGCCAGAGCAGGCAGAGCCAGTTTGTCTTGAGGCTGGCTCCAAGAGCACGCTCAGTCACACAGCGGGGGCCAGCCAGGGGCCCTAGGGTCCACGTCGTATTTTCTGGTGAGGTGTCCTTGCAGTGAGCCCAGCACTCTGGTCTTACCAGGACCTGCATCCCGAGGCCACGCATGTGCAGGCCCAAGTTGAGCAGTCCCTGGCCTGTGCCTCAGTGGGTCCTGCTGGCCCTTCATCAAGTGCACTTTGGGGGCACAAGAGGGCCTTGTCTTTGGGGAGCCAGGATGGGGCCTGTGGACATGCCTCTGCAAGTCAAACTGGCTCCCGCATGCCGCTTTTCGTGGGCGACCGTGCTGCCCTGGAAGAAGCAGGAGACCTTGGCCCTTTGCTGGCGTCGGCTCCTTGTCTGGCTTCCAGGGGGTGACCTGTCTGTGGCTGACCCCGTGGCTCCTCAGGCACTGTCCCCCTCGGCTTGAAAAGTCCCCGTGGGCACCTGAGGCTTGCCAAGTGTTGAGGGGAGGTGGTCTCTTCTGTCTTTTCACAGACACGTTTTTATTAATCCTCTTGTGGCAAAACCATGGTTGGAATTGAGGACACTGTTGCCTCTGTGCCCATGGCGTTGCCAGGGAGGAAGTAGACTGCCCAGCTGCCGGGACTGGGCCTGTGGCAGGGCCTTCAGTGGGCACCTGGCTGGGCCCCTGCCTGGGCAAGAGGGTGCTCTGAGCCCCGGTCAGCTGGGTGCAGTGGATGCCAGCCTTTGCCCTACTGTGGTTCTGAATCGAGGAGCTCTTAGCATGTTTAGAACATATCAAGAATCACAAGTGTCCATCCATGCGCTTTGACCTTCGACGTGCAGCATCTGGAGTCCAGCTTAACAGAAGTCCACGGGTGCAGCAGCATCATGGGAGACGCCACAGTGACAGCCAGCAGTGGCAGGAAGGCTGAGAGCACAGGGGTGATAACGCAGTGTCCCCAGGATATAAAAACCTTGCCAGGACCTGTAACTCCAGGACTGCAGCGACCTGCTGGGGGTACACGCTGGAGTCAGGGTGCGTGGGGTTTGCACATGTGCCTTAGGCCGTTGCTGTGTGACACCGCCTCACTCCCCACCCACCGTCTAGACCAGCTGGCATCATGGGCATTAAGCAGGGTCCCGCTGGTGGGTCTTTGGGAAGGCACGCACATGACAGCATGCCGGTGGTGTGTACCTGGCATGCAGGAGCCAACAGGGCAGGCCCCTGAGTTTGGGGACCACAGAGAGCCCCACTGCAGCCTCTCACTAGGAGCCAGAGGGGTCCCTGGGGCTTAGGGTGATGTGCGTGCTCTGGCCGCATTGTGCACAGGAGCTATGGCTGCTCTGCAGGAGTGGACAGTGGGGAACCAGACCATCGGGAAGCCCTGGCACCTTTTGAGAGGTGGCAGTGGAGGGAACAAGCAGGGGCTGCATTGTAGGGTGGGCTGGGAGGCACTGAGGCCCCGGCAAGGGAAGTGGGGAGAGGAGTTGGTGGTGTTCCACACAGGTGCACCTGGAGACTGAACTCGGGATCTGACCAGGGAGGAATTAAGCTCCCCTGGGTTGGGGGTGGGACCTGGGGAGCATGTGTGAGTGGGGGATGCAGGGATGTGGCACGAGGGAGAGAGGACAGGACACAGGGTGGGGGGCCAGGGTGCCCAGGACAGGCAGTTGGCTACATGGGGCAGAGGGAGCATTGGAGCCCGCCCAGGCTCACAGCCGTGGGAGTGGGCCCGCCACGCCAGGGCCGGCCGCAGGTCCCTGCATCGTGTGTAGCTTGACAGCCAGAGCAAGCAGCAGTCCTCGAAGGTGGGCGCCCCCGCTTTTGGCAGTTTACCCGGCTGCTGCCGACTGCACCTTCGTCAGAGGAGGCAGCATCTACCCTGTGTGAGGCTGCGAGCCGTGTGTGCTCACACCTGCCCTGGGGCCTCCACCTTAAGGTGGACTGTCCTGGGAAGTGTGGCCTGGGCCAGTCTGTGCGTGAAAATGACCTGTACATTTTGAGACAAGAATTGACTGATTCTAATACATTGTTTTAAAATCTATAATTATTAAAATAAGGTCATTTCCAATCAAAATTCATGCAGTTGTAAATTCAGCTTTGCCTGCATAATGAAATGTTTAAGATTTGGGATTATCAGGAAGATGGAAGTTGATCTGCCACAATACGCAAACTCCTGGGAGAAGTGGGCATGGCCCCCGTGGTGACGCCACTGGGCTCGGGGGCTCGGTTGCCTTGAGCGCCACGTGGGGCTGTCCCTGTGCAGGGGCTGGAGAGCACGCACACGTGGACAGAGTTGTGGACTTCGCCAGCGCTGTCCTGCCCGGAACTCTGTCCCCGATGGTCTCCTCCTCAGGGTGGAATAGGAGATTTGGAAAACTTCCTCTACTTAGGTTGCTAGATTGCTTTTTCAATAAAACACTGAAGGAAGTAAATATTGCAGATGGTTCTGACCCAGCAGGTGGCTTGACACTGGCCTTTTGAGGAGCCCTGACCCAGGGAAAAACTACATTCTTTTGCAGTGAACTCAGCGAATCCCCAGGTTCATCATGCCTGGTACCTTAGCAGGAGGTGGACAGACGCTTCTGCCTCTGGGGGTCCCTGCAGAGGGGCGGTGTCACGCATGTGCAGCAGGCGTCCCTACCCAAAGGCCTCCCTCCAGGGGGTTGTGGGCACCGGCTGAGACCAGGCCACAGTCACCAGGACCTCGGCCTCCCGTGCTGCCCAGCTGTCCAGAACATGCCTCGAGCCGGCCAGTCCCCCCCGCCCATCCTACCGCAGCCCTAGGCGGCGAGGTGAACACAGCAGCCCCTGACTTTTCTGGGTCTCATTCCTGCCCTTGCACCCCTTCTCCCTCCACACCGACTGAGCAGCCCTTCAGCACGTAAGCCAACCCCTCCTTCCAGGCCCCAGTCCCTCTCGCGATGGGCAGCATAGGAGACATTTGTATGGGATTTGGAAATTTTAATTTGGGCTTTGGTATTGGCAATCCTGGCATCATTGCTACTCTTGTTCAGGAGATACTAGCTTTGCTATTATGGACAAGGATAGCCTTACAGGAGGTCCACTCTGAGGTGCTCAGACACAGGGGTCATGGGTCACAGCTACCTGCAAATGATTCTGCCAGAAACAAAGTATGTGTGTGTGCATGAGCATGGATGTGCATGGGTGTGCAAACGTGTACCTGTGTGTGGTGCACATGGTGTATGCATGTGTGCATTGTGTATGTGGGTGTTGTGTGCCACATGTTGCACAATGAAGCCACGGGCAGGTGAGACCGCTTTGCGACCCATGACAGAGCTGAGTGTCTAAGCACGTGGAAACAGTCCCACTCTGCCCACGCTCCCTCACAGCCAAGGTGGGACAGCGCTGGACCGCGTGTCTGTCGGAGGAAACGCCTTCCTCGCCTGTGGCTCTGTGGGCTTGGGCTCAGTTGCTCAGGTGTTGGTAGAAGGTCTGTGACTGAGCCTCATCTCAGTGACTATGATTAAGTTACAGTGAGTTAAATTCTTACTCAGCTTCAAAGGAGCTTCCTATTTGTCACTCAAAACTGCTTCAAAAATGTCTCCAGTGTGGCTCTTACCTGATTTCTCTTTTCGCTTTGCAGGCTCTGGGAAGCTTTTATTTTCTTCATGAATCCTTAAAAAACATCTACCAGTTTGACTTTAAAGGTAAGACTCCATGCCGGCCTTTGCCATCTTCTGGAATGTCGCACCTGGTGGTTTGGCTTTTCTGGTCCCTCCGCTCGGTCCCTCTGAGAGGTCCGGGGTGTCTGGGTTTAATTGAGTCACTCACCAGCCATCACTCACCAGGGACCTCATATGAAAGCCCGGCTTTCTGGCTTCTGTGACGTTGAGATGACCAGCCTGGCCTGCACCCCTACCCACCCCTAGCCAATCGCCCCCTACTACCCGCCCCTGCCACCCCCGCTCCCAGGGCAAGGCTCGGGCAGGCAGCTCTGGTTTGCTGTGATAGAGCTGAGAGCGGAAGGAAGCCACCCTCCATGCGTTCCCAGTGAGTGTGAGAGGGTGGAGGACGGGAGGCCAGGGCAGCATGTTTCCAGCGTACCTATGGCAGCGTGAGAAACGTCCCACGTCAGTGGGCACATGTCACGTGTCTGTGCAGGGAAGATGTACCCTGAGGTGCTCTGGTGACACAGCCATCGTCTCTGGGCTTTAGGGGCTTTGGAGCCTATTACCCCAGATGTGCGTCATCCTGACATCCGCTCCCTTCAGTTCATAGGGTGTCTGTGCATTTATCTCCCATGGGATCTCTCTTCATGTCACGTGTAAACCCTTCTGAGCAGCACTTAGGCTATCGAGCCAGATCACATTAATTTGAGATGTCATTAAAGTTGTAATAACTGAGGAGAGCAACTAATTATGTCACTTTGTTCAGATTCATTATCTTTGCTCGCTTGGGAGACAGATCACTTCTTATGACTGAGAAGCAGAGTCTTCTCTAAATGGCTCGAGCCGCGATTTTATCAATATTGAGGACAAGGCTGCAGCAGCAGGATGATTTTCTCTGGGCCTGTGGCCTGAGGAGTCTTTACACATGTTTAAACATGAGCCTCTGACTTTCCCACCAAGGAACTTGGTAGCGGCCAAGCAGACCTGGGAGGTGGGCCAGAGGCCAGCCGTGAGTGTGTTGTGCCCTCAAGCAGCAGAGCTGTGAGCGAGGGCGGGCAGAGGGAGGCGTTGAGACGGCGTGCTCCGGCAGCCAGGCCCCAGGGAACCTGACCTCAGGCGTAGACATGAACCGGCACTATTGAACCTCTCGCCTTTTTAAGCAATGCTCTGCGTGCACATCTTATTACTAAGTCTCATCAGCCATGAAGTACCAGCAAGCCCGTGGTTCACTCCACATCGCAGGTTACATGTCCGTTTGACTCTGGAACCTCACCAGGGCCTCTCTGTCAGTGACGACAGCGCCAGTAGGGGCAGACGGCAGGTGTGTGCTGTGTGCTGCGTGTCAGGGCAGGTGTCAGCCCTGGAGGTGCTGTGCCGCACACAGGTGCACACAGGCACGGCCCGGCTCTTGGGCGGGGTAGGCTGCCTGCGCCCCCACTCCGCAGCCTCTGCTTTTCAAGGTTCAGTCTTATGCCTTGAATTGAATTACAGCAAAAGCAATCTAAGCTTTGTGAAAAGTTTGAATAAACTTTTCAAAGAAGAAATAGCCTGAATTTTAACAAGTAAGTACCTAGTCAGAAATCTAAGGATTGCTAGAAGGTACAGATGAAAAAGGATGAAAGAGGCTCAGTTTCTGGTCCAGCATGCAGAGAGCTTGGGGGTTACCATTCCCATCTGAACAAATTAAAGGCAGGTGACTCTTCTTAGACCCCTCAGAGAAGCGAGGCCACAGGCCTGACTGCTGCCCTGCCCTGGGGACACGTGCAGAGCCAGAGACTCCCAGCCCGGTAGGGGCAGGCTGCTGGGGCTAGGCAGGCAGGAAGAGGTGAGGGCTGGTTGGCTGCATGCAGAGGCCGAGCCGCTGGCCTGAGAGCCCGGCTGGGCATCCTGCCTCGCGGAGGCCCACGCTCACGGGGCTTTCCTCCAGGAGCCCCACCAGCTCATCATGAATATGAGAGGAAGCCCCTGTGCTTCTGGCAGTGGGGGGAGAGAAGCTGTTTTTAAATGTGCCCAGAACACTCTGTTCTCCAACAGCCTGTCATCAAGGGAAACCACTCCATCAGAGCCCACCCCCTTGCAGTGGGAAATAGACGACTCCAGCTCCCTCCCTCCTTCCCGTCACACCCAGGGTGCCACATGCAGAGGCCACAGCCCAGGGCATGTGGCAGCTGCAGGACTAAGACCCGGTCCTCGGACTCTATATCCTTGTGTTCCCACCACACGTCAGCACACCGTCATGATGAAGTATCAGGACAGGAGTCCTGTGAGGCTGAGGCTGTCTGAGAAGGGGCCTCAGGGCAGCCAGACAGCAGAGCAGACAGGAACAGGGCACCGGAGGACGCATCAGCCTCCGGCCCTATAGGAACCGCAGCCACCTCCTTGCCAGATAAACAAGGCCCCACGGAAAAGGCACAGTACCAGATCGTTCATGTTCTGCTTTCAGCAGGGAGTCACAAGGCCTGCTGAGGATGAAAACACTGTCTGGAGACAAAAAGTGTGCCTCGGAGCCAGACTGTGTCATAGATTCAGGACTGTCGGACTGGGAATTCAGAATAGCTATGATTAATACGCTGAGGTGCTAATGGAAAAAGTGGGCAGCATGCAAGAACAGAGGGGTAACAGAACGCCACAGGGGTGGGAGAGAGATTCAGAATTACTCTGTTGTAAGCAGCCTGCACTGTTTGAGAGAGAATGATGCTTGGAAGCAGACTTGGATTCATTGTAAATGTATATTGCAAACTGTGGTAACCACTAAAGGTTTTTAAGTGAAGTACAGTTGATGCAGTAACAGAGGAGGGAAAATGGGGTCTTGAAAAAGCCCAGTTAAACCAGAGAAGGAAGAAAGCAGGAGACAAAGAAGCAGAGAAGCAAGGCAACAAACCGGGAGGTGCGCATGAGGATGGCATTGCCCCGCCCTGCCAGCCACCGTTCTGGTGTCGGTGGTGTGAGTGCACAGACAGAGACGGTCAGAGTGGTTGACACACAAGAGCCAGCTCTGTGCTGTCTGCTGGAAACCCACTTAAAACAGACACACACAACGATTCGAAGTAGAGGGATGGAAAAGATAGGCCGTGCTCACATTGATGAAAAGAGCTGGAGTAGCATGGTAATTTCAGACAAAGCAGACTTCAGAGCAGAGGGACTTGCCAGGGTTAAGGGTGCATCTGTCCCGTAAGGATAAAGAGGTGAGTTCTTCAGGAAGACAGCAGCCCTTAATGTGTGCTCACCTAACAGCAGAGGGCCAGAATGGCTTGTGGCCAGAACCAAACTGGCTGCCGCGGAAGAGAGCAGTCCACAGCCACAGGTGGAGGGGACGTAGTTGAGTTAGTTGTGCACCATCCATCAGCTGGACCTAATTGTCCTCTGTAGGCCACATCACTCAGAACCACAGGACACACAGTCTTGTCAAGTTCACATGAACATTCAGCAAGGCAGACCCCATTGTGGTCCCCAAAACCCCCTCAACAAATTTAACAGAATAGAAACCATTTGGACCACAGTGGAATTTAACCAGAAATCAGTAAAAAAAGACAGCTGGAAAAATCACAAAATACTAGTGTCAAAAGTTCAGAGAAGTTTTTTTTTGCTCACACCAAAAAGAGAGTTTGCAAACCTAGAGCACCCAGACCGGAGCATGGGATCTATTGTTACAAAGAAGCTGGTCTGAGAGGAGGCAGGAGGGGCGCAGAGTCCCTCCCAGGCATCCATCACCTGACGGAATGCTCTTCTGGGTCCAACACCTGGAGCGCAGTCCGTGAGAGAAAGAGTTGGTAAGTTGGACTCATTAAAGTAAAAAACTTCTGCTCTGCAAGACACTGTTAAGAGGATGAAAAGAGAAGCCACAGACCAAGAGAAAATACTTGGAAGTACCATAATTGATAAAGGGCTATTATCTGAAATATACAAAGAACCCTTAAAAATCAACCATAAGAACACAGTCAATTAAAGAAACAAATGTGCCAAAAAATTCAAGACATGTCACCGATGTCACCCAAGAAGACACACAGGGAAATCGTGTATTGTGTCGCCAGGGCATTTGGGTCAGTGATGATGAGATGCTGCCGCACACCTGCCAGGACAGCTGACATCCCCACGTTGACACTCACAACCCCAGGTGTTGGCGGAGACGGAGCAGCGGGAACCCTCGTCGCTCACTGCCGGCGCGGGTGCAGGCGGCACTGCCTTCGGAAGATGGTCTGCGTTTCTTAGAGAGCTGAACAGTCTGACCGTCCAGCAGTCATAGTCCAGGTATTTACCCAAATGAGTTAAAAATTTATGTCCACACAGAAACCTATACAGAAGTGTTTATAACATCTTTATTCATCAGTCACCCCAAACTGAAGAAATCAGAATATGTCCTTCACAGGTGATTTTATAAACAGATTAGTACATCCATATGGTAGGCTGTTATTCAACAATAAAATGAAGTAAACACGTGACAAAGAGACCTGGAGGCAATGGCTGCATAAAGTGTACTGCCCGCAAGTGACGCTGGGGACAGTGGGCGCACAGAGGCACTGAAGTCGGTGGCACCGGCGGCAGGGGAGGAGG
This sequence comes from Smutsia gigantea, assembly GCA_032199065.1. Classification (NCBI taxonomy): domain Eukaryota; kingdom Metazoa; phylum Chordata; class Mammalia; order Pholidota; family Manidae; genus Smutsia; species Smutsia gigantea. Next base: position 100,169 of record JAVSCE010003102.1, read on the forward strand.
AGGGACTGCTGGGGTGCTGGGCAGGGAGGCCATTCCGTGTGCCACCTGACGATGAATAGATGACTCTGTGCATTTGTCAGGCCCACGGAAGCACGGTGCACATTGGACCCTAATGTGAAGTATTGACTTCAGTGAAAAATAGTGTATCGATATTGGTTTGGTTGTAACGAATGCATGGCACTAATGCAAGATGTTAATAGTGGGAAGCTGGTGGGGAGGGGAGGGAGGGATACGTGGGGACTCTTTGCTTTCTGTTCAATTTTTTATAATGCTAAAACTGCTCTGAAAAATAGTCTATTTTTTATATAGTCTATTCATCTCTGGCAAAATTGCCTTCCTGCCAAGCCCCCTCCCTGTTCTTCATTTACATAAAACTGCTACCCTGTGATGACACACTGCCAGCCTCTCTGCACCCATGCAGACCTGGCTTCATGAGGGTTGGGGGTGCCTGTCCCGTCTGTCTGTCCTGGGGATCCTGTCCGTGTGTCTGTCCTGGGGATGCCTGTCCCGTGTGTCTGTCCTGGGGACCCTGTCCTGTGTGTCTGTCCTGGGGGCCCTGTCCATGTCTGTCCTGGGGACCCTGTCCATGTCTGTCCTGGGGACCCTGTCCTGTGTGTCTGTCCTGGGGGCCCTGTCCTGTGTGTCTGTCCTGGGGGCCCAGTCCATGTCTGTCCTGGGAACCCTGTCCTGTGTGTCTGTCCTGGGGACCCTGTCCTGTGTGTCTGTCCTGGGGGCCCTGTCCATGTCTGTCCTGGGGACCCTGTCCTGTGTGTCTGTCTTGGGGCATCCATTTTGGGGTGTCTACCCCATTGCAGCTCATGAGTTGGGGCTCCCCGCTGGCTCTGTGATGATTCAGGCTTTGATGCAGGAGACCTGTACCTGAACAGACTTTGAGAAAGAGTGTGTTTCTTGATTCTCGGCTTTTGGAGAAGCTGCTGGCCAAGGGCCTCAGGAGAGACCAGCAAGTGGGTCAGCTCTCCTGCCTCATGACGGGCGCCCTCGTGTCTGGTGCACCGGGGTGGGCAGGCTTCTGCTGCCCCTCCAGGAGGTCAGCACAGTCTGAGAGCCGTGTGTCGGGCCGCCCCGCCCATACCATGCGGGCTCAGAACCACCACCAGAGCTGGAGCCCTGGGGCCCCGCCCACCTCCAGGCTGGGGGCTCCCCTGCCCCTGGCTCATCCACTGCCTCCATCCAGACAGGCTTAGGCCTCTGCTGGCGGCTGTGCTGTGAGCTCTGCAAGGGTCCTGCCAGGACGAGGCTGATCCAGACGCATCCCCTGCCCTTGTCCCGCCTCTGTGCCCCATGGCTGTCCCCTGTCCGTGTTTCTAGCCCAGCCCCCTGGCCCTCAGTGGACATCCTGGTGGCAGTGGTGCAGAAGCCCAGGGGAGCACTCTGGCCACACAGGGATGTTGAGCCGGGCCTTTAGGGCCAGGGAGCGCGGGCATAGGGACTGGGGTGTGGCGGGTCAGGGAACCCCTAGTGCGGGCTGAAACCGCACGAGAGCCATCAGGTTGCCAGCGGGCGAGCCTGCCCTCCATAGGGGTGGTGAAGGAGAGGGCAGCCGAGGTGGCCTGTGGCTGGGCAGGCATGCTGCGAGCCTTCCCCCAGCTGCAGGGTGCCACATGGTGAATGCTGTCCCCCTGCGGAGATGTCACCGTGAGTGCCACCTGCTGCACCTTCCCCAGCGCCGAGGGTATCAGGGATGGGCTCACAGTGTTGTCATGGTCACCTGTTTGTTATGTAAGTCCGTGTCCACCCGCCCCGGGGCACAGGCCTCCTGGCTTCGAGGGTGTCTCTGTTCCCCCTGCTGGCCTTCAGTGGTGACGCTGGCTGGTCAGGGTTTTGGGGGACCAGCTTCAGAGCCAAGGCACACCCGCAGACACCATGCTTTAGGAAAGGACCGAAGGAGCAGCGGGCAGAGCGCACTGCTCTGCGTTTGGGGACCGTGTCACTGCTCTGCTCTGTGTTCCCCGTGTCACCTCTGCTGGGCCAGACCCCAGGCCACCCCCATGGAGTCTGCTGCCTTTGTGCTTTGCTTTCTACCGGGCTTCACTGTCCAGATTGGGAGGGGCCGGGATTTGGCCCCGAGACACTGCATTCCTGTCTCGTTGCCAGTGTTCAGCGGCCACAGGGCTGCAAGTGGGAGCTGCTCTCGGGACCCCCAGGAACTGGCTGCACAGCCGCTGGTTCCAAAGCCCGTCCCAGAATCTCCAAACACAGGAGCAGCCTCCAAGTCAGGTGCTCCTGGCAGGGGCACCGGGACCGTGTGAGGCAGGCTGGCCACCAGCGGGGGTGCCTGGGCAACATCTGGGTCTGCGTACACCTCCCAGCTCCCTCCTGGCAGGCCTCCACCCACCCAGGCCCTGGGGCTCGAGGAATAGATCATGTGTGTTGTATGTCCATCAGATCCCAGCGTGGGCAGGGCACCCGACCACGGGAGGAAACGCCCCCAGGCCTGGTGGGCAGGGAGTCAAGTCAGATCACGCCCTCCACAGGGGCAACACGTGGGGCCCACAGACTGTGCGCAGTGAGGTGAGGGGCGCAGACCAGGCCCCCGACTGGCGTTCCCTCTGTCTCACATAAAAACTGCTCCTTCCTGGACATGAGTGATGCTGGCAGATGCAAAGAGGAAATCGATGACATTAAATAAATTCATATTAAGGTGTGAGTGGCGATTCCATAGCCCTCTTAAATGTATTCACTGCTTTTACAGAGGATGCCAATTAGCCCCTGTAAATCTGCAGGCGGGGCTCCTAGGGGATAATGAAGTGACGCGTCAGAGTCCAGCTCAGGGAGGAGAGTGTGTGAGCCGCGGGATCCTGGGTGGGCACCCCCGTCGGGGCTCCTCCAGGCCTCCCTCACGTCCCATGGCTGTCCTGGGAGCCCTGGGGGCCGGCCGTGTGGTTACTCACATTCTCCTGCTGTCTCTTCTAGCCAAGAAGTATAAGAAGGTCACTGGCAAAGAGATCTACTCAGACACGCTGGAGAGCACAGCCATGCTGGAGAAGGCGAAGTTCCCCCAGGACTACTTCCCCGAGGTGCGTCCCCGCCGTGCTGCAGGCCTTTTCAGAGTGGTCGTGTCCCAGCGAAGTGTAGGTGCTCCGTCTTCACAGTTCCTGTGAGGGGTCCCTCCCTGCCAGCCTCTGTGCTCTGATACTGTCTTTCTGGGAGGCTAGCACCCGCGCGGGCTGTCCTAGGTAAGGGCTCAGAGAACCCATGCTGTGTGTCTTACACCAGCCAGAATGTCCTCTGACCGTTTCCAGGCCAGGGAGCTTCCGCCAGAGGCAGGACGATGATAATCAATTCACTGGGCTTGGAGTGCGACAGGGCCTCCCGGCAAGCACAGGTCACTGCCCAGGCCACTGCCCAGGCCACTCAACACAGCAGCAGTGTGCCCGGGCCAGGGTGTCCTCCCATGCCCACAGTACCATTTCAGAGATAAAGCCTTGGGGGCTGTGGCCAGCGAGAGGCACAGCCAGAACCCTGGAGCCTGCGAGCCAGCGGAGTGCCAGTGCCAGTGCCAGGCAGGGGCTCAGAAATTAAGGGTCATGCCAAGGTTACTGGTCACCCACTGCTCAGACACGACCATCAGGGAGTTTTGCTCTATTTCCTGGGGGTTTTAGTGCATTTCTGTGTAGTTCTGTTATTTTTGTGCAGCCATGACACTGCATGCCTAATTTTAGGTTCTGATACTCTTTAGTGAACATTATAACGTGCATTTTGGGGGTTCTCATTCCATGTAATTAACATGTTGGCCCGAGTGGTCACTGCTCTTCCCTCCTATTAAATCACGAGGGGATGCAAGGCTGTGAATGAGGCATCTGCAGAACTCGAGGAGCCAGCGCCAGGTTGCCCACAGCATGCCCACCCCGTGACAAGATCTGCTCTACCACAGGGAGGATTGCCCGCTGCTCAGTGAGGTGCCCTGCCTTTCAGCAAGGCCGGTGGCTGTGTTAACTTGCTTTATGGCCCGAGCCCAGGGTGAGGAATCGTTGCCCCCTGCTTGAAGGATGGTGTGCTTGTCACACGGGGGCACAGCTTCCTCATCCATCGTCCGAGGCAAGGACACGCGTGGGGGCACAGCTCTCCTCCTGGCCAGCCCGGTCCTAGCCCAGCCCTGCTCCCTGCTGGGTTGGAGGAGGTGTGGATGGGAAGCTCGGGAAGCCTCAGTGCCTGACCCAACCTGGGTCCGCGTCCTGCATCCTCCTGGGCGTCAGCCTGGGAGCACGGGGCTGTGGCTCCCATGGAGACGCTAAGGGCCGGGAGTTGGCGTCAGAGCCTGGTCACAGCTGAGCTCCCAGCTTCGCTCCCCTGCAGACCCTCTCCTGAGGGTGACTGGGCGCCCTGGGAGTCCCTGTGCCCTGGAGGGGTCTGCGCCGGGGGCTGCAACAGCCTCATGACGTGGGTCCCAGCTCCTTCCTGATGGCAGCGCCTTAACCGCGGGAGGACAGCCCGCTCACCCCCCAGCCCCCAGGTGGGTGGGCAGGCAGGAGTGTGCCACATCGTCTCCACGGGAGGGCCCAGTTCTTGGCCGATGACCCAGACCCCCCAGGTGAGAAGCCCCAGGTGCCTTGGGCCCACCTCTCCCCATCTGTCTTGCTCACTTGGCCCCACGGGACTTGTCTGGAGACCAGGGTTGTCCCTGGCTCTTCGGTCAGCCCAGGAGGACACTCACCCCCACTTGGGGGTAGGCCGAGGGGTGCTCGAGAGGTGGCATCTGATGGGCTGGACTCTGGCAAGGCCAGCCAAGGGAAGCTAGAGTGGGCCACAGGCCCTCGGTGAGGAGTGAGACACGGCACTGAGGCCCTGGGCACCACACGGGTCTGTGCACCTGGCTGGGCAGGGGGCTGCCTCACCCCGTCAGAGCTAAGGGTGCTGGCATGGTAGACACAGCACTGGACATGGCCTGTGTGGTGTGGCAACTTGGCGCCAGGGTGGGGGCGCTGGTGGCAGCTCCCTCTGAAGTTTGGAGGCCTCGCAGTGCCGCTATGGCCGTGCCTTCGGAGCTCTGAGCAGGGATGCCTGTGCTGTGGCGTGCGGGTGCCACAGCCCCGCCGGGCAGCTGCTCGGCTGTGCTCCTGGTGGCAGACCTGGCGCTGAGATGGCCCTGTGCCCTCCCACAGCCCTCCTCCCTCCACGAGAGTGCTGTCGGGAGCGCCTGCACGCCCATCTGCCCCAGGGCGCGTGCTGCTCCGGCAGTGGTCCAGGCGCCTGTTGTTGTTACGTTCAGGTGGCTCCCCCAGGGCATGGCTCCCAACATCTCTGCCATCACCCCGGACTCTCGGGGGCTCCCAGCCCTTCCCTCTCTCGAGCTGGGTGCATGGGGTGAGGAGGTGGGGAAGCTCAGGCTGAGGTTGCATGGGGTGGGTTGGGGTGAGCCACCTCCCGGCACAGAGGTCAGAGGGCAAACACCCCTGGGGCCTAGGCTCAGACCCCTTGGCCTCAGTGCCCATGCCCAGTGTGTTGTCTGCCCTGAGGTGCTGGTGGGCCACAGGGGCCACTGCCTCCCGCGGGAGCTGCTCCAGGGTGACCATGCTGTCATACTGCAGGCCGAGGAAAGCATGTCTCTGTGAGAAAAGGGTCAGGGCACTGCTGGTGGGCCCATGTGTCCACTGGAGAGCATGGCGTTGCTGGGGCCGAGGTGACCACACTCCAGGGGCGCCAGTCCTCCTGGGCTGCCACCCTTGGGCTGCTGGACCTGACATCGCCACGTTAGACACCATCCACGCAGGGCCTGGTGGTCTGACGTGTGGTGGCCAGTGAGGTCACATACTTTCCCTTCATGCAGTAATTAACAGAAGGAAAATCTGTAAAAAAGCCAAACCCTTCCAGTGTTCTGTCCATAATGTGATATTTTTCAGGTGTACGCAGCTCCGCCAGCCGTCCATCGCGTGCTGTGGGTGTCCCCGAGAAGCCCCACCCCAGCGAGGCCGTGTGCTCCCTGGGTGACCCAGGGTGCCATGCCCACGTGCGCTGGGGCAGCTGCCCAGCTGGGCCTTAAGCCAGTCCTTCAACTTTATCTGAACACTGGGTGGGGGGGCAGGAATTAGTTTTGGCTGATTTCTTTCTTTTATGACCATCACTTAAGGATAATCTAAATGTAATCACCATGATGAACGCATCATACAATTCCGAATAATTACAGCCCACTGCATAGGAAACTAACAAAACTCTCCGTGTTGATTTATGGGAGCTTTTGGCCTGGTATGAATTTCTGATGCTGCCTCTGGGAGCAGCGCTCCAAATAACGTGAGGCCATTTTTAAAAGGCAGATTTGTGTAGTCAGTCGGGGCCGAGGCTGAGAAATTTTTTGTCATTCCCGTAGTGAGAAATTGGTTGTTACGATAGATCATAGGACCTGACCAGGCTCTTATGAAAGATGGATTAATTTCACTAATGCTCCAAAGCGGGCCTTTCACGGGGAAGGCTGTGTGGTGATAACCTTCCTGCAGCCTCTCTTTTCTTGGCCGTGATTTATGCTGTCTTTTAGTAGATGAAACCGCCTGTATTTGCCATCCATCTGCTGGCTAAAGGAATCCTATTAACAGGGGATCTGAGCAGAGACTTAATATTGCAGGGTGACCGATGTGGCACCCCAGGGTGTGGCGTGTGCTCATTCTGTGGTGGTAACCTCTGCAAGAGCCTGGCACCGGGCACCCTGCCACTGCTGCCACCCATCTGCGAGGCTCCAAGGCCTTGATGAAGGTTTTAGGAGGTGGCCAGTATCCTGAAAGTTTTGAACACAGCCTGGAACGAAACAGGCCCATTGGACACTTGAGGCCCCATCTGCCGTAAACCCTGCTACCTTTCACACCAGCATCTACATCTAGAAACGTCTGTGAGTCTGTGTTGCTCCTGAGCATGTGGGCCTATGACAGAGGCCCCAGGTTTCCCTTCTTTCTACCTCCCTGGTGCAGGCACTTCCCAGGCAGGCAGGTGAGGGACAGCTGGGTGTGTGCATGTTTGAGTGTGCATGTGCATGTGTGGTTGTGTGTGCACACAGGCATGTGTGTTGTAGGTAGGGGTTCTGTGGGTGACCTGGGCGGGGCTGGAACCTCCCACGGGAAAGCCCTTGTGTCCTCTGATGAGGGGTGTTCTCATTGGCCTCCCCCCTGTGTGTGATGGGGCTATGATCCCCGAGAGCTCAGATCAGCCGTCATAGGGAAGTGACCGGGCCCAGGGATTAGGGAAGTCCTGCGCCTTCTCCAAGAGCTGGCGTCTTGGGCACAAGAAGGTTTTTGGCCCTAATTCCTGCTCTGGGAAGGTGGCAGTGCTGTCTGTGACCCTCCTGGACCCGTGGGTGGCTGTTCTGGAGGGAGTGCCAAGCACCCCAGCTACACCCAAGGACAGGTGGCTACAGCCAGTGCCATGGCTGCGACGTGCCAGCATGCTGCCAACTGTAGCCCCACTTCCTGCTGTGGAATTGTTTGGAAATGCATGTAAACATGCCTGTCACCACAGTGTGGAACTTAACTCAGAAGGATTAAATTGTCCACAAGTATTTCAATCAAGGTATTTGGGTATTACAACATTGTACTATTAAACTTCCCGAGATTCACTTACAGTTTAGCTAAAAATGTTTAATCTAGTTAGAATTATAAAATTAGTACAAATCTGTTATACAGAAAAGTAACATGGTATCTTCTGTCTTATGTATTTGTACTGTTAATAATGTTGGAAACAATGACCCATCATGAGACAAGATATACACACACACACACGTTGAAGGTGTGTGCACGCACAACACCTTGGTCAATGCAAAAGATTGAAAACTGAGAGGAACAATAATTACCTTTTGGTTAATTAAATTCACAAATGCCTTCCATTTTTCATGGTTGTAAAATTATTGGCGGTTATATTGAACTCCAGGTGGAAACACACGCAAACTGGCCGCTCCTCGCTGTGGCACACTGCCCTCCAGGTGCCCCGGGCCATCTCTGCGGCTTCTGCACATGCGCACCAGCACCCTGGCGGGAGGAAGGGCGCCGCCTGCAGCTGGCCGTGATGGTGCGCGAGGAAGGCGAGGTGTCACTGGGGCGGCTGCTCCGGCTCCTCAGAGGGGCTGAGGTGGCACCCAGATGGGACACTGGGCTTGGGGAAGGGCAGGAGGTGCTGGGCTGGTGTCTGGTGAGCAGGGCCGACAGGGAAGAGCCATGGGAGGCCCCGAAAGCGGGGTTTGCAAGTGAATCACTGAGAAATACCTCCCCTCCAGTGACGTATTTTGCCAAAGGAAGGGCCCATGGGTGGCATGGAGGTTTCAGGAGCAGCCCTGGTGATGCAGACTGCCTGGGACGGGCACCATGGCACAGCCGAGGCCACGGCTTCAGAGCTCCCGTCCCAGCTGGGGGTGGGCAGCAGCCAGCTCAGGCCGCTCGGTGCAGGGCCTCTCCACTTGCTGGTGAGGACAGCCGGCCATGCCACTACTGGGTCCACATATCCTGACGGGGAGCCCCTTGCTGCCCAGTGCGCCCACTGCCCCATAGCATGCCGCGCTCCGAGGCAGCGGGTCCTGCTCCAGATGGCATCCTCAGGTGCCCAGTATGGCCCAGAGAGGAGACGATGGGGCTCTCAGTGCCCGTGGAGGGCGCCTGTGTCCTGCCTCTTGCCTGGTGCTCTCTGCGTGTTGGTGCTGGCCATCTGGGGTTTTTGTGTAGGCTTTTTCCAGGGACTGGCCTGGGCTCAGCTCACACCCTAGCTCACCCCGGCCTTCCCCAGAAGTCCCGCCCGGCAGTCGGCCAGTGTGAGGGCTGTGCAGTGCTGCGGCCTGTGGTTTCCGGTCACTGGCATCTCCCCCTCTCCACAGGAAGCATCGTGGGCTGGAAGGTGCATGGCTGGTTCTCCTGAGGGCCTGCAGGGCATGCCGAGATCTTGCTCCCCCTTAGGCCACGTGACTGTCCTCTGAAGAAATGTCACTGCCTCCTGCTCTGGCACTAGGAAGAGAGGGCCACCCCTGGAAGGATGAGTCTGTCTGTAGCCCCACTTCTGGCCTGGCTCTGCTGTGGTGCTGGGGCTCTGGGGCCCAGCGACTACAGCCTATGTCAGGCTCTGCCATACATACCCTGTGTGGCCTCAAGTGCGGTTCTTAACTCCCAAACCTCAGTGTCCTGGCCCTTAAAAGAGCAGTGGCAGAGCCCACCACAGGGTCCTGGGCGTCCGGCATGCAGCCACGGTGGGCATTGCAGCCCTCCGCGCAGACCACTGCTGCTGAGCTGGGGGCCTCCCTTCACCCAGCGGCCGGGGCCGGGGGTGCTGTCCTCACCTGCCCTGGCTGTGGGAGGAAGCCCAGCAGGCTGGCCTTGGGACACGACAGCTGGCTCTCGTCTTAACCAACACTGGATCGCACATTTGCTCCACACAGAACTGTGTGGGACAGGCTGACAGATCTGAAATACGTGCGTTTAGGACACGCAGAGAGGTACAGAAGGGATAAGAGTCGTTAAGAGCAAGAATGCAATTAAGCTAAAATAGGGAATAGGAAGAAGAGCGAGCTCCGAAACAGTCACAAAGAATCGCAGCCAAGCGCGGCGGGGGGATAATCCTCGCTCCCAGAACGTAGCCAAGAGAGGTGGTGATCTGTGTTCAGTCGATTTCTTTGTTTTTATTTTTTTATAGAAAAGATCAGTTAAAAAGTATGAAGGTTGCTTTGACAAGCTCCAGTATTCAACCAAAGGAAATACCAGAAAGAAACACTGGGGAGATAGGCTGGAAAAGATAAGAGGGGAGATTTCTCCAGAATTCAAGACCTGAGTTCTCAGAGTGAGTGCGTCTTGGGCACAGAGCACCTGGATGGCAGGGAAGGTTCAGAACGTGAGGAGCAGGAAGAAATCAACGCAGGAAGCTGGGGATGGGGAGCCTGTGCCGATGTGTGCTGAGAATGCCAAGGGCCCGGGGTAGGCGCTGGAGGACAGCATGTGTCCGTCCCGCTCTGCCTGTTTGCCAACACGGTGTTTATGACTGGGATGCAGGGAGGTCTCCCAGTGCCTCCTGGGATTTGCTGGGGTGCTGGGCAGAGCCCCGCTCCTGAAAGGCTACAAAGCCACCCAGGTAAGCGTGGCTACATAAACAAGCATCAGCTAAGCCAGTGCTGCAGCCTCCGGTGCCGTCACACTCCCAGGTGACTGTGGCCCCCATGTTGGGCAGCGTGACCCAGCTGTGTCCCCATGCCTTCCCAGCCCGGCATGAGCACAGTGGACAAGACATTCCTGGGCGCTGGACAGGGAGGGGCTTACGTTCGAGTGGCAGCGGAACTGGGTGTGACGCCTGCCCCCCACTTCCTGTCCTCACGTCACCAGAGGCAGGAGAGGGAAGCAGGAGGGACTAGCCTTCCCCAGACTCCAGGGCAGAGTGCAGCCCAGTAAACACTGTCTTAGGTTTGACTCGTCCCTTGATAAGCTTCACACAGGGGCGTCTGTCCGCCAAGGGCCCCTTGTGGCTCTCCCAAGGACACGGCACAGGCCCCGTGCTCCCGTGGTACCTCTGGTGGTTGGCTCTAGGAAGCAGCAGGCCATGCTCCCGCCCCGCGCCAGGCTCTCCAGCCCATCCTGGATGTGTCTGTGGTTTCCACCCAGGGCTGCCTCATCTTCTGAGTCTGGGGTGGTTCACAGTGTGGCTGCCAGGCCTCTGCCTCCCGACAGCCCAGTGCGCAGGCCAGGGAGTTCTGTGTGTGACACTTTGCCGTTAGAGCAATGCAGAAGGACGGATGGCATCCCTCTGAGGAGGCATCGCGAGTGTCCCTCCGGACATGTGCTGCCTGTTCTTCGCCTTCCTCTTTGGTGCTCACATGTACCCTGTTTATTTTTCAGTGCAAATGGTCGAGAAAAGGCTTCGTTCGGACAAGATGGTGTGTCGCGGACTGGTACGTCTTTGGGTTCAGAATGTTTTCCCTGCTTTTGTATTAAGTGCTTGCGTTGTGCGGCCAGCATCCCCTCGGAGGCTGCCCTGAGCTGGGTGGCCCGGACCCTGCTGCTCTGCTCTCAGTGACGCTGCTCTGCTCTCAGTGACAGGGCATGGCCATCCAATCCCCGTGAGGCCAGTGTCCAGGTGCACATGCCAGAGGCCCCCACTGCCTTTTCCCTGGGCATGAGACTTCCAAGCACCACCCACAGAGCCACGTGGGGGCCCCTGCTGGCAGCCCCCTGCCGGTCCCACTGAGCCACATGTACATGTCCAGCAGCACATGCTGTCAGGCATCCACACACAGCTGACTGGGCGCCTCTAGCTGGGCGGCCTCGCGCCTGGCCTTCCTGCGGCAGGCTGGTGTCCGCTGGCATATGCCCCATGCTTTCTGCTGTGACAGGAAACCTCCGGAAACCCCTGACCTACTTTCCAGCATGCCAGAGGCTGGCGTGTCTCTCCCGTAACACACACTCAGACCCTGGAGATGGAGCCACACGGGCCCGAGGGTACTGGGGTCTGAGGCTGTGGCTGCAAGGAGGGCCTGGAGGGTGGTGGTACATGAGCCGGCCCTGCAGACAGGCCATGTGGGCTGAAGGGCCTGTCTAGGTAGAGGGCGTGGACCCCAGCCCACCAAGATTGAGTGCCCACTGGGTTCCCAGCTCTGCTGTGAGGCCAAGACTGCTACGGCCCAGGCCTCTAAAGGACGGTGGGTGTCTGGCAGCAGAGCCGCACCCCCACCTGAGCCTGGAGTGGCCAGCAGTGCCAGGCAGGGCAGGCCTGGAGCCGCAGCAGCTGGTTCCTCAGCCTCCCTTGTTTCCACGCAGGCCTTCTTGAGGCCCTTTGTGTCAGAGCATCCTGGGCAGGGTCCCAGAGCACAGGGGAGCATAGGAGGGCTGGAGCACCAGGGCAGAGCCTGACTCTGACTTAATAATCCAGGGAGTGGCAGGCCCCCACTTTGGCCCTGTGGCATGGTGTGGGAGGAGCCCCCCGGGGTGGACAGCAGGAAGCAGTCGCTGTGGCTGTGGGAGGTCGTGGTCTTTCCCCTGGCCCCCAGGAGGTGCTGCCAGGTCGGCATAGCGGTCCTGGCTCTGTGGACAGCTGTGGTTCTTAGGCCAGCAGCCGACCACATGGCCAGGCCACACGCCTACACTGGTGCCAACAGGCCAACGGCATGGGATGGCTGGCGGGTGTGTTCTGGCCCACCGACTGGCCCCGTGGCCTTCCCCAGCTTTCTTAGGGCTGTGAGCTTGGGGGCTCTTGGGAGTGAAGCAAACCACTCAGTGCCCACCCGCCCTGGGTCACGGGGTCCCCAACAAGCAGCTGCCCAGCATGCATGGGAAGGCTGTTCAGGTGACCCCCAGCCCCAGCCCTCTCTCATGTTTCCTTTCTCTGTCTCACAGCACCTTTGACTTGGTGAACATCCATCTTTTCCATGATGCGTCCAATTTGGTTGCATGGGAGACAAGCCCCTCTGTGTACTCGGGGATCCGGCACAAGGCCCTGGGCTACGTGCTTGACAGGTAGGTACTGCGCTGCGCCCCTGCCCCACACCTCCCAGGACTGTAGCTTGTTCTTGTAAGCCACTCCTTGTTTTTTCCCATTTGCCAAAAATACGGCACAGATCCCAACCCCTACCCAAAGGCTTATGTGGTCCCCACCAGGTGGATGGGGTGTGTGGCCTCACTCTGTCCTCTGTACTGTCAGCTGAAGTGCCTGCGTCTGGTGCTGACGTCTGGCCATGTGTGCAGGGCTGGAGGCTCTGGCGTTCTGCTGGCCTGGTGGTACCTCCTAGCTCTGGCCGCCCACTGGCCCTCAAGCCACTAGGCTCGAGGTCTGGGCACCTTGGTGCAGCCTCGGGTGTGCGGGATCAGCTTAGTGAGGCCAGTGTGGCCCAGCCTGGTCGAGTGCCACCTCCCTCCTGGCTCTGCCCCGCTGCAGTCTGGCCCACTGGTCTAAAGAGCAAGAGCAGCCCACATCCTGCCCAGGCTCCCTGACGGCCTCTCTGCACTCCACCCTGGGTACCACGTGGCCCCCCAGTCTGTCGGGATGGTTTCACGTGACCTTTCATAGGGTCAGAGCTGATGGCTGTCATCTGGAAAGGTGGCCCCTGCACCCTGAATAACAGGATGCCTGTGGTCTTGGGACTAGCACCCTCTTGACTGGCAGATGGCACTCTGCTTCTGCCAGCCCAGTGGCCCCCGTCCGCCAGCGCTTCTCCTGCCCCGCCCTCAGGTTGACGTCCCCTGCCCTCACATCCTGTGGCCTAAGTGATGTCAGTGGTCAGCTTGGCTTGGGGAAGTGTCACTATGGGTGGCGCCTTCCCCGTGTCTACCCTGGTGACCTCAGATCTCCCAGGACCCTGCCCTCTGCACCAGAGCCTGAGTTGTGCATCCGGGTAAACGCTCCGTGGTCCTGTGTCACAAACCAGCCTTTCTGGTGCTCCTCAGACTGACCTTTGACCCCTCCGCCTGTACCCAGCCCCTCCCCAGGCTCTGGGCACAGCCAGCGCGGAGCACTGTGGTCCTGTGGCCCCTCGCCTGCTACAAGTGTGTTCTGCATGTGTCCCAGGGCCCATCGGGGACGCACTCTGGACAGGGAGTCAGAATGTGGGTTTGTTCCTGTGCTGCCTCAGCCAGGGAGTGACCATGGTTGTCTGTCCGTCTCGGGGCCCTGGGGTCAGGTTCCTTCCCCTGTCTGAGCCCCTGGTCCTGCTGCCCCTGCCAGGTGCCTGCAGAGGACCCACGAGCATCTTCTGCTGTGTCCCTGCATGGAGGGCCCTGCCCTCAACCCCACACATAGCCAAGCATTCCTCACTGGCCTCCTGGGCCTGGACCACGCAGTGCTCCGCGGATGGGGGCGCAGGGTGGGCCTGGACCAGCACTTGAGCTTGCAGCCTCCACTGGGGCCAGGGTGGGTCCCAGTGTGCTGACCCATGACCGTCGGCCAGGGCACCTCATCTCCGGCCAGCTTCCCTGCTGTCCTTTGTCTCACAGTCTCCCCCAGACCTGCCCTGGGGGCCCAGCATGCATGCCGTGTTGCCGCTCCTGTGCTGAGGAGCCAGTTCGAGAACTCAGGCAGGTGGAAGCACTCGGGTGGTGCTGTCAGCGCCCAGCCTGGAACAGGAGTCTTGATTTAGGAGGGGGCGGAGAGGACAGAGGGTGTGGTTATGCCAGAGTCGGGGCGCCCCTCCTGGATCATGGGCTGGCCTCCCAATACTGCATGGCTGGGGCCCTGGGTGCAGAGCCACCGCCCCTATGTCCTGAGCCCACGGCCTGGGTGCAAGGGCCTCGTCAGGCCATGGCCCTGTGCAGGTCTCCCAACCTGACCTGGTTTCTGTGTTGGCTGCTCAGACTCTGACGGGAACCTCCCTCGGAGCCGGGGCCAAGACAGACCAGTGAGCAGGCGGGCCTTGGGGACTGTGGCAGGTTGTCGGGGGTGGGGGTGGGGGTAGGGCACTGAAATGTGTCATTTCCCCGCACGGCCACACCTCTGCGGCTGCCAGGAAGGCAGCATGGGGCCTTGGCTCTTATCTGCGGCCTAGCATTCCCATGCACTGCTTCTGGGGGGCACGCAGCCAGCCGCAGATCCGGACCTCCACTGTGCGGGGCCGGGCCGCCGGCACAAAGGGCGGCTCTGTAGCATGGTGAATAACAGCTGCCCTTTCATCAGGGCTGCTAACCTTTTGGCAGCCACCAGCAGGCTGCATTCTGCTCTGCCACAGGGAGGACAATGCCGCACTGGCCCTGTGAATGGACATTGCCACCAACAGCGGCCCGTTCACGGCATCGGGAGCTCTCAGAGCACATTGTCTGCCGGCCCCATGCGGACACGGGCACAGAAGAGGCTCGGAGAGGGCAGCCCACGTTTCCTGGCTTAATCTCCCCATGAAGCTTCACAGGCCCGTGTTTCCACTGGGGTGCTGGGCGTCAGCCAGAGGAAGGTGGCCTATAGCCCCTCCCAGGAGCTGGTGGTAGGCCCTGTTAAAACTGATTTCCTGTAAATCTAAGATCATCCCAAATGGAAACTCGCTGTAAAATCAAAGGGACAAACTCTGTCTGAAGTGTGGCACGAGCTGGTGACCCAGGGTGGGCGTGCTGCCGTCCCCGCTCCAGCAGCCCCCCCAGCAGCCCCGTCCCAGTCTGGGCGTGACTGGACAGGATTCCTATTCGAGATGTCCCAAAACAGGGTTTCCAATGCAGCCGTGCAGCAGTGGGTTCCCCAGGGTCTTTATTAACACGATGATCTCTGTGTGCAATTTATGAATTTTTTGCTCTTAATTTCTTGTTACAAAGTGTTAAAGAAGAAAAAGCCCAGGTAACGAAGAGTGTGAGCAGAGAGCGGGAGCCGGGTTTGGCGGTTGTCGGGGCCTCTCTGTGGGCCCCGGGATCCCCTGCTCTGGAGGGCGCCTGGTGCCGGGACCCCCAGGGACGGCCGTGCGTGCGTCCAGGACACTTGCACCTCTGACCGCTGTGGGTCAGTGTCCCCAGACACGTAGTGCAGCTCTGGGGCGTTTGGGGTTAAACCTGAAGCAGAGGCTTCAGCCAGCCCAGCCCTCCCGAGGGGCCGTCCGACACTTCCCGAAGCCTTCTGTGAGGTGAGGTTTTTTTCCACAAGTGACAGGGCCCGTCTATCTCCCCTTTGAAATGTGGCCGGGCCTGGCTGAGCAGAAGCATTTTTACATTACAACTGTGAAATCTGGGCATGAAGCACCCCTTTGTCCCCCATTATTTTCTCACAAATACAGTCCATTGTCACAGTGCTGAAGTTAATTTGATCAACATTGGGACATTTAACTTTTATGTCCAGTCAAAAGAGTTGTTTCATGCTCATTTTGGGCATTGAAAGGAAATGATTGCCAGAAAAATAATGTTGCTCGAACAATTCAGGGCAATTAGTTTCCCAGGGCGAGGCGCTGTGATGCACGCCGCCACACAGCTCCCTTTGTCACCGAGGGGCGGTCATCTGTCAGCTGTCAGCCGGCTCAAAGGCCCATCCGATCTAAATGTCTCTCTGTAGGCCGTTCCCAGAACTTGCCGTGCTGTCCAGCAAGCAAAAGAAAAGCTGCCTCGTCTCCAGGCAAAGGAGCGCCGGTGCAAAGGTCCCAGTCGTTCCGCCACTTGGCGTGGCAGCCAGAAAGCCTCTCTTTCAGCCTTTCTTCTGCTCTGCCTGCCGTGGGGCAGAGGCCTCTGTCCTGGCTGTGAACACGTGCACTCCGGTGTCCTGCCCCCTGGAAGTGCTTGTGGCCCTTGCCAGGTGTCTCCTGGGGCCCAGCAGCTCAGCGTGGAATCCCAGAGCTGGGCAGGCTGGGGCCTCGCTGCTTCTGCCACCTTCAGGCGTAGGGCCTAGCCCTCCTGGCAGCCCACACGCCGGCAGGGATCTGTGATGTCCGGCTGTGGCCCAACCCGCGACCCCGCTGCTCGCCACACCTCAGATGATGTTCGGCCCATAACATACCCTTCACTTTGTCACTGAAGTGATCTCAGGTGCCCACAGGTATGCCAGGCAGTGGGGCAGTCACCATCCCTCCACTTGGCTCCGTCACATACATGGTTTGTGTTGCCTCACGGGTGTCCATTTGTTAAAGAGCTGGACACGGAGCCCCTCACGCCCACGCTTCTTCCTCCACTGCAGCCTGGCCTCCTGCATGCACGCTTCCACACTGCCATCACGTGTTAGCGGGCATGCAGGCCTTTATGTCTCTGTGCACGTTTGCACGTCGACGTTTGTGTGTGAGCATCTGTGAGCCCCTGGAGGTGTCCCTCTCACACCAACAGGTGACCTGCTGCACCTTCTCCGTGCCGGGGCCTGGCTGCCACTGCTGCGGCCCTCTCGCCACACCCCGTGCTCACCCACAGTCTCACTGGTGCTCGTGCGGTGTCCTCGGGGCTTTGGTCACATTCGGGACCATCTCGGGAGATGTGCTCCTCTCTGCTGCCCGCCGCATGTGCCATGCCGGGCAGCACTCAGGCCCATGCCAGTCTGGGATGGCTTGACGTCCACACCCATGAGGCTGAACGCGTGTCCTGGGTCCCCTGCTGTGGATGAGGCTGAACGCGTGTCCTGGGTCGCTGTGGAAGGTGATAAGGCTTCACTCAACTTCTGAGATTCTGGCTCATTTTTACCTCTGGACATGTGAGAGTCGCTGCTGCCTGGAAGCCAAGGGTCTTCATGCCCCCATCTGGCACCCAGGCGGTCCTCAGGGTGGAAAAGGCATCTTCAGTATGCAATGCCACCTAAAGAAGAGATGGAGGTGGGGGCCAGGGCCGCAGCCTCTCCTGCCTTACTCATGGCGGAGGCTGGGGCCAGATAGGGCCCACAGGCAGACATGACATCAAGACAACGGGAGCTTGTTCTGGTCATACACACAGGTTTTCATTCTCATAAAGCCTTACTTTTCAATAAAATTTTTGTAACAGGAAAAAAAAAAAAGATGGAGGTGACTGCAGGCTGGAAGCTCAGCTCTGTCCTGGAGACGGATCTACCCCAGGAGAGCCTGTTTGAGGGGCCCGGGTGTCCATGGGCGACCGACAAGTGCCGGGATGCTCCTGGGGTCTGAACCCACCCACCCCTGGCTCCCCACCTCCAGCCGCACATGCTGGCAACCGTTACAGCATGCAGCTGGGGAGACCCCTGCACAGGCCTGCGCGGGGAGCGGCCCCGGCAGGTACACAGTGCACCACGAGGGTTAAGCAGTCCTCTCCTGCCTCGTGGCCTGGCCGTGGGACCGAGTTCAAGGGCCGCCTCTCGCTGGGTGCCTGTGTGGAGAGCACTGCAGTCTGCAGATCGGGCCTCCCTTCCCGAATTCCCTCCTGAATGCTGGTCACCCACATGGTCCCTGGGGCACCAGGGCTTTGGCACAGAATTTGGGGGACACAGTCCAGCACATAGCAGGGCCTTATGGCCTCGTTCTGACAGCTGAGTTCAGGCCCTCAGGTTGGCTGAGACAGGTGGCATCTCAGAAACGCGGTGCGGCATGGGGAAGAGTGGGGTGTACCTGATGCCTTACCACCCAAGCGTTAGCTGGCCCAGCCCCTTGAGGCTGCGTGTGGTGCCGGCCACTGCTTCCCAGGACGACCTCACACGGTGCTGGAGCGCTCGCCTGTGACTGGATGGCTCTTGGCTCAGCTATGGGCTGCGTCGGGCATCTCAGCCTGCCTGGAGGCCAGCGGTGTGTGCCAGGGCCTCGGAGCACCACTGGCTGGAGAGCGGCATTCTGGAGGAGCTCTGGGCCACGTGGGGCGAGGACGGGAAGGTGCCCTGGCTGGAGGCAGTGGTGGGTCAGTGGGCTTTGAGGCCCCTCGGCACAATCTTGGCACTTCACCCAATGCCTGAGGGGCGTGGGCCTCATGCTGACCTGGCACCAGCTCGGCTCTCTAACCATGTTTTCCCACATCTCTGCACATGACCCTCTTTCCTGCCTCTGCCAGTCCCACGGGGTGGTCCTCGGCACAAAAAACACAAAAAGTGAAGTCATGAAAAACACTCCAGGCGTTTCCAGGAATGAGATAATAAATCGGTCAGTTTTTTAGAAACAACTAAAATACATAATTAATAAGCCATTCAAGTAGATGTTTTAAGAGTAAGGGAACCCTTTAAAGACCTCTAAATAGACTACCTGTTGCCAGTTCTCTGTTGCCTGTGTTTTGCTAGTCAGAGTTGTCTGGAGAAGGCCGTCTCCACCAGCACCACCCGTTGCCGCCTCCTCGCACGCAGCTCTGATGTTCAGTACTTGGAAGGAAGGGAGAGCCCAGCGGCTCTGCAGGTGGCCGTCTGCTCTCCCGTGAGAAGCCGCTGCGAGCAGGGTGGGCTGTTCCTCAGCCCCAGAGGCGGCACAGACGTGCTCTAGCCCGTCTGTCTGCTCCGCGGCGGCTGGGTAGAACATGGCGATTTCCGAGTTGCGTGTCCACCCCCTTTAGGGATGTTGTCCCTCAAAAGAGGCCTTTGTCTGCACCATGTCTGCCCGTTGTCAGTGGACACGAGTCTGCAGCCCCTGTGCAGCCTCTGATGCCACGTATCAGCAAGGTTGGTCACATAATGAAATCGCCTGTCAAACCCCAAAGAGTCTCTGTTTTCAAGGCCTAAAAAATTGATTTTTATGGCTCTTCTTGTAATTCTCTTTCTGAATTAGGCACACGATATTGATGTGGGCCTACTTTTTAATCATAATAGCTACTGACAGGGTAATTAATTTTAAACAACTCTCTCCTGGCCCAAATGGTGCTCGCTGAAATGAAAAGTGGGCGCCTGGCGGTGCAGGCCTGCACTCGGCGATGCCTCAGCACGACAGCCCTGCGCCTTGCCATGGCCTTCAAGACGGTTGTCGTGATTAATGGGCTCAGGCCATTCTATCAGGAGGAACAGGTCCCGGAAATATGATCAAGTTTGGGTCTTCATGATGGCATCACAGGATCCTGGACATTGCTTTGCTGGCCCCACAGGCCACCTGCTGTGGAGGAGGGCTGGCCGCAGACCCTGAGGGAGCAGCGGGCCAGGGAGGGCCCAGGCCTTCCAGGGGTGCCTCGGGAGGGTGGCATCTTCTCCCTCTGCACTCCAGCTTCTTGGGGCTCCTTTAGTCAGATGTTAAATCTGAAATGTCTTAGCTTTTTTAAAAAAGGAGTTTCCTTCAAAATGGGTTCTGCCCTTCATCCGACAGTTGTTTGCCTCCTTAGTTCAAACCCCGGGTGTCTGCTGTGACTGTCTGCGCATCTTTCATCTCTCTGTCAGAGACTGACATGGTCAGTTAATAGGCCTGATACTTTATGCCAGATACATAAATGGGGCCCCCACCTCACCTGAAGCCCTGGTAGGGCTACATGGGACGGCTCCGTGGTGTCTTGTGAACTCCCTCTTGGTTGTGTTCTTACGGACGCTTGGACCCCAGGCTCAGCCTCAACTCCCTGGCTTCCTGGTCCTTTCCTCTGGGCCTGTGGGGCTTGCTGCCTCCCAGCGCAACTATGTGTAACCCCTTGGGGACCAGGACTTCTGGATTGAGATGTTCCAGAAAACACGTGCCTGCCTAGTCAATCATGGAGCCTCAGTTTTCAGCGTAAAGATTTCATGTGAACGTACTGCCTCAAAAAACATTTGAGAATTGATGTGCACCTGTTGACCATCTTGGAGGCTTTCTGTCCATCCCTCATCCACGCTGTTGCTGGTCTCCTACAGCCCATAGGACAGAAGAATGCTAAGAACTGGACACACACACCTGACATACAGACACGTCCATATGTGCCACACGTGTGTCGGCTGTGTCTCTCAGAAGCATGTCCCCATTTCTGCAACCACGTGTCAAGGTTAGATCAGCCTTGGCATTCCCGACACCAAGAGAGACGATTACGGAGAGAAGTGAGTTTTAGCCTGTTACTCTGCAAGCTTCCGCCACCTCGGACTGGAGTTCTCCAAAGGAATGTGAGCGCTCCCGTGCTTGTTAGTAAACAGATGTTGACAGATTATTAAGGTAAAATGGGCAGATCTTTAACAAAGTACTTCTTCTGCCCAGGGGCCATGGCAACTCTGGACCTTCTGGGAGATCAAGCTGGAGCTCAGCTTTTGTTTTATTTCTCTTAAGAAAATAAAAAGGGAGGAAAGAAAAGGGAGATGTCCTGCTGTGTGGAGCAAGGTCCCATGCGCTGGGAGAAGGGCCTCGTGGAGTGTCAAGGGCGCTGTCCTGGCCTGGGAGCAGCACAGGCCTCTGAGAGCCCTGAACAGGTCCCCGACCTGTGGCCACCCGGCGATGGTGCCATGGGGCCCTGACCCCTCAGGGCCTCGCCCATGGGGGCCTGGAGGGGCCGGACAACGGGGCTGCCCTTGCCTGTGCACCTCGCTGGTCTGTCTGTGTCCGTGAGGACCAGCCTCCTTGCAACCCCCTGTGGCCTGTGGAAGCAGCCAGAAACCAGTCAGCATTGGGCTGCGAGCCACGCCACTGTGGGTCACACGGAGAGACAGGGTGACCAAGCCCAGGGCTGGCCCCTCAACTGCTGGCATCAGGAAGGTGGCCCCCACATCCTTGTGAGAGTAGAGCGCCTCCCTGGCCTCTCATTTCCCACTGGAGCTTCTGCACATGAGAGCTGGACTCCCGGCCTTCACGAGGGGGACCTGTGCCCCAGGTGTCATGATGGGGGGACCCTCCTGCTCTCCTCTCTGCACAGGCTCTCTGAACTGTCTTTTCTTCTTATGAAGACATAGAAGCACAGGAAAATATCCGTTGTTTTCAGGGTGACCAAGTAGCTGGTTTCCTGCCGACAGAGTCCTGTGCGGGGCAGCGGATGTTGGTGGGGGGTGGCAGTCATGGACATGCTACGGACCCCTGGGGCTGAGTCCACAGGGCACCCCTGCCAGCACCCCTGGTGTTCCCTTTCTTGAGTGCAGGTTCCTTTGTAGAGATTCAGTTTTTAAACAAGTAAGTGAAATTACTGGTATTTCATGCTATTAATAACAATCTATTAAAGTACCTTCTTTTTGTTTAAATTAATGTATAAATTGAAAGTTTCAAATAAAAAGGAAAACAAGACTTTTCACAGAATTACCTAAATGATACATCTGTTAATATTCAAGAGGCAGAAGAGCGGAGACAATTTGAAAAGAATTGTTGATAAGAAGGGCTTCTCTCTAAAAAGTCGTATTAATTAAACCCGGCAGATGAGGGCCCGCAGGAAGGGACCGCGTCCAAGAAGAGCTGCGTAATGCAGGGATTTTGTGCAGTGCAAACACGGGGAGAGGGCTGAATGTTTGACGATGGTGCGGATCGATTGGCTGTTGGGAGAATCAATAAACCCAGATCCCCACTTCACACTGTAATTCCAGAAGGATTAAAGGCTGACCACAAACACTCTGCCTTAAAGATGAGAAAGGGAACCTGTTCATGAACTAGTCCCGGGAGGCCTTCAGGAGGAGACACAGCAGTTACAAGGGGAAATCGACATCTTTGCAAGAAAATTAAAACTTCTGCGTGAATGAAGATAGCAGAAACGAGATGCAAGACCAGCCACAGGCCGGGAGAGCTTTGCTACGTCTGTCTCAGAGGTTCATGTCACAGCCCACAGGGAGCTCCTGGAATTCAGAAAGAAAAGGGCAAGGAGCTGAAAGACAGGCCGCAGGTTCCAGTAAGCGTTTAAAAAGATGGACCCCGGTGACATGCAAATTAAAGCCAGAATGAGGTTTTTCCCTGAGGGGACAAGCTGAACACAACCTTGGTGAGTCCACGCACTGCACCCTGCATGGGGCTGGCAGCACTGCTGGGCAGTCAGGAGCCCTGAACACCCAGTCAGCCCTTGTCCACGCTGCATGCTGCCCTAGGTCCGTCTTCTAGAAGTTTCTCATGCTAGTGAATCAAGTTGGAAAGCCAAGTTGGTGATAAGCAGGTGGCCCACAGCGCCTAAGCGTCAGTATCCAGACCCGCCCTGCACTGCCTGAGGTGACGGGATGGCCAGCTGGCATAGCAGGTTCCTTGGTAACGTTAGAGGTTGTGAGTTAATCTGGTTGGGACGTACTCTCTGGCTTTTGCCTGCCTAATACCATTGAGTTTTAAAAGCCCGTTTCAGGATGCAGTCTGTGTGAATGGCGCCCTGCAGCCACGTCAGGGCACATGGATCAGGGAAGTTCATCTGGGCAGCGGAGTCGGCCTGTCACCAGCCCTGCCTGCCCGCCGGCTGTCGGGGAGCAGAGGCTCCCACTCTGCCTTCCGGTCCTTAGCCCGTGCTTTGTGCTCCGTGAGCAGTGCTGGGTCACCAAGCTGCTTCCACGTGGTGGGCGCCTGCAGGACTTGGGGTTCGAGCAGCTGTCATGGCTCTCTTGTTACAAGGACGACGTGTGTGCACGGCTGCTGGTATCATCACTGTCAGCCATGTGCCGTGTGTACACCTCAGTCGGCAGATCATGAAGAGGTGCATTGTGATTGATTCAAAATAAGCGGAAAGACTTCAAGCAGAGCAGCACCGACCTGGGCAAACGGTGCTGTTCCTCTTCCTTGGTGACTTTGAAACATGCAGATGTGACAGTAGATAAGTGAGCCCACAGGTTGAGGTGCAACTGGCCATGTGCCACAAGCCGGGGCGGCTGCTGGCACGAGGGGCCCACAGCAGCCCTCCCCTGCTGCCTCCCGGCCCAGTCGTCGGAGTCCTGTTTTCCTCTGTGAGCCTTTCTCGCCTGGCCCTTTCCCTTCCCTGGTGCAGGCTGGGGTTTCTTGCTGAGTGTGTGTGATGTGGCCCCTGCTGGCGGCAGGCACACTTGGCGGCACCCGTGTCAGTGTTGAGAGCGTGCCATCTGGTGCGTGTGTGTCAGCCACTGTCGCCGTGCAGTTTGGGGTGCGAGTACCCTCAGGGGAGATGGTGGAAAATGTGGTGGGAGCAGAGGGGAGAGGCCAAGCCCAGGGCGTGGGGCCATCAGTACCCTCGATAACCCTGTCTCCTTCTCCCCTGCAGAATCACTGACCCGCGGTTTGAGAAAGCGGCCTACTTTATCTTTGGTGACTTCAACTTCCGGCTGGATTCCAAGTCCGTGGTGGAGGTAGGCACCTTGGCTGTGGCCCATCCTGGAGCCTGCACCACGCTCAGTCGGGCAGGGCAGCAGACGCAGGGCTGCGGATGCAGGTGTGGGCAGCACCCTTGTCCTCACCGGCCCGTCTGAGGCAAAAGCTTGTCCGAGGAAAGTGATTCACATCAACGAAGGGGCCGTCAGTGGCCTAGAGATGCAAGCACCCCAGGCTTGTGCGGCTGGGTGGTCAGCTGGTGAGCTGGCGCTGACCCCAGAGCAAACGCTGTGTCTCTGGGGCCCTAGTGCCGACTATTAAAGGCCTGTCAGGGGAGATGGCCTGACAAGGCCACTCGGGCAGCCCAGCCATCTGCTCCTGTGGTGTGTCCACAAACTTGTTACTGCATCTCACTTAGTAACTCAGTGCCACTCAGTCTTTGGGAGCTTGGAGGCCGTGTCATCTCAGGGACACCCACAGGGCCCTGGAGTGACACCCCCACTGAGTAGGAGGTGCAGGTGGAAAACCTTGGCTGGCTTCTGGCCCTGCCCAGTCCCAGCTGTGCCCCTTGGGGGGCCCTCCTCCACCACGAGGGCGGCTCAGGCAAGGGGGCCAGCCTCTGGGAGGTGGGACGAGGTCTGCTGCCGGGGCCCCAGTCTCAGTCCGCAGCTCTGGCAGCACCCACTCAAGGGCAGGCCTCCACCTGCCTGGGGCGGGGTGTGCGACTGCCATCTGGGCCCGCCCCTGGGAATAGGCAGGCAGCTGTGCACCAGGAAGCCTTCTGAGGACCGGCCCCACACTGGCTCGGACTGGATGTGCACGTGTGGCGGCTGCTCTGGAAATAGCAGGAAAAAGTGAGAGCCCTGATGGTCTGTCCCGGGTGCCACCACACGTGCCCTTCCTCCTCGGTACGTCGCTTCTCAAAGACAGACTGACAGGTCCTCAGTCATTCTATAGCTCCTTGGGTGACAGAAATGCAATGTTGCATCGAGAACCTCCTCCTTTTTATCATTTAATTAAGCTGATGAAGCCTCACCAGGCAGCCTTACAAATACACATCTGTAACTGTTCGGGTGTGTGGTGTTTTTGCGGGCTGCTGGCTGGCACCGCGGCCCTCCCTGCCCCGGAGGGAGGTGAGCGTCTCCATGGGGGCCTGTGGACACCCTCATTTGGTTCTGCTGATACTTCTTTCCTCATTTTGTGGGGGGAAAGCCAATCACTGAGTGCAAGGGTCCCATCAAAGTCCGCGTTCTGCGTGGGGCACCTGCCAGCAGCTGCCTGGTTGGCACTGCCCTGCGTCTGACACTTGGACACGCGAGCCAGCCCCCCAACAGCTCAGGCTGCCCCCTCCACTGATTCCAGGCCCCTGTGGGATGAAGAGCCACATTTTCACAAGGGCCTGACTCCGAGCTGGGTGTTCCTGCCTGGTGTTGGGGACCAGCGTGCTGCTCTGCTGGGAGCAGCCCCTCCACTCAACAGGGCTTCCTCCCAACTGGAGCAGCTGCAGAAACACGACAAAGGGCCCTCCAAAGACCCGAGCTGATGAGTTGGGGGCTGCCTAGCAGCCTTCATGTTACGAAGAGGCTCTGAAGTTCAAAAGTGGCCTTTTCTTCCCCATAGAACAAATATTACAAGAAAGTGCAGCCACCCCCGGGGCGACGCACAAGCCATGCTGGTCCCCACGTGGGAGCAGAGCCAGCGTTGGTCATGAGGGCTGCTGCCCTTGGGTGTGGGTCACTGGTGCCCTGGGGCCGGCTTGTCTGAAGAGCCTGTGCTAGTGGGAGAGCAAGGAGACTGTGGCCTGAGCAGCCGGAGCCCGTGGAGGCCCGTGTGCTCTGGGAAGATGGCTCGTGTGCGACTTAATATGCTGCATGTGCATTCGTCACGGCCCTCCTCTCCTGGCATCCCCAGTGCCCTTTCTGCTGATATGTCACCTTCAGCAACCTGGCTTGACCTAGAGGATGCGGCGGCTCCCGATGAGGGGCCCCACCCCTCAGGTGGCTGCAGAAGGGAGGGTCGTGCTGGCCGGTCCAGCTGGGCTTTCTGTGCCTGGATGCAGCTACGAGGCACCACCTGAGGCTGGCCCGCCAGGTCCTTTGCATTTCAGGCTAGGACCCACCCACTTCCTCCCAGCGTGGAAAGTGTCCCAGGGGAAGGGGAGGCAGAGGCAGGGACACAGGAGGGCACGTGGAGGCGAGATGGGTGTGAACAGCCCCCAGTCTTCACCCTGCTGCTGGAAGGAGGGCCAGGTGCCTGAGTCCAGAGCTGGCTTACTTGCTCATTAGTAAAGGCATGAGGTCTTTTTCCAAAGCAGCCTGCATGTGTGACTTTGAAAGTGACACGCAAGACTGCGAGAGGGTAAGAATGCTTATGGCCCCGCGCTGAGTGGGCTGCTTGTGAATCGGCCCCAGTTCCATCAAGAGCCAAGGCGCTTTGCTGAGAGCTGCCGAGCCCAGAGAGCTCCAGGTCACTAGGCGTCAGTGTCTGCTGGGCTCCCGAAGACGCAGGGAGTTCCTCCAGCCTTCCCCTCTCCTTCCTTCAGGACATAAAGGGGACCTTTGTTCTGGTCACCTTTGCATCAAAATTAACCAACACAGATAAGGAATTTGAAAGGTTGATTTCAAATAATTCAGCTGGTTTTTAGAAGCAGAACAGGGCACAAACGTCTTCCCCCTACTGACCCCAGCAGGATCCTGCCCTGGCCTCCCCGCCCTTGTCTACAACCCGTCAGCCTCGCTGCCCTGGCACCACAGCCATGGTCCTGCCCTCCCGGAGCAGGTGGTGCCGCAGGGCAGGATGCGGGCCCAGGGGCCCTCCTCCAGGTCGGCAGGTGAGCAGCAGCCGTGCGCCATGTCCCTGTTCGCTCTTCCCCGGGTGTGTGTGTGTGTGCTCAGGTGCACGGTGCTAGGGAAAATGACAAGTATGAGTTCACGTGGCCCCTTGCCCCAGAGCTCGCTCAACTGATGGCTGCATCAGTGTGCCCCAGATGAAGCATTCTGTGTCTTCATCTAAACCTGCTGACTGCTTTGCTGGGAGGTCCCGTGGCGGGCAGGAGGCCCGGAGAGCTGTGTGGTGGTTGTGGGTCCTGGAGTCTGCAGGGCCAAGCAGGCAGGCCGCCCGCTGCAGGGAGGGGTTGGGGTGCTGTGTTTCCAGGGACCCCAGCACCCCAGCAGTATTTATAAGCACGTTTTTCCCATTGCCGCCTGGTGGTGGTGTTGGGTTTGGCAGGGCAGCGATGTCTGCGGCGGCGAGCTGGGAGGTGCAGGGTCCTCACCCAAGGACCAGAGGCATCTCTTGGGGCATCTGTTCAGTCTCCAAACAGCCTCTTGTGTGAGTCATCTGGGACGTGAAGGCAGATGGACCCAGATGCTACCATGGGGCCCTGTCCCCTCCCAGCCCGGGAGAACCAGCCAGCTGCACGGTGGCCGTGCCTGGCCAGTGCCTTGGCTCCGTCACCCCTCGCTGGGACGCTGACCCCCGGTGCGGCGCCCCCGCATGTGTGAGCTTCTGCCCCGCACACCTGCGCACCCAGGGGCTGGGCTCCGCGGCCTGGCACAGTGAGCCTGCCACCTTGTAAGGGTCAGAGGAAAATCGGCAGCTCTTAATTGAATTACATGTTTGATAAATACAGATGTGCCTGAGGTCCATGAGTTAATTTGGGGGCGTTTTCATGTCTATTTGGCTCTTGAAAACCCGTGGATAGGCGACTGTTCAGTTGACAAACAGGACCTTTAATTATATTTTTGCAGTTTACTACATTAATAAAACCTCTGGGAAATGATTTTTATTCTAAGTGTGTGGAATGTGATTTTTAGTAGAGAGTCTCCGGGGGACCGTTTGGTCAAGTGAAGACTTTAGCTCTGGAATTAAGACTGCTTTCCCCTCAGTGACATTATCAATATAACCATTGACTGTTGAAACAATTCCACGGACCACAAGAAGCTGCAGGTGGCATGGAGACCGAGCACTGGGCCTCGCAGGAGCAGGGATGTCAGAAGAGAAGGTCATGCCTGAGATCTGTTAACTGGCAGGTGAAAACCGGGGTCCACATGTGTGACATCCCCGACCACCAGCCCGACGTCCAAAGTCCCAGCTGCCCCACCTCGATGGCCCTGGCCACGTCGCTTCCTGTCAGCTACACATGTGCGGCCTATCAGGAGAATTGCGGTTAATTTCAGATGGGTTCTTAAGTTAACATGGAAGACCCCGCCGGTGCCACGGAGCCTTCCTGCATGGTTTAACACTGCCACACGTGTGTGCACCGCAACGACGGTGTGGGGAGGCCAGACGGCAGAGAGATGCTGATCTCAGAGATGCCCCTTGGCTAGTACAGCTCATCACGCAGAATGACGTTCCCCCTCCGCCAGATAGACTGAGCACTGAGAGAGCGCACATACTCGTCAACAAAGGCATGTCTGAAAGTAAGTTTGACCGAAAAGACCAAATGTCTTCTGTTGGTGATTAGTTTCGGTGGTGTTAAAGCTGCTTGTTAAGTTGCTGAATTTTAAAATACTGTAGCATCTCTGGAAAAATCAGAATCTGCTCATTCACATGGTATGACTTGGCCTTTAAAAAAGTTTCTAACTATAAAAATAATTAATAGAAATCTGTGGAAACTAAAGAAAATTTCTTCAAATTTCCCTTTATCAGTGGTCCACAGCGGTCAGGTCCTTGAGTGGGCGGCTGAGGAAGAATGTCCAGGAGTCCATCCCTGCGCCGACGCCGGCCTCAGGGAGTGCAGACTTGGGGCCTGGGCTGAGGACCTGAGTGCCAGCAAGCTCCCAGCCACTCCGAGGGGCAGGGCTCCCGAGCCGGCCTCCGATGCACCTCACTTCCCTTTTAATTTTCTTCCCCATTAAGTGCTCCTGCAGGCAGTCTGCGGGTGCACGCCTGGGACCCCACACTGAGGCTGCTGTGACAGCGCCGTGCTCTGGGGGCACTCCTGGAGGCTGCCTGCAGCCCCACGAGAGGGAAAGAGTGCAGGCCCATGGGCCACATGCCAGCCCCTGGCCCCAATGCCTCTGCTTACATATCTTTGTATTTCTGCCTCCTTTCTGGGCAGTTGAGCAATACTTGGGAGGGCCTGTGTCCCTGGCAGAGCACGGACCTAGGATTCCTCCCAGCGGGCCAGTGGACACGCTGCCTCCCAAGGGACCTGTGAGGCCTCTGACACAGGAGTGTGCTCGCTTACACCGTTGGCTGCTTCGACGTGCCAGTGTCTCCACCATTTGTCCTGCGGATATGTCCTGCACACCTGCTGGGGGCCCAGGATGAGGCAGGGTCCGGCTCCCACAGTGGAGGCCCTGGCGCCAGGAGTACCTGGGTGTCTGCCTGGTGGGCAGTGCCACCCTGCTCTCCGGCTGGCCTGGGGCCACTCCAGTCCTGCACCTTATCTGCTCTTCTTGACGCACCTGCAGGCCCAGGCTGACTTCCTGGAAGTCTGAAAAGTGACACGAGAACCACGTCCTGTGGTGTCCAAGACACCCTGTGGCACCTTCTCAGAACGAAAGCCACCTCTGGGAGCCTGCTGCAGCCACAGGCCAGCAGGCCACACTTTGGGGCTGGGGTCCTCACAGGCGCTCTGGCTGTGGTCTGTGGGCATCACAGGACTGGCAGACAGCCTATGTGGCCTGGGCACTGGGTGTGGGCAACCGCTAGGGGAAGGAGCCAGGATGGGGTCCAGGCCTCCTGCCCAAGGAGATGCAGCCCGTTCCTTCCAAACAACGCCGCAGCCTGGGAAAGCGCTCAGGCCGCGGGCCCCATGGGGCTGGGCCGCTGCTAGCACTATCCCTCCTCCTACCCCCACCCCTGTGAGCAGGTGCGCCCCTCAGCGGCGACCCCTCTCGGGACACCTGCTTTCAGACGCCAGCACTGAGTGCAGACTGGGTGCTGGGGACGCCAGCCTGGGCCCCTACACTGTCCTTGGCCAGGTCTGTGCCCTCAGCTCAGGTGGGCCACCCCGCAGGCGGTTTTCAGGTGTGACTGTGAGCATCCTGGACAGAGCACAGCCTTAGGGATTTTTCTCAGCAGGCATCACCACCACTGCTATGGTGGTGATAAGAAGGGAGCACGGGCCCTCCACCCAACTGTGTCTTCCGGAAGTGACCCAAAATCTCGTCTGGAGGTGGCACATGACTTCCTGCTGGAAGGTCCCATTAGAAGCCGCAGGTCTGCTCTGTTTTTGTTGCTGAGCCCTCCTGGAGCAGCAAGTGCAGCCACCCCGGCTCTGGGCTCGGACTCCTCCCGGGATGGCCCTGCTCCTGGGGCTCCCAGCGCCTCGGTGCCACCGGGCTCCTGCAAGAGTCTCCAAAACCACAAGGGGCCCATGAGCCACGCTGGGGCAGCAGTGGATAAAAGGCTCACCTCCACCCTGCAGGTGCGGTGGGCGCCGCACATCAGGAGGGGTCGGATCAGGCCCTGGAGCTCCAGGGAGGTGGGAAGCTGCTTGTGATTTGGGGAGAGGGTGGGCCTGAAAAGAGGCACCGCATGCAGAGAGGAGACTGTCCCTGGGATTAACAGCTTCGCGTTTCAGATGCAAATTAATACAAACATGCTTGCAGAGCAGAACTGAAAAGATGATACCGTGATCAAATTTGGCCGCTTAAACCGTAATTAAAACATACACAAATTAAACATGATTATCTTGTGCCGTCTAATGGGCCGTGTATTGTGAAACTAATTAATAATGCAGCCTCAGCTCAGCCCTGCTGGCAGGATGGCTCAGAGGGTATGTTTTATGCCTTGCATGGTGGCAACTGGCAGCTGGGGCGCTCAGCTGTCCACAGTGACAAAGAGCGACAGCAGTGCCAGGCTGTCCCATCTCCGCGTGGCCCTGCGTACGCCCACCTGCCACCCGTCACTGCACCACGGCCGTGGTGGTGCACACGCCTTGAGGGCTGATGGCCGCTTTTAAAAACCATTGCCAGTTGCTGACAGGCACATGTGTGTGTATCAAGGTGTCAGGTGGGCTTGGTGGAAATGGGTTCTTTGCACACCTGTCTAGGAGGCGTCCATTCACAGGAGAGGTGCCCAGGCAGCACCCCAACAGCCAGGCTTCCTGAGGACGCTGCTGTCAGGTGGCAGCAGGCGGGGTCCCTGCACTCGCCAGGACAGCCTTGGGAGAGAACTGAAGGAGCCTCTGCAGAGCCCACCCTGCGTGTCATGATGCCATAGACAGACCTTGCCAGCAAGAGGGAGTGGCCAGGCCACGGACACCATGAGCCCCATTTCCAGACCACAGCCACTCCTGCCACCTTCCCTCGGGGGTACGTCTGTGGCCCAGGGAGGCCAGGTTCCCACTCAGGGTGGAAGGGGCGTTGTGCCTGCATTCCCTGTGCCAGGCCCTCAGAAGGCCCTTGAGGAACCCACCCCAGCCGGGAAGGTCGCCACCACCCTGCCGGTCAGCCCCAGATGCAGTGCAGCTTCCCATCTGGTTTCCGATTGTCTGGCTGAACCAAACCTCAGCTGCACCTCCACACTGTGGGCATGGGACGCGGGCCAGGCAGGGCCCACGGCCCGTCAGCTCCCGTCCGGGGTGCTGTGCACAGGGTGACAGCTGTGTCACTGGCCCGCGGTGCGTGCAGTCTGTGCGTCTGCCGCCGCTCAGTCTAGGGCTGCGCCCTCCATAAGCCCCCCTGAAGCCGCAGTTTTGGCGGTGCTACAGCCCTGAGTGGTGGGTGTCAGGAGGCCCAGGACCTCCAGGCAGCTTGCCCTCCTGATCCGAGGAAAGGAGCGAGCCACCCACTCCCTTGGTCTCCTGGAGGAGCTGTACTCACAGAGCAGCTTTAAATAACCTCCTCTGTGTGGGTCCTTGCATGCGCGCAGCTCGTACTTTCTGTCCCTGGCATGTGTTAGCAGTTTGCACTGTTTTTTGTGCTGAATTGGGAGCATCCTGCCTCTCTGGACACACTGCTGTCCGTGGACATGAAGCTGTGACTGTCCTGGCGCCGAGACAGGGCTGTCAGAGGCCCTCGCCTGGACGCACTAGCCAGGCCACACTTCCTGGTCCTTCACTTGGCTTTTTCTAAGGAATCTTGGTTTGCGACAATGGAATTACTGATTTAAATCATTAAATTAATTTTTTAAATTACTGTTTTAAAAAAAGATGCCCTTATTTGGTCTGTTTTGGTAGGGTTTGTGACATCAACTGAAGGTGAACTTTAATGCTGCTTAATTATGATGACTATACAGGGTTTTATATTCAGGGGACTTTGTCCCAGAAAGTTTGCTTTATAAGCATTAGCTCATATTTCCAGCTGGTAGATTGATATCAAAATAACTATTCTCATGATTATAGAAAAAGAGGGAAAAGGCGAAAGCGGTGTGGCTCCCCTCAGCCTACCTATAACAGAAGCGGGGTTTCTGCTTCCTGGCCAGGCCTGCACTGCCCCCCCCAGCACTCTGCGCGTTTGGCCAGATCACCCTTTACAGCTGTGTGCGGCTGCCCTCGGGGCTAACAGCCCGTGGCGATGTCAGTCTTAGGACGGGGATTAGCTCTCCCGTGCCAGGGCTGGGGGCAGGACCTGCGAGGCCACCCCCCAGGCAGAGTGCGGTGCCGTGCACGTGCCTGCCGCGGCTCTACTGCTGGTCCACCCAGCAGGGAGGAGGGGCCTGGGCCTCTCCTGAGCCTGGCAGCCCATCGCTGGAGGGGATGGAGGGGCCGGGGTCCATGCTCGCCTTCCCGCCCCACCCTGGGTCTGAGCCTGGTGGGTCCGTGTAAGGCATTCTCACCAGGTCACCCAGCAGGCAGAGTGCCCCAGCCAGGCCGCCAGGCTGTCCTGGGAGCCCGCCCTGGGCCGAGCCGCGGGCACCCAGGTGCCTGCTGGACACAAATACGAGGAGCCCGTGCTGCTTCCCCCTAGGACTGTAGGGTGGCCCAGTGTGCCACCTGGGCACTGCGGCTGCTCCGTTGCCGCCCGCGCACTTCGCCAAGCCAGCAGGGAGTCAGCGGGAGCAGCCTTGGGGGAGGAGATAAAAGGCTCTTTATGTCATGCTGTTGTTCAGGATGGACAGTGGACAATGCGGAGCAGGAGGAGGAAGGCCCGAACACTGACGCAACCCCATGGCAGCGCCTTCTCACCAGCTGCCACAGCTTGCCTGCTCATAGTGGCGTCGCACGGCCGGCCCTCAGAGCTAGCGCCCAGTCCACAGTCACTGTGGGGCTCCTCCTCCTGGTGTCCGGGGCTTTGCCAGTAATGTCTTTGAGAAAGATGGAGCTGCCTGGGGTCCTCTCCAGGAAGTCAGAGCTTACGAAATGGTGGGACATCCTGGGAAGCTTTGCCAGAAGGAGCACCCTTTGCAGAGTGAGGACAGCAGACCCCACAGTGCTTCCTGGTAAATCCCTGATGGGGTCACCTCCGCTGCTCAGTCCTCAGGCCCCATCAGGATGGCCCTTTCTGTCTCAGGCAGAAGACCCCGGAAGAGCATCATGGCTTGCTCCTCTGAGGACGGGTAGCTGATGACAGCTACATCTCCCTCTTGCTGCTCAGCTGTGCATGAGTGTGTGTGCATGTGTGCAAAAACATGCCTCTGTGCGTTTTCATGCACTGTGTATGCACGTGTACACTGCTACTTGTGTGTATATGTATGTTCAGTGAATGGACACGTGCACGTGCGGTCTGGTGTGAGCATGTGTGTGTGTCGTATCACAGAGGAGGAGGGCTGACCCACTGGCCAGGGCTCCCCTGCGATTGTGAGCACAGGTCATTGAGTCATGCTGCTTACAGCGCAGACGGCATGCAGCACCCGTGCCATCCTGCTGGGCACTTAGGCTGCTCTCTTCTGCACACGTGGGCCATCGTCTCCAGGAGCACTGCATTCACCTCAGGCGTGCTGGTGGCGCGGGGCAGCTCTTGCTATCATGTCTGATGAGCTCTTGTTTTGGGGGTGCAATGTATACTCCCCAGTGGGGAGACCAGGGCGAGAGGTAGTCACTGACTGACGTCCGTTCCTGGGTTATCAGTTAAATGCTTTACTGGCTCTTCTTCCTGCTCCTTGGATGATACATTTTGGAGTTGAAATACTGTGAGTTACCCATTAGGGAAGAGCTAATCACTTGGGACCAGCTAAGCTTACCTAGTGCTTCTGAAACTGAGGGAAACACCCGCCTGGGGGCCTGGGCTGTGTGAGGTCAGAACCCAGCATTTTCGTTCTGCCCCCACTGCACGGTGACCCAGTACTTAACCCTGGACCTTTGATGTACCGGCCACGAGGCCCAGCAGTGGTCTGAGGTGCACCTTGCAATCTCCTGGCTCTGAGAGTGCGTCTGGGCAGCCTGGTGTAAGGCCCGCGTGTACGCGCGCAGTTGAGTCAGCCCGGCACGGGGCTGGCGCCAGCACCCCCAGAGCTGATGGGGCGCTAGTCTGACACACATTCACATTAATGCACCTGTTCCTGGGAGATTATTTGTAGCAGAAAAGATCATGTTTATCCTATACAGGTCTATTTTCTAGAGTCATTTGAAAAATTTAAATTTAAAAGGTAATGATTTTCCATTAACTTGTTTTAAAGGAAAACCTATGTAAAGTACTCAGGTCTTTGTAAACCATTTTTTATAAATCCATTTCTACTCCTTTCTTAATCGCTGCATGAGAGATGGTAGATCAACTTTTATGTGGCCCTTTTTTATTTTTAGGCATTTTATGTCTGTAATTTAACCAAAAATAACAGGGTAACAAAAGAAGCAGTGGTGAATTTTTTACTGACATGCCTGTGGTCAGCTGGTTGTTCGGTGAAGAGCTTTCTCCACGTTTGTAGAGCCCATCTGACCGCGCTTACTGCCGAGGGGCGGGTTTCTCTGACCTCTCAGTGATTTCCTGGGGGAGGAGAAAGAAGCACCCCAAGAATTTGGCGACAGGGAAAGGGTTGTCTTGGGGCAGCTGAGGTGGGCTGTTCAGGGCCCGGCAGCACAGGGCATGCGGGAGCCCAGCGCCTGGGAACGCAGTGCCCATCACACCTGACAGCGCCTGGGGGGCAAGGACAGGCCAGCTCAGGATTGCCTGGACGCAGCAGCTGGCACTGCCACAGCGCCAGGGCCTGCTCGCATCCACCGTGGGCCCCTGTAGGAGGGCTTGAACCCCACCTCTGCTCGCCTGGGTGGAGGACGGCTGCGGGGTGTGCTGGTGGGAGGAGATTTGCTTGGTTGCAGGGTCTCCAGGGCTAACGGAGAAGCCCTGATCCCGGCAGGGGTCAGGTGCCGGTGTGTGCCTGGAGCCTGCCGCTGTGAGCGATGTCCATGTCCTCGTCACTTAGTGCTCACACAGGGCAGACACACGTCTGCTGGTGGCTGGACCCAGGGCCAAGTCCCACATGAGCAGACAGTCGGGGGCCCTGAGAAGGCTGTGTGTGAGCACCGGTATGTCCCAAGTGGTCCAGGCCCCCAGATGTATGCGCCTGGCCATGGCCCTGCTCCCCTCGTGAGCTGCAGAGGCCGGGCCACACTTGACTACACAGCCTCTCCTCAGACAGCTCCTCGATCCGCGGGGCTGGACAAGGTGGATGCCTTCTGGGAGGCGGAGCCCTGGGCTGACCTGCAAAGGGGCCTCTGGCCCACCCCCGTGAACAGCCAGGCGTGACTGGTCGCACCCACATGCCATGGTTCCCAGAGCCCACTTTGGTGTCGTGGAACCGTTGCTGTTTCAGGAAGGGTGATGGTGGCAAGGCTGCAACTGAGGGCCGCCCTGAGAAGCAGCAGGCAGGACTGCGCCACTCAACCACGGCCCCAGAGCCACCACGAACGACATCCTTGTCCCGCATCTGGAGTCCGGCATGAACGCAGTGGTTGGTCAGCCTCAGAGACACGTCGCTGACACTGATGCCGCTGACATTCCTCTGCTGGGATTTGTCATGTGCAGGTTTACTGCTTCCCTGGCCCCCTCGTTTAAAGCTGAAGATGCTGCTTTGAAGCCCATTTCTTTCACAGGCTGCTGCTTGCAGCTTTTCAGAGGCCAGGCCCTACAAACATCTGTTGGTGGCTGGAGTCAGGAGCCGTCCAGCCATGTCCCTGTCGCCTTTGTGTTTGATTTCATGCTATCGGGGGTGTCCATGTTGTTCCACGTGAAGTTGTCAGAGGGATGAAAGCTCGGGGGCAGGGTCATGTCCAGAGGGATGGGCACGGAGGCCAGTGAGACGTCTCTCCAAGCCCACCCACCAGCCTAGGTTCAGCCCAGCAGAGGCCCAGCTGCAACCACAAGTGATGCGTCCTGCAGAGCACGCCCAAGGGCAGCACTCCGGGTTCCTCCCCGCCCTCCTCCTGCCACAGGATTAACTGGACGTCTGAGAAGTGCAAGGCAGATGGACACCTTGCTTATCAAACACTTTCTTCAGGACTGGGTTCTCCTCTTTCTCAGCAGAGAAGGAAGCTTGTAAATCTCAAAACCTGGGGTTCAGCACACATCTTGCCAGCGCTGACACATCTGCCCAGGGTGGCCTGTCGGGAGAGGCTAGGTGAGGACAGGGCCCCCGAGCAGCACCCAGCCGCCTGGCTCTGGCATGTTCTCTCAAACGTGTGGCACAGGGCAGATCACGGCTGAGCGGGAGGGGTGTGGCAGGCTGCTCTCCTTCCTTCCTCATGAGGAAGACCTCCTGCAGCAGGAGAAGTCGTGTCCATCTCTTCAAGGTATGGCCTGCACTTGCTGCCATGCATCCCCAGGGCTGGGCTGGCTGTCCACATGGGTGCAGGAGCATGCTGGTCGCCCTCCCATGATGGCCAGGACCGCAGGTGGGGGTGGCCATGGTGCCGCTGCTGGAGACCGGGGCTTGGGGCCTCACAGCCTCAGAGAGCAGGCTACATTCTGTTAATTTGTTGTTTTAGGCTGTTTTGATTTGATGGAAAAAGTTCATCCCACCCCAGTACCCAGAAGCTGAGCCCCCTCTGAGCACAATGTCCTGGCTGGCTGTTGGAGCTCCGCCTTGCCACCCACAGCCCTTCGCAGGAAATGCCCCTCACACTGGGCAGAGTGGCCCCTTGTCCTCTTCAGATGGCCGTGGGATGCCAGGAGTCCCAGGTGGGGCTGGAGTGCCCCTGGTCCCGGCTTGTTCCTATATTCTGGGGGCCTGTTCTGCAAGAGAGGTTCTCCGGGGGTGTCTAAGTGGAGAGGGGGTGCAGGTCGCTCTCCACGAGGTCTCATGGAAAATAAAAGTCTGAGTCTCTTGGTGATCGTCTTAATTCCTTAAGAATGTGCTAGAACATTTCCCCTAATAGCTGCTTGTAGTGTGTGTCTGAATTTGGGGGTAAACTGACTTTGTAGTTCATTTCGACTTTGTCTGTGTGCATTCTACTGCCATGTGGAGGGAGAGGAAGCACAGTGGAGTGGCTCCAAGAGGCCCAGGAGCTGCCATGCTGCAGGCCTGTGTGGCATTGGGACACAGCCTGCATGTTAAATAGGTGGCAGACATCTGGCCTGATGGTTTTCATGTGCTGACTAAAGTCAGGATTAAAGCTTGCCCCCACCTCTGTGCAGCCACTGAGGAGTGACAGTGGCCCTGTCCACCCCCAAGAAGCGTTGCTCTGGCCCGGCCAAGGCTGCATCTGTGCCCTCGAGGTGCAGGCCGTATCAGGGCCCCTTCCCTCTTGGGGCGGATTTGGGATGGGGTGTCGGCACCAGCGGCCCAGGTCAGGAGGCACAGCAAGGCGTTTGGATGTGCGCCCCTGCTGCCCAAGCTCACTGGACAGCTCCAGGAGGGAGAGTGACATCTGGACCTTTTGATCTGGTCAGGTAGCTCTGCCCACCCGTGTGGTGGACTGGGGGCCTCTGTTCTCCTGAAGGCACGCTCCTCAGAAAGCTTCAGGTCAAGACTTGTGGACCGCCTGCCCACGACTGTTCTGGGCACGAGTGGCTCAGCCACTGATGGGTGGGCTCGGGTTACAGAAAGGGCATTCGTGGCTCCACCAGCTCACAGATGGCTCGTCCACATCAAAACGAGTGTGTCAACACCGGTGACAGCTAGCGGATCAGAAGTCACTGCCGCGCCAGGGCGCCCTCCACAAGGGGGATGAAGCACTGTGGGCCCCACCAACTCCTCAGCACCCACATGGCACCCAACGTCCCGCCACCTTGGTGATTCTTCACAGCAAGAGAGGAGCTCCGACACTGGGGTGTTCTGGACCCCAGCAGGGAGTGTGCTGGAGGCAGGATGAGCAAGGCCGCAGGCTCACCCCAGCTCGGCCTCTCGCAGGGTGCACTCCCCCTGGGACCTCAGTGCCATCCAGCACCTGCTGCCTGGTGCCTGCACACAGGCCGCGGGCCCAGCGGGCCCCCCAGAGCCCTGAGGGACCCTGCACGTCCCGACTCCGGCGGAGAAGGAAAGCACGCCCAGTCCGCACGGGGCTCTGCAGGCAGAGGTCTGGAAGACTCGTTCATGTTCAAACAAACTATCTGTGAATGCAAATGTGCATCGCTTTCTGTGTTCTCGGGTGGAGGGAAAATGGCAAAATGGCAAAGCCTTATGATTCTTCCCTCCCCAGAGGAGAGGAGGAGCCCACGGGGCCCGCATGTGGCCTGTGCCCATGGACTGTGGCTATCCTGGGACCCCTGGGGCTCCGAGAGGCAGGGCCAAGCCCCCTCAGTGTCCTCCACAGCCCAGGGCTCACCCCGCTCCAGAGACTACCTCCCACACATGGCCTGACCTCGTACCCTCTACCCTGCCTCCGAGACTGAAAACAGCTGTGCTCCCGGCCCTGGCTCTCAGACTGACCAGCCCCAGCCTCTTGCTGGCTGGGCTCCTCCCTGGAAACCCCGACACCTCTATTGGCCTCACTGTCCTGTTCTCCCACCAAGAAGCCTGTGTTAATTTGGTTTCCATCACCTTGCTAGTGACCCCCACCCTGACACCCCCATCACCTCCAGGCACACAGGACCATGCCCCCCTGGCTCTTCACTGACCCGCTCAGGGCCCGGCATGGTGCCCACCTGGCCTGGCATGCGGAGCTCTCTGTGGAGTGCTGCCTGCCTGGCTAGACTGTGGTGGTCCTTTGGAAACTTCTGGTGTCAGGCAGGGCCTGTCCTGGAGTCAGCTGTTGTCCTGGGTGCTCTGTGGCTATGCTGCTCTTGGTGCAAAGGGAAATCTGCTCTCAGAAATCACAGTAACTGGACCTGAATCTTGCAGGCTGTTGGTAAATGCAAATTGAGATGCTTTTTAAAATACCTACTGCCCCTCGAAGTGGATACACAGGTGATAGAATGCTGGATAGAATTATGGCTCATATTGACCATTTAGAAACTTAGCAATTAAATGAGAAGACTTTGCAAAGTCTGTACCTTTTGCTCTGTGGTTAAAGCTGCCTTACTAATTCCTGTTCCTGATCATAGAAATTGTTAGGTCTGTTTTTGTGTGCTTGCCTGATTTCTCTCACCAACACAGACCAAAACTCACCACGTACAGTTTACGAACACGCTTTCTGAAAGATGCATCCCCCAAAATCAGGCTCTGTTCAGTAAGGCCCAGAAGGAGATGTGAACTTGGAACTTTCCTACCAGTTCTGTCCAATCTCAGGACTGGTTTACGTTTTAGGAAGCCAGGGGCTCCTCGGCCACCTGGGCTGTCAAGCAGGTGCTTGCTGTGAGGCGGGGGCTGAGCCCCACCTGCTCACTGTCCCGAGGCCCAGGGACCACCAGGCTCTGTGTCAGGTGCAGAACACAGTGAGGGTTCTGTAAGTCTGCTCTTGGGCTCCAGAGGCTCTGCCTTCAGTAGAGTTTTGAATGCTGGGGAAAGTTTGTGGCGGTTGAGAAGGGGGCTTGGGACAGACCTAGCTCCTGGGATGAGTAGGGCTAATTGTACACAGACAACTCTGACCACCAGTGGCTTTGTGCAAACCAAATGGGCCATAAACCTGCATGATTGGCAAAATGCACTGGAAACAGCCTCTGTGGGCCGAGTCTAGGGCTCTGGGTACCTGTGGGTGCCCCATCCAGCAGCACGCTCCCCCAGATCCAGACTGAGAAGAAATGCAGGGATTGCCTGCACACAGCAGGTGGACAGCCCTGAATCCCCAGAGCAAACCAGGCCCCCAGCAAGATGAGGTGCTGGGCCCCCTCTGTGTGGTAACACTGGCTCTTCAAAAATAGCATTTTGGTAATTTTTCTCTCCCTTCTAAAGAGAAAAATCCCTGCAGAGTAGGCGAGAGGGAAAAGCTGTCCTGCGCGTTTCTGCACGAGTGGTCAGGACTGCCGGCTCCAAGGCCGGCAGAGGCCCGCCCGACGATGCCACCGCTGCTTAACACCTGCTGAATGAGGCGGGCTGGGCGTGGGAGCCGGCAGAACGAGGCTCACGGGCAACCTCTTCTGCACACGCCTTGGGAGCCTGCCTGAAGTGGTCAGATAAAACATATCAGTTTTTAAAGTTTTCAGCAGAGCCTTTGGGAAAACCATGAAAATTTCCTGAATTGTGCCCTGGGCTGGCTACAATGGCTGTCTGCCCGCCAAGCTCTCTCCATTCACGGGAGCCTTAAGCCACTTAGCGCATTAGCATCTGGATGGAGCAGGCCTCCCGGGGTCGCAGGGATGGGCAGGGTGGCCCGCTCTACTCCAGACTGCTCTGCGCTTGTCCCAATACGAGACGTTGGAAGGCGGCCAGACTGATTTGTGACACATGAGTCCAAAAGCCACTTTAGGGGGCTTGACCTGCTTAGCTGATTGTGCCCAGAATGTCAATGGCCTGTCCCGGACTGCGCTTTGAGGATGGGAGGGGCCACATCCCCTGCACCCTGGGCTGTGCGTGTCCCTTGTTCCCAGCAGCCCTGGAGAGGGCCTGCATCCCAGACTGCCGAGAGCCCCTGCCATAGAGCCTGCCCTGAAAGCCGGGCTTGGCCATACGGCTGGCTGTCCCCAAGGGTGGGGTGTCCCTCAGCAGCACCGTACACAAAGGCATGTGTGAAGGAGTGTTTGTGACAAAAGTCAAAATTAGTTGTTTTGTTGCAATGGTCTTTTCTTGAAATAAAGTCCTTTATAAGAGCCTTTTTACAGAACAATGTCACTGAGGTGTAATTTACACACACCCCAACATCCAGGATGCTGCCGCCTTGCCCGCCCAGCCCAGCCACCCCACCGGGCACTGCCTCTGCCTGTTCTCTCCACTCTGGGCATTTTGTGCAGAGGGCACCTGTGGAGTGTGACATGTGTGTGTAAGGAGAGCAGAGGGGGCGGCCCCTTCACCGGCAAGGCAGGGCCCAGGTTCCCCCACATCCTCGCCAGCACCTGTGAGCTGGTCTCAGTCTGGGTAGAGCCTTAATCTCCCTGCAATGCATCGTTTGGGTGTTTGTCTTACTCCTTCACCATGCCCCCAAGCACTCTGGCCACCCTGCACCTCCTACTGCTCTGCTGCCAGAGGAGCCCCGTGGACAGGCCCACTGCGGACACTCTTGCTTCCGTGCGAGCGGATGGGTGGCCCCGCCATCTGTCCTGACGTGGAGGCGAAGTCCATGGAAGTGGTGAGGGAGCCGCCCAGGGGGCAAGGCCCCAGGGAGGCGTGTGCGTACGCTCTCTGAGGCTGAGCGGGCCCTGGCCTGGCGGCTGGCAGGAACAGCCCTGCGGGACTGAGTTGCTCTGTGTCTTCCCCAGACACTCTGCACAAAGGCCACGATGCAGACAGTGCGGGCTGCTGACACCAACGAAGTAGTGAAGCTGATATTCCGCGAGTCCGACAATGACCGGAAGGTAAGTGCCCCTGTGGCCCTGCCTGCCGCCATGCCGCCCCAGCTCCCACCAGCACTGAGGACCCTCTCCTTCTGCAGGTCATGCTCCAGCTGGAAAAGAAGCTCTTCGACTACTTCAATCAGGACGTGTTCCGGGACGACAACGGCACGGCGGTGAGTTTGCTGTGTGAGGCCCTTCCCCCAGGACCCCCCCGGGCTCGGCCCCTGCTACCCGGTTCCCCCACCCCCGGCTGTCACAGCCCGGGGCCTGCTCACCAGCTCCCACCCTGGGGCTGTCTCCATGGAGACCCTTCCAGGGACCTGGTGGTGGGCAGACAACCGCCCTGGCCAGCAGCTTCGGGGACCCTGACTCGGGACCCGCAGAGTGCTGGGTGCTTCCCCTACCTGACGGGGGCCTGGGTGTCGATCGGATGGGAGACACGTGCATTGGATGGGGTATGCCCGGCCCCAAGTGTGAGTGTGTTCCTGGGGGCACACATATGTGTGAACATAGAGCTCAAAGCACATGGCCTAGACCTGGTCCCTCCCAGGCAGCCACACTGACCCTGGACATGAACGGTTGACATGTGACATGTGCCAGTCTCTGTGGCAGAAATGTGTCCACTGCGGCCATTTCCAAGCTGTGACATCACAGCTCCAAATTCCTGGAAACGTGAGAAGCTCTGGAGCTGCTCTGAGGCAGCTCCGTCCCCGCATCACCCCCAGGGCTTCAGTAAGTGGGGCAGGTCCTACGGGAAGCCACGTGCAGTAATGCACCAGAGAAGCGTGAGGGCCCGAGGGCGCTCAGGGCAGGGGCACCCTCCTGGCATGCAGCCTGGCCCATCTTGAGGGTCGCCTCGCCCTGTCTGCGCTTGCCGCACCGGTAGGGGCTATCTGTCTTGCTGTCCACATGTCCAGCTCCCTGTCCCCGTCACCACACCTCTGCAGTCTGGCCTCTGCGCCACCAAGACCGTCGGATCCCCCCACCAAGGATGTCTTCACCCCAGAGCCCAGGGAGGGCTTGGGCTTCAGTGCCCCCCTTCTGCAGCGCCCCCCCATTGGCCACACCTCTCGGGATGGCTCCCTGGTCCCCCTCATCACCTCCGTGTGCTTTGGGCTGGGTGGCTGTGTCACCCTCAGGTCTTGAGTCTTCAGCTCTAGGCCCCCTCCTGCACTCACGCTGGGCCATGCTGGGCGTCTGATGTGCCACACCTGTACCCCAGCTTCCCGCAGGGTGGGGAGGACTGCTTAGCTGTGTGCATGCCAGGGGTTTGAAGAGGGCTGGGCACATCTGAGCCTGGACAACGGAGCCATCCCACTGCCCAGCATACCACAGTCCATACCCCTCCTCCCAGGTCCCCTCTGGGCCGGGATTCCTGCCCAGGGCGCCCTCCACTCAGCCTCCCTGGCTTGCTTTTGCCCCAGTGCTGACTTGATCCTCTCACCAGCCTGTCCCCCAGTGGACACACCCCCCTCCACCCTGGCCCATGCATGTCTCCGCACCTCGGGGCCGCAGGCCCTGGCACAGGTGCCTCTGCTGTGACCCCTCAGTGCACGCGCTCAGCTGCACACCCCAGGATGGCAGGCCCCTGGGCGGGGACTGAGTCCTGCTTGCTGTCTGTCCTGAAGAGGTGGCATCCGGTCACTTTGGCAAGACCTGGGGCACTGGGGCAGAGGAGGAGCCCAAGGGGCAGGTTTTGAGGTGCCCAGGAGAATCACATGCCATCCAGTCCCTGAGCAGCAGTGTGACCATCTGAGCTTGGAGGAGGCCAGGCAGGGCAGGACCCCCAGCACAGAGACAGCCCCTTGAGGCAGGGGGCAGTGAGGCCACCAGGGCAGAAAGGGGGGCTCCCTGGGAGGAGGTGGCACTGGGGCGGCCATGGGCCAGAAGGTCCCAGGAGATG
Organism: Smutsia gigantea; assembly: GCA_032199065.1. Lineage (NCBI taxonomy): Eukaryota > Metazoa > Chordata > Mammalia > Pholidota > Manidae > Smutsia > Smutsia gigantea. The sequence goes on from JAVSCE010003102.1 coordinate 143,064, forward strand.
CAGAGAAGGAGGCCCATCAGTGGAGGGGGATCGGGCCGAGCCGGGCAGCGGCGCGCTGGAGACGCGGCAGGCACTCCAGACGCGGGCGGGCGCTGCCACCGCTTTCTTTCCTCTTCTGTGTTTAGACGAAGGACATGGTTGGACCTGGAAGTAAATCTCGGTTTCTGTGTTTGTTTAGCAGATGAAATGTGTTTTTTAAGGGGAAGGAAAATTAGTTGGACATTCAGTGTTTAGGGAAACTGGTGACTCTGATTCTAAGATGAGAAAACGTGGCAGTCAAAGTGGAGAGTAGACTCCAGGTGGCTGCTCCCGTGGGACAGGGCCAGGGTGCAGGTTCCCCAGCGGTGCCTCCAGAACCGCCCGTGGGCCCACACTGGTGAGTGTGTCCGCCCCCCCAACCCTGCCCGGCTACTTGGCACTTTGGAAGTCGGCCTGTATGTCAGTTGCACACAGGAAGCGGGTCATCCCCATCAACCAAGGGGTGAGATGAGTGGGCTGGTGACTCCATACCCTGGTGACACGCAGCCCTAGGCCACTGGGACAGCCGGCTGGCGGGCGGGCCCCCGGACGTGGCCCCGAAGCACCACATCCTTCATCAGCCAGCGGTCTTGTACCTGTCTGACAGAAATTTAATTCAAGCTGGCTCCTGAAAATAATTATTGTATTTTAAGAGTAGTAATCATTGGCCAGGACATGATTGAATGTGTCCATGCCTATTGACTTTTTCTATGATTTATAGCTTTGTTTAGTCGATATTCCCATCGAAATTGTATAATTAATTATAAGTGTGGCTGTCAGGGCTGCAGGATGGAGTGCCCTGGTGAGGATTTGGAGAGATTAAATTTTCCTCGGCTGTCCCAGGGCAGGGCTTGGGAATTTTCTCAGCACTTGGCCTGTTGGATAGAGATGTTTTCTGTGTGTTTACCAACTGCTCTAGCTGAAGGTGCATTGATTTTCTGGGCTCTTTTTTCTTTATCAGCGTGGTGTCTCTGCAGTAACAGTGGAATTTGTGCAGCTGGGACAGCTCCTGACAGATACATACGATCAGCCAGCAGCTTTATCATTGTCCACACACGCCCGCAGTGTTTTTCACTTTGTAATCAAAAAGAATGTTTAAGATACATGTGATATTAGTTATCATGTTGTGAAAAATCTCAAAGAGATACAAATTATCATTTCAACAGAAATGCAGGGTCTTTCTAATCAGAAGTACCTCCCTATCTGGGGCTCTGTGCCAGCACAGGGCTTCCACCCCCTGGACGGGGCGTGAACAGGTTCCCATGGAGCTCTGGGTGCTGTCTCCATGCTGGCCCATCAGGAGGGGTCCTGCCAAACTGTCAGGGCCACTGGACAACAGGGACAAGTCAACCCCCATGCCCATCCTTCCTGGGCAGCTGGGCTTGGGACCTGATGGGCCCACTCAGGGTTTATAGGTAAATGCCACAGCTGCCAGCACGTGGCTTTGCATCTCTTTGTGGATGTGGGGTTCACCTCTGCCTCCCCCAGACCAGAAGGCCCAGGAGGTCCAGGCCGGCCTGGAGCTGCCCAGGCCTTTGCTGTCATGTCTAGCACAGCACCCAACGCAGCAGAGGCTCCAGAGCTCCTGCCGGGGCAGAACGTGCCAGTGCTTACATTCCAGAATGTTGTCACGTCACAGCAGATGGGTCCTGTGCGGGCAGTGCCACCCAGAAATGTCTGCTCCAGCACAGAGTTGAGGTGTGAGGGCGAGTGCCCGATGGTCTGTGGCAACAGGCAGGGGACCAGTGAGGGCACGTTGCTGATAGAGACCGTGGGGTCTGAGCCCCCCGGCTTGGCGCTGTTACTGGTCTAGCAGCTGGAAGACCCAGCTCATCCCAAACCAGATCTTTATTTGGTTTTATTTTTACTCTGTTCCCTTACAAGTGGGAAAGTGGCAAGACTCACATGGCTCCATCCCTAAATGTTGCCCCCCTGGAAGAGCCGGCCGTTGGCAGGTCATATGCTGGGACCAGGAGCCATCCTGCCCAAGCCCCACCAGGTCCCCCTCCCAGAGTCCGCCAGCTCCGGTGATGTCGGTGGGACGCTGGCTCCCTGAGTGTGTCAACGGTTTGTTCCTTCACTGAAAGCCCTTGCACAGCCCTCCACGTGGCAGCTGCGGACTCCACCCGTGTGGACGCCCTCCGGGCGGTTCTGACCACTGAGAGCTCATAGGGACCCAGCCAGGTTTCGTGGCCTCTTTTTGAGGCTGCGTTAAAATGGGAGTGTTCAGAACGTGGCACATGTGGGCACACAGGCTCACCTCACATGCACATTCATGGAGGGCGGAGGCGGCCGCATCCTCATTGTACATGTGGAAGAAAGAGCCCTCTTTCAGAGAATCAGGGTGCCTGCGCATAGTCCCCATTCCCCGAGGGGGCTGACAAGAAGACTTTGCACGTGTGAGACACGCTGCTGCTCAGCCGGACCATGTTCTGCGTGAACAAAGGGCGCAGCCTGCGAGGACTGGTGGGCAGAAGGGAACCGGGTGGTCAGCACCACATGGGATGGGGCCGCCGTCAGGTGGGGGGAGTGGGAAGCGGCCCCCCGAGGCACAGGCCCTTCTGGTGTGGGAGGCTGGAGCTGCCGAGGACACGGCTGCAGCCAAGGCCTGGCTGCTGTCTACATCCTTGTCCAGAGTGTAGGGCTTGGGAGACCGCCATGGTGGTTTCGGGGGCTTCCTGCAAAGAGTGAGGAAGAGAATGAAGCATCTGTCCCCATACCTTGTAACCTGTGAGTTACCTTCTGAGTATTTGTATTTAAGAACCTGCCTCCTCATCTGCTGTTGCCTGTGTCCAGACGGCATCGCTTTAGGGCCGGCCCCATGTCCGTGTCGTGGCCTAAGGCTCCCACAGTGAGGAGGCTGTGGATGCGCCATAGTTCCAAGTGCAGGAGGACTAAGGAGGCATCCGACTGTGGCAGGAGCCCAGAGATGGCACTGGCAGGGCGGCCCCTCAGGACACCGAATAGTGGGGTACTTGATGGAAAGTACCAAGTAAGAGCATTGAAACCATCGTTGACACGGAAGAATCAGATGTGTCAGTAAGTACCACCCCCTGGAAAAAGCAGGCAGACGGAAGACACAGGGAACTTCTGGAAGTCAGGCCACAGGGGACAGTCTCCACAGGTGGGGTGAGTGGCGGCGCAGACCCAGCTGGACACGCTGCGGACAGGCAAGCACCTGGCCTCATGGAGAGGACACGTGAGCAGCCCGAGGGGAGGCCAGGCTGCCCTGCAAGAACAGCGCCAACAGGAAGCTGGAGCCAGTGGGGACGGAGCAGCTGGGTGGAAATGCTGAGACAAACACCACCCCGGTGCTCACGAAATCAGACTTTTCAGACAGGGAGGGAGTGTCGCCCGCGGGCAGGTCTGGAGAACTAGGAGCCGAGGGCGTGGAGGGACGGGCCTGGTGTGGAGGCAGAGAGCAGGGAAATGCTGCCAGGCGCTCTGTGCGCCACCGCCAGGAAGGGGCAGGCGAGCAGGGACAGGGTCGTCTTTGAGGGTCTGGGTTAGATTTGGGAGAAATGAGATTTGGCAGCTCCGGTGGGTGAAACACAGATGCTCCCCGCCTGCCCTTCCCGAATGCTTGCGAGGCACCACTGCACTGGAAGGAAACTGCGGTCGGCATTTTGGTTCAGTGGCCAATTAGCCATGACTCCTGAATTCTCCGTGGTTCTTCTCCAGACACCGCACTCCCATCCTTTCCAGAAAAGCTGAGCTCCTGGGCTCTTGGCAGGCCAGCTCCTCTTCCTAGTCACAAGGGCATCGGCACCCATGCAAAGCCAGCACCCCTCCCACAGCCCACGGCTGCCGCCCGGGGCCCTCTCCCAGCAGGGAACCTGTCATTCCAGCCTTGATCTGAGAAGAGCAGGGATTCAACCTCTGGGATGATCCAGATAAGAAACGTGCTCATAGGCCTATGTGTGTGTGTGAGGGAGACTGTAAGTGTAGCTGCGAGCACAGATGTAAGCACACAGGTAAGTGCAGGGTGGTCCAGGCTCCGCCCTTGAAGTGACCTCCCTCCCTGGAAACTTCCTCTCTACCCGAGCCCCACTGAGGAGGTGACCTTGGAACATTCCAGAAGATGTCTGGCCTGGGGTCCTTCCTAGAAGGGGAGCCACTCTGTGCTCCCCACCCCCCATGGTCCCCAGACCCTCCCTCCACCCTGCGCCCCCCACCGGGCCCTGCACCCGCCACACACACAGACAGGTCTTCCAGCCTGAGTGGGCAAGGTCTGTTTGGCTACAAGCATTTCTCACCAGCACATGTTGGCTCTCACGTGGCACCCGTGGGGTGCCGGCCCCCACTTCCAATACCTGAGCCTCACCAGGCAGGATGTAAGGTGTGAGTCGGGTCCGTCCAGGATTCTGCAGGAATGCACCTCATGAGGTTGATGCCAGGTCCTGTTTGTGCAAGAAGGGCATTGGTTTATTCTCTGAGGCCACAGACACCTCCTGGCTCCGTCTGGTGGAAATGCAGCTGTTTGCCCCCGGCCCCCCCCAGGAGAGCAGCTGGGAGGGGCTTGGGGAGGGCCACAGGCAGGTGGCTCAGACAGCAGCCTGGCCCGCGGGTTAAATGCCATGCACACGGCACTGCGAGTCGCATGCTTGGGAGTGATGGATGATGTGGCCGGGAGGAGAGGGACACAGTAGCTTTGAGGGGAGCCCCTGCATGATGCCATGGTCTGCACAGCTGTGAGGAGGTGATTCATGAATGCATCCCGAGAGAGTGCGTGGCAATGGCTTGTCACAGCCCAATGCGGTCAGGCGTTCTGTGGCACCTCTTCCTTCCCGGGGCACAATGTCCATGCAGTTTGGCTCTAAAGAGGCCTGGGGTCCAGGCTGTCCCATCTCTTCTGCGTGTAGAAACCAAAGCTCCACACCCGGTTTGCTGCTGGAGCCCCACTGTGTGAACTCAGGGCCATTTTTATCATCTTCCCATGCAAGGTGGGCAGTGATTACTTTCTGACATAATTTGGGTAAAACGGGCTCCACGTCCCCTCTGCAGGGTGCTGCGCGGTGTCGGCAGGGTGAGGCGGTCCTGCACGGCTGGTCTGTAGCTGGCAGTGTAGGTTGCCAGCAGCAGGCTTGCTGCAGACCAGGACATGTTCTCACAGGCAAGAGGGGCGGCAGCCTCCACATGGACCAGTCCTCTGCAGGCCATTTGCCAGAAGCAACAAGGGCCCCCCTGCAAATACACCAGACCCCCAGGGACATTTCAACGCCCCCAGAAAAGCAAACCAAGTGACCATATTTTCTTGTCTCTTTTCTTTAGCTCTTAGAATTTGACAAAGAGCTGTCTGTCTTTAAGGACAGACTGTATGAACTGGACATCTCGTTCCCTCCCAGGTAAGAAACAACAGCCCCTGCTGGACAAGCAGGGCTTCCTCCTTCCGTGCGTCTGGGCCTGGGCACACGGGCCTCCTCCTGCCCTTTCCACAGCCACAGCAAGAAGACAGCCAGATGAGAGCAGCAAATGATTGTTTTCTTCTCCTTGAAAAGATGTTGTTTCTGCTTTGCAAAATATAGCCTCAGACTAACATCCTAGGGCACACAGAGGCAGCTCCATGTCCTGAGTCTTTCTGGGAACACCAGGACTGACCACAACGGGGTGCCAGAGTGGGTTTTTGGTCTGTCTGTTTTGTCTTTCTCAGGCATGTAAGCTTTTGCTGTGTTTTACTCTGATGTTTGTAGAATCGTAAAATTTGCAGGAACAGTAATCCGGCCGTGGGGATGCAGCCCAGACACACACCCAGGGCCTCAGAGGGGAAGAGAAAGAATAAAGAAAGAGAAACAGTTTTCAAAAGTGGCCCAAGAGGCTGTGGCCAGGCGCTGGGCCTGCAGGACTCAGCCCACCTTGGGCCACTCTGGAGGCTGTGCCCTGAGATATGGTGGTCACTGCAGGTACCTCCCGCTGTGCCCCATGGCATGCCTAGGGCAGACTGCGTGCACAGAGAGGGCACCCTACCCTCTGTTACGCCTGTGAGGCTTGGGACGGGCCTGCCGAGTATAAGTCTTCACAGAACTTGGTTGGTGCATGTGGTGAGGTCACAGGACACCTGGGAACGCCCTGCGTGACGTGGTAAACGGGCTTTGCAGGTGCAATCAGGAGAGCGCCCTCAGTGGGCCTCTGACTGAGGCAGGAGTGGTGACAGGAGGCTTTGCAGATGCAGGGGGCGAGGCTGGCTGGCCGATTTAATGATCAAATACTTGCTCTTTATTTTGGAAATAGCGTTAGAAGTTGTCAGAGATGGAAGTGTGGGGAGAAGAAACATAAAGGTGTCCAGACTAACACATTGGCTTTGCAGCCTGGGGAGCCCAGCACACAGTGAGAAGTCCCCCAGCCTTCCTGTGCAGGCCCAGCACTGGGCTGCACAGGGACCCCCAAGCAGGGCTGCGGTGCCGAGTGCAGACAGCAGCGGGAGTGAGCAAAGCCTGTGCTGGGAAGAGCATGGAGGCTGGGATGGCTGCCATGTGCCCGATGCCTCCCAGCCCCGGGCATGCTGTGTATGTGCACACTTGTGCAGGGGTGTAAGCTCACACGTACACGTGTGCACTCTGTAGGTGCCTGCATATCTGTGGGCATTGCATGAGCGTGTGTGTGTGCATGCATAGGTATGGTAGGTATGGGGGGGGTTGTGAGCAGGTTATGGACGGACTGCGCACGTGTGTATGTGCAGTGCATGGGTTTGCATATGTGTATACAGGGTTCTCACATGCATGGTGTGAGTACATACATGGTGGGGCATATGTGTATATGCAGTGGGTACACGTGCATGGGTTTATGTGCATACATGGAGGTGAGGGTATGGCATGTGCCTGTGTCTGTGTGGGCGTGGAGGCTGTGGGTCATATGTGCACATGTACGTGTGTGTACACGTGGGCCTGTGTGGCCTGTGCATGTTGTGTGCAGGGTTGTGTTGCCTGGGTGTGGTGTCTCAGGGCAGAGTGAGCCACACGCGATCCCGCCCCTGCCTGGGGAGGCGGCGTGGCTGAGCCCTGCAAATGGAGAAACACTTGTTCAGAGGACAGGCCCTCCATCCTCCTCAAGGCTCCTCCTGTCCCACGCGCCCAGTGTCCCCTTTGCGGGAAAGGAATCGGGAGAGGTATCCCCACATGCCACGGCCCAGCACAAGATGCCCCAGAATGACTGGGAGCATTCACACCTTTCTGAGGCCCATCCGGCGGCTGGACATGCGGGCTGCCCCAAGGTGCCATGGAGGCCTGTCTCCCTGGGGCCGTGTCCGCCCGAGTGGGGTGAGCTCGTGGTGCCCACAGACCCCTGGGGCAGCTTGGGAAGGAGGGTCCTCATTGAGCCACTCCCATGTGGCTTCCGCATGCTTGCTCCCTTTGAGGGACACTCTGAGGTCGCAGGCAGAACCTGCTTGGTTCCTGTGTCTGCAGGCGCGGCTGGGTCCCACGGGGGTCCTCCCAGAAGCTGCCCCTGGCAGTGAGGGACAGCGCCTGGCCTGTGTCCTCAGGGAGACCCTCAATGTCAGGGAGCTGCTCGGAATGCATTTCACCGTGTGCTTCTGAGTGTGAGAGCGACTCTCCACTTCCCAAGCAGCTCCCTGTTGGCTGGGGGTCTGGACAGGGTGCCCCCTGTGCCTCTGAGGCTGGCTGCTGCCGTCACCCTGTGTGGCTCTCGGTGTCCGTAGAACGCATTTGTGTTCCCTCATACTGCCTGGCTCCTGGTACTTTCTGGAAGGCTGTGAGGGCTGAGCCCGTGGGTCAGCAGCCCACGGTTTTCTTCTCAGTGTGCCTGTGTCTGCTTCCACAGTTCACAGACGAGACAGTGGCACCTGTGTGCACTCGCTGCTCCCGGGAGCAGCACGTGGGTGCCCTGAACATGCTGCTCTGGCTGTGGCTCCTGGTATCCAGAACTTGTCTGGACACTGGCCTTTGTCATAGAGACGCTGAGCACAGTACTGCTGAGTAACGGGCGAGTGGTGACAGCATGGCCAGAGCTGCCCCACGGCCTGGGGTCACCACATCCTCTGCGCAGAGTGTGGGCATGTCCGTGTCTGCTGTGCTCCCCATGGCTCAAAGCCACGTGGACACCATCGCACGCCCATGACAGTCCCTGGAGACCTCTCATTAGCAGGCAGGCCTTGTCCTGAGAGTGAGTGGGATTTCTTCCACAAAGGCTCTTGCTGGTGTCTCCAGGCACGAAGAACTCACTCCTAATGGATTATAACCTAGTGCTGCCTGTCATCTTGCTGGGAAGTGCTGTATTTCACACATCAGTAGAGCCTCTGTATCTCATTCTTCTCAACTAAGGGCACTGGCACGTGGCATCTTCGTTAGGAACAGCTACAGAAGTGACCAGTTGCAGGTGGCAGTTAAGAGGCAAAGGGAGCTGCAGGGCCAGGCAATAAGGCTTCTGGGCAGGACCAGTGCTGCTGGGCACAGCACGTGGGCCCAGGGAGGTGTCCCCATGTGCCCGAACATAAAGGCTCTCAGTGTGCTTGGGTGATCGGTGCTCAAAAAACACAGCGCTGGTGTTTGTCCTGAGCTGGGCCCGCGCTGGCTTCTCTGTGGAAACTGGCTGGCTTTGGATCGATGCAGGACCTAGCATGATGCTAGTGGGAACTGCCTGGGAATCAGCTGTCCTCATTCCGGGCACTCCAGCTGCTGGGTGCTCAGGACCCTCAGAGGGACAGGTGGACGTCCACCCTCCCGCCCTCTCCCATGTCCACTCACAGCTCCCACCTCTAACCCAGGTCTGGGCCATACAGAGCCCGTTCTGGAGCCACACCTTACCTGGGAGAGACCAGTGTGAGTGGCGGCAATTGGAATATGCCATGTAACGCAGCCAAGACAAGTGGAATTTCTTACTTAAGCTTAATTCTGACAGTGGCTGTCACTGGTTTTAATGCAAGGAGATCGAAGTGCAAAGATAAGTGATTTAGCCGCTCCCACTAATGTGGCCCTGCCCGTGGCTGCCACTGTCCCTGCGGTTCTGCGGAGCCAAGGGGTGGGAGGTGTGGTGGCTTCTGGGTCCAAGTCCCCGTGAAATGGCACTGTCCTCTGCAGGCGCTGAGCCTTCAGGACCAGACCTGCCCAGCAGGGCCCCCCCCAGGACAGCCGCTCTGAGACCTCCCTTCACCAAGGCCCAAGAACTCTGTTCCCCCAAGTCACTGCAGCAGCAGAGCTGGGCGCCTGCCTGCCATGGTCCAGATGGCTTGGCGGCAGAGGCAGCCATTTCCAGGTGTGTGAGCACCCGCATGTCCCCTCCTGTGCTCTGTGTACTGCTGGCAGAGGTGTGTGCTCCATACCTATGTGCGTGGACTCTTCATGTGTTAAAGGTGTCAGCTGTCATGTCATCGCACTTGGGTCCACTTTAAAAGCATTTGTGTAACTCCTTGAGTAGTGAAGAGACTGGGCCTTACCACCTACTAAGAAGAAAAGCCATGTCCCACCATCACAATGGCCGCTTCAGGGGCAAATCCCAGAGAGCACGGGCTCTCACTCATTTGGTCGTGGGCCCCCCTACACCCCTACAATTATTGGGGGCCCCAAAGAGCTTTTCTACACAGGGTATATCTATTGATAGTTACCACATTCACTTTAAAATAACCATAAAATGGTGTTGGGAAAACTGGACAAATAAATGCAAAAGAATGAGGCTGGATCAGTCTTACACCATATGCGAGAATAAGCTCAAAATGGATTAAAGGCCTAAATATCAGACCTGAAACCATAAAACCCCTAGAAGAAAACTTAGGCAGTAAGCTCTTGCGCATCAGCATTAGTGATTCTTTTCTGGACACGTCTCCCCAGGCAAGGGAAGCAAAAGCAAAAATAAGCTGGTGGGGTGATGTCCCACTAAAAGGCTCTGCCCAGCCACGGACGCCAGGAGCGAATGGAAGGCAGCCTGCTGAATGGGAGATACTCGCAAATGATGTATCTCATAAGAGGCTGACATCCAGAATATATAAAGAACTCCTGCAACTCAACCCCAAAAAACAAACAAACCAATTAAAAAATGGGTGGAGGACCTGAACAGACACTAATCCAGAGAAGCCACCCAGACGGCCAAGAGGCACGTGGAAAGGTGCTCCTCATCGACAGTCATCAGGGAGAGGCCGGTCAGAACCAGTGAATTACCACCTCACACCTGTTAGAACAAATACCTGCAAGACAAGGGAAGTGTCGGCCAGGACGTGGATCGAATGGCCGCCTGTGCGCTCTCAGCGGGACTGTAAATCCGTGCAGCCACTGGTTCCTCCGAAACTAAAATACCATACGACTCAGTAATTCCATTTCTGGGAATTTACCAAAAGCAATAATTCAAAAAGATTTATGGACTCCTATGTTTATTGCAACATCATTTACAATGGCCAAGATATGAAAGCAACCTAAGTGTCCATCAGCAGATGACTGGATAGAGAAGAGGTGGTACATATACACTGGAATATTACTCAGCCACAAGAACGAACGAAACTTCCCATTTGCGACAACATGGATGGAGCTGGAGGGCGTACTGCTAAATGAAATAAGTCAGAGAGATAAATACCACGTGAGTTAACTTACATGAGGAATCTAAAAACAAAACCAAACAAAAAAGAAATAGACTCCTAGATACGGAGAGCAGACAGATGGTTCCCATTGCGGGTGGGGGCAATAGGTGAAACCGGTGAAGGAGGGACAGTCAGAATGTCTGATGTCTGGTCTGGGCAGGGGTTGCATGAGTGTACACACATGTCAGAATTCATCAAGATGTGCACTGAAATTTGTGCATCTTATTGTATGTACCTCAATAAAAAAAGAAAAAGAATTAGTTAATCTCTGTGGAGCCCTAACAGTTTGTTCACTATTCTGTACGACAAGTCATATGAAAAAAAAGACCATAATAAAACCCATCACGTCAACATTTTTATGAAAAAAAACGACTGTTTCCCCCCACAAAAATATTGCAAGAATGTGGCATTATTTCACATTTAAGAGCGTTTCTGAGTTGGGCTTGGTAGAGGACAGCCACTCCAGATGGGGCTCAGGGGCCGCCCTCACCAGGTGGGCCTGGAGCGGGTCCTTCTGCACGGACGCTGGGGCTTCTCTATGTGAACTGGGGGCCCCTTGGCCACATCAACCATATGAGCTGACCTGTGGAGCTCTGGCTTGCCCAGCTGTGCAGCTGTCCAGATGCTGGCCTGTGCCCCTTGCAGTGTCAGCCCTTCCCTCAGGACCACGGAGCTCAGCAGAGGGCTGTTTATGCCGGAGCAAGTACAAGACACCGAATGCTGGGTTTTTCTTGAAAGCTTGAGTTTTGTCATTGGCAGCAATACCCGCGGCTGTCTCCCTGGACAGCAGGTTCATGTCATCCCTTTTTCAGGAAATGCCTGTCAGATGCCCGAGTCTGCCTTTCTAGCAAAAACACGTGTTCACAGCAACAGCTGAAACGACGTGCAGGCCTCTGTGCCCTGTCGTGTCCCCGCGTCCCAAAGCACCTTGGCCCCCGGGCTCTGGGTTCAAGAACATCATCGTCCATACTGCTCCATCGAGGGCCTTCTGTCTGTGAGTGTGGTACTGAGGAGCGTGACAGCCCCAGCACCTTGGGGCCACTTCCTGGTCCCCACTGACACCCCACACTTCTCCCCAAGAGCCAGTGGCAGCACAGAGGGCAGCAAACAGCATCCTGGTGTGGTTTTGAATCCAGGGCTACCTTCCGGGGACCTGCAGAGGTGCACATGCCACCCTCCAGTCTGGCCCAAACTGGAACTGGCCAGAATGCCCCCCAGACGTGGGAGGGGGCTCGGCAGCTGAAGTGGGGGCATACGGCACGGAGGAACGAGGAGGCGTGCTCCCAGCTCAGTGAGCGGCCAGGCCTCGGCGTCATGGTGCCTGTGCACGGACCCGTTTGTATGCAGCTCACTGCAGACGGCCTTGCCAGGGTCACGGCCCTTGACCTTTCAGGCAGTGACAGCAGGGCCCAGGGGCTGCAGGCTGTGGGCTGGGCTCTCCCCCGGTGTGGGGGTGGGGTGGTTCTGGTGTTCAGCCCTTTCCATGTTACCACACTCCCTGTTTCCTTGACTTTATTTTTGTTTCTCTTTAGTTAACAGCTGGTTGTCTTTGAAACAAGTATTTGAGGCCATTGTTGTCACTGGGCCCTTGGGGCTCCCGGGAGCATGCAGACCCCCACAGTGATGCCCTGTCACGTGGCCATGTCTGCACCATTGTGCTGTGTAGTGAGCGGGCCGCACATCGTTGGTGCCGGGCACCTCTGACGTAGCTGCATCTGCCGTCACAGTGCGTGGCCATCCTTTGGGAACAGGTGCTCTTTTGCCAGGCAAGGATCCGAGGAGGGGCTCTGTCCTCAGCACCCAGCAGTGCCAGGCCGCACCCCACCTCCCGCCCTCCGCCTCAGAGCTAGCAGGGGCGCCCTGTCTGCCTGGGCGCGGAGCCCCCACCCTGCAGGTTCTGGCTGGAAGCACAGTGGGGCTCTGTGCCTCCCCAAGTGGTGTCAGCCTCGGGCTCACTGACACCCCCACCAGCCCAGCCACACAGGTGGAGACCTGAGCGCTGTCAGCAGGGCCAGTCACCGGCCGCAGCCACAGGCCCACTGCCCACATCCTGAGGGCGGGAGGGGAGGCCCGAGCCAGGACAGGTGAGCAATTGTTAGCTTATCGCATGCCGGTGATTATGGCCACTCCGCCCTCTGTGTGGGGGCACAGGCAGCCAGCTTGGCCCGCATCCGCACCCCTCGCACAGTTTGCTTTCAGATAAGTCTGCGATCTCAGCGAGCTGCATTAATCATCGCCAGCTCGGGGGGCGCACAGGTGCCCTGCCGCCCAGCCACCCTCCCTGGGCACCCTCCTCCTGCCCTAGCGTCTGCACCCAGCTGGCAGGGGAAGGAAAGGGCGGCCTGGCTGGCCTCCCCAGCCCCATCCAGCCTGCGTCACCCCATTTGCTCCTTGCCTGGCCCTGGGGGTAGCCAGGTTCCTTGTTGGGTGTCAGGTGCCATGGGACACCCCCTGGGCTGTGGGGTAAGGCTCTGCTCCCAACAGTGCAGCCTTGTCCACCCCGGGACACCCATCACGACCAGCTTCCTTCTGTGAGTCACCTGGGGACACGCCTACGGCAGCGGGATCTCTGAGCACATGGGACCCCAGGGTCTTTCTGGGTGCACTGGGTTGGGAGCCTAACCAGAAGCTCACCACAGGGCTTTCCTGGCTATGCGCCCCTCCTAGCCAGAGCCACTGGCTGAGCATGGCGGGCTGTGGGACCCCTGCAGGTGAGGGCCGGAGCCGCGCCAGCAAGGTGTGCACAGAGCACCACAGACCTCTTCAGAAGCCACTCTCTGTGGGCTGCTTCAAACCCAGGACCCCATGTTTACAATGTGATTTTGGGGTGCGCCTCTGTTGGGATCTGTGGGCCCTTGGTGCAGCCTGAGATGAAACCCTGGGCCCAGCAGGCGCTCTGGGGTGGCCTGTGGGACAGCAGAATCCAGATGCAGAGGAGCCTGCGTGGTGGCTCTGAGCAGGCGGGCCGCAGGCCTGCTCTGCTCCCCTTGCCTCCCTGAGGGAGGCTTTTCAGCCCCGGTGCCTCTGCTGAGCCGCGCTGCCCTGGCTGACGTGCCATGTGGCGGGCTGGGGCCAGGGCCGCAGGGAGGGTGGTGGTGGAGTGCCCAGAGCATCCCGCCCACGTTGGGGCGCAGAGAGCCACCAGGTAGAGCTCACCCGTAAGTGAAGCTGCTGCAGCGGGCGCGGGCTCCCTGTCCCTGTGGATGAACCAGTGCTGCCTCGGCAGCAGAGCCCCTCCCACTGCAACATAGCCTTGGGTCACCCCCGCAGACCAGCTCCCATGGGCCCAGAGCACGCTGGCAGCCTCACTGCGACCTCTGGCCCCAGCCAGGGACTTGCTTCGGTTGGGAGTGACTCAGCACACTGTCCTATGGAAGCTTGGGCACAGCTGTTCAGACCCCGGTTCCCACAGCTCACAGGTGATGCGTTCCCTGGGCACACCCACAGGCCTGCGCATCGTGCTGTGTGGAGCCCATCAGGCGGCCAAAGCGCGTCCCCCCAGGCACCTGGGTCAGGTTACGCGGGCCCACATGGGCAAACGTCATTCCTTCATTATCACCGCTGAATGAAACTCCCAAACGAGGGGACCCGTCGTTTAAGGGCGTGGAGATAGGACTGGCCATTGGCTCGCCAGGTTTCCTGAAAAGGAGCTCGCAGGATGGTTGGTGTCCTTCAGCAGCATGAAGCTGTTAGGAGGAGGAACTGTGTGGGCATTGTCAGTCTTTCCCTCAGGGCTGGGCCCTCGCCTCAGGCTCTGGTAGAAGTACTGGGACCCCTCGGAGGATGAGGGGAAGGCTGTGAACCATCGGCTTGGGGCAGAAATGCGCACAGAGTTCCCACCACTTCTCAGATGGTTCAGACGCAGGCCGCAGTGGGTCAGGTGCCCACCACAGGAGCAGCCCAGAGGCCCAAAGGCTAAAGTAGCAGGAAGATATGACAGAGGGTAAGGTGCACTCACAGCAAATGCCAGGTGACAGTCTGGAATTAACCCAGAAAAGTACAGACTTATACAAGGAGTTTTAGACTCCTCTGAAAGGCATGCAGGTGAGCAGCTAAGCTCCCCACAAAGCCACTCTGTTCCAGGTCAGACCCACCGTCATGTCACTGCCCTGTCAGATGCCCACGGCGGGTGGGGTCAGCAGCTCTAAATGGACTGAGGCAGGCCCCCTGGGCACAGAGGCAGGACTGTCAGTGAGTCTGCAAACGGAAAAGCCTCCGGCAGGCACGGGCACAGCCCAGCCTCACAGCTGTGCGCAGGTGGCCCCAGAATGACGGCGCTCAGCGGGTGGCATCCCACCTGCCCGTCGCTGCTCAGCTGCAGTGGCTCTGTTCCTGAGGGGCTCCTCTGTGGACTCCCGTGGCCAGGCTCCATAAGCAGGCAGGAAGAGGGGGCTGTGTGGCCACCACAGCCAGTCAGGGAACCCTCACCTACTTCAGCGCCTCCGAGGCCACAGTCTAGGCCAGTTCCTGAGATAGGAACACTGGGGCAGGTCCTGGGACTGCAGGGAGAACTTGCAGCGCACGTTCCACCTTGTGTCGTGGAAACCCGCGTGTCCTCCTGGATGGCACTGCCACTCTGGGGGGCCGGCGGAGAAGTGGCTCAGCCTCCCCCAGACCCAGACGAGGAGGGCTGGGCTGGCAGCTGACCTGGCCTTCTCATCCTGCCTGCAGCTACCCGTACAGCGAGGACTCCAACCAGGGCCAGCACTACATGAACACCCGGTGCCCTGCCTGGTGTGACCGTGTCCTCATGTCCCCTTCTGCCAAGGAGCTGGTTCTGAGGGTAAGTGCTGGAATTGCCCGGCACCTGGCACCACCACACAGGGACCCAGGGTGCCAGGGCCAGGTGGGACCCCAGGGCCGGGGAATGTGCCTTCTGTGGAGCCCAGGGTGACCCTGACCTTCCACATCATAGGCTCTCGGTCACTTCAGAGCCAGCGCTCAGGGCTGGGGTCGGGCTGGAGCCAGGTTTCCGTGTGCTGTCATCCCTCATTCAGGGCTCACAGGAATGGTCACCAGTTTGTGCCTAAAAACATTACAGTTTAACGTGTCCTTGGGAATTAAATGCATTCCTGTCCACAAAAGGGCTCATGAGCCATAAAGTATGGGAGGGATGTTTGTTGATAGTTCCTTAAATTGTACATTAGAACCGGGCTCACATGTGGGCTTGGTGAGTTAAAAACAAACGGGCGCTTCCTGACTTCCTGGGATTTTCTGAACCTCTTTTCTGAGACTGTATTAAAATGTCCACATTTTAACACAATATTGAACTGGTTTGTCAGCCCCGTCAGTAAACAGATGCAATAATGAAGTGTACTGACTTATCAGAGGTTCTGAGCTCAGAGCGGACGGCCCATCATTGTGACGTGGGCAGCTGGCAACGAGCTACCCCGACTTCTGGTGACTCGTAGCAGCCCTGCTCCTGGGTCCACTGCCTGGGCCATCCCTTGCCCTGTGGGCCCCCTGGCTAACCAAGAAGCCCTGTCTGTGCCCCTCTGGCCCGACCCTGGGCCCTCACCTGAGGACGTGGAGCACTTTGGGCAAGAGGGCCTGCTGGCTTTTTTGGTGAGGTCCTGGAGCACCTGGGCAAGTGGGGAGGAAGCCCACCAGGAGCCTGGGCTGGAGGCAGGGGGCACACTGCTCAGTGGTCTGCAGCAGGCTTGCTCTGATGGGGCTGGGGGCTGTGGGCAGGGCCTGCACCCGGCTGTGACACCCTCTAACCCAGGGCCCATCACCAAGGACAGCCAGGTGGGGCCACTTCCCCATGAGGCCACCTTGAATGGGGAGCTACAGGGGTCACTGGCCACGAGTATATAGACCTGGGGCAAGCCTGCCTAGAGCCCTGTCCTCCGCTGGCCTGCCCTCAGCATCCTGGACATGATGTGCAAAGAGAGAGATGGGTGGGGGCCATGCAGTCACTCATGACCAGTGGGGGCTCACACCTGCGCCTCTGAGCACATGCGGTGGACTGAGTGTAGGTCTGCGGCCAGAATGGGCGCTCCCAGGGACTCTGGGGTGCATGGAACAGACAAGGGTCATCTACCAAGGAAAACACTGGTGACCAAGAAAAGTGTCTTGTGAACTCAGGAGTGTTGGATTGCAAGCAAGGCTGGCCAGAGCCCAGTGCGGACTCCATACCATATGGCCTGGGAGTTCAGTGGAAGGCAGGATTTTAGCGTATTGTATGTGTATGTTCACGTCTTCTGTGGTGTTTGGGCCCAAGGCGTGATGCTTCCGATGAGGCAGGGACAGAGCTTGGCTGGGCAGGCGGCCACCCGGCCCGCAGAAATGCAGGCACTCCTCCCCGGGGGCCGTCCAATGGGCGGCAGGCATCGCAGGCTGAGCAGACACGCATGGTAAGCAGCCTCCTGGGCTCATCCATCATGCCATGCTCGGTTAGCCCGCCCTCATGTTCGTTCTGCTTCCCCAGTCCCAGAACACCGAAGGCGGCGGAGCGGCCGCTGCCAGGGAGTCGCGGTGATGAATGCTTGGCGGAGCATTTCTGTGCCGCTGTAATGTATTTACCTGTCTCAAGATTATGCATTTGGAAATCCACAATTTTATGCTGCCTCTGTAAATTACCACGCCACATCTGATGAATGTCCCCCCGTGAAACGGCGTCACACTGCTCAGGATGGGAAGTGCTCGTGCAGAGAAGTTTCCACACTTGCTGGCAGGAGACCATTCTGGAAAGGAAATCTGACTTTAAGCTTCCTACTGCGTTGAAGATAATTCAGTTTAACTTTATAGTCTCAGACTCTGCCACTGTGGGTCTAAAATCCTGGCCCAGCAGGAGCTGACTGATTGCCAGGAGCAAGCCATTCATGTTCCCACCCACCACCCACCCACATACAGGCACTGCCAGGCTGGCAGAGACCACAAGTGGGGAGGGAGCCTGTATACGTGCATCGGTGGTCAGTGCTCAGTGCTCAAGCTGCAGCAGGGTTCAGGGCACACCACCCCACCCTGACCAGAGTTCTGGGTTTGCAGAACTGGCGGTCAAACAAATGTGAACAGGGAAACCAGGAGCTGGACCGGCAGCCTCAGCTACAGGCTGCTGGAGATGTCCATAGGTACACTGGTGGCAGTGAGCTTGGGGCCCTGTGCCTCCTCCAGAGGCCCAGGGGCATGTGTCAGGGAGTTTGGAGGCCCAATGCCACACTACCCACGTCCCACCCTTCCAGGAGCAGAGCCTCTTGGCAGGAGGGGCCAGGGGCCATCGTGCCAAGGTGCCACGCCTGCCAGAACTTCTGCCCACCAGTCGGCCACCCCGTCGTAGGGGCTGACGGTGCAGTGGCCTTGGGGCACAGGTCAGAGCCCCACAGGGAGGTGGGCAGGGTGGGCGGGGCACACCCACAGGGACCTGCCAGGCCTGTCTCCCACACCATTTCCTCTCTGTTGCTTCCAGTCGGAGAGCGAGGAGAAGGTCGTCACCTATGACCACATCGGGCCACACGTCTGCATGGGGGACCACAAGGTACTGTGAGCCGCCCAGGGGCCCATGAGGCGGGCGCTTCCTTTCCCTCAAATCCAGAGCGAGCCGAATCAGTTCTTATTTAGTTCTAATAAAACACCAGAAGGTAGGTAGATAAGGCGGAAGTAACTGGTCACAATAGAATAAAATAAAGGGATTTCACCATGTGTAAAACGCGTCTGCACCTGAGTGTTTCTGAAGTCTGCTTTTTAGTATGCATTTGACGTAGCTTAGTGGCCTCATGCCGAGCACAGGTGCTGAACGTGCCCGACGCGTCACTGCAGGGGGCACCGACGTCACCCGAGTGACTCCCCACCGAGGGCCAGGCTGGTCGGGCCTCACCTCCAGCAGCTGAGCCGTCCGGGCTTGCGGCCTCGGGCGCGTCCTCGGCCTCCCGCCCTACTCCTCGGGCTTTAGCCAGCGGCTCTCTGCACGGGCCGAGTTTCCATCTGGAAATAACACCCTCGTCATGGCAAGGCATGACGGCGCGTTGCCTCCGTCGCCAGCCCCGCCTCGTGCCGTATCACGTGGGTGCTGCACACGTGCCCAGGAAGCAGAGGCCCTTTGCCCTTGCTGACCCCTGACTTCCGGGCCGGAGGCAGGGACCAAGGAAGGCGGGCGGGCGGCTGGGGGAGGGGAACGGACGCAGGGGGCCGGGTGGCCCGCGCGCTCACAGCTCCTCTTCTCCCGCTGCAGCCCGTGTTCCTGGCCTTCCGGATCGCGCCCGGGGCAGGTAAACCTCACGCACATGCGCACAAGTGTTGTGTCGTGCAGTGACGTGGTGGTAAATATGACTCCTTCCCTCGAGTTCACCTTTTCTGAGCTTTTCCTGGTGTGTTTGCTCCTTTAACGCACGGATGGTTCCTCGGCAGGGAAGAGGTGGCAGCGGCCCGGGAGGGCCCTCCAGGAGGCCCCCCTGCAGCAGGAGCCACGGACGGAGGCGCAGGCCGCGCGGCCCGCTCGCAACAGCTGCCCCGACGACTGCCCGCGCGCCGCCCGCTAGACGGCCGGCCCCACACTTCGCTTCGTACCCGGACCGTTCCGGAAAGCCTCACATACCTCACTGTCTTGTCTGTTCATGTGACATTAAGTAGAAATACTGGGTTGTTTTAAAAAGTCACAGTCCTGTTGCCAAAACTCTGATAGACAGCAAAGAGATTCTGTATTTTAGACTTCACAGGTTTCAATTTTTAATAATTGTCCGCGTGGATGAGCTTCTCACAGGTGTCAAAGGCCCCCCTCTGCCAGCTGGAGGTGTGCCCAGGGCTGGGGAGATGCAGGGGCCCTGGGCGGACTGGGGCCGCATGGCGGCTTTTGAAGAGCGGGGCCCCCTCTGTCATTTACTCTGCTGCCATGTTTCATGGTTTTGGAATCACACTGCAGCTGCTTTCCATTTTTATACATATAAATATATATATAAATATATACTTTTTAAAAATAATTTATAAATCTTACCAAAACTTAGGCTAAGTATACTGTCCAGTATGAATGCTCAAGAGTCGTATCAGCAGGTGGAACCGAGTCTAGGAGTTCAGCTGTGGCCACCGCAGCTGGAAGGCAGACGCCGTGCCGCAGCAGGGCCATCCTGTAGCCGTCTGCACCACACCCCAACGGCAGTGTGACTCCGGCGCCGGCCGTGGTACTGAGAACCGAATGTGAAGTTGATAGCTAGCTCGGTGTACCTTTTAAGAATTTTGTAAACTGTTTGTCTTTTGTTACTGTTCTATGGTGCCAAGTATCCTACATGAAACCATAATACCACGGGAGAAGTAAAAATAGCCTCATCTGCTTCCCATAGAAATTGCTTTAACATGAGCTGTATATAAAAATATTAAGAGAAACAAAACTGTAAATTTCCTTGGTTGCTCAGCTACAACCTACGTAATAACCTTGCTGCAGATATCCTCTTAGCACTAAGCACGCATTAAAGGGTGACGGCAGAGCCTGTGGAAGAAACACAAACGTGCGTCCCACTGATCTGCTCTAGAACACTACAGAATTCCTGGACTGGGTGAGGGCACCAGATGCTTGCTTTTAGGTGACCTGGTGTCCACTTGCCAAACCTGTTCTTGACAATACGACCGGGGTCTGTGTGCTCTGCTCTGTCCACGTGCCACACGGCCCTTCTGTTAACCGGGTTTCAGCTGTTGGCCACTGTGGAGGCCTTTAGAAATGACGCTCTGGTTCCTAAGCAATAAAATTGATCATGGGGAAAAGAGTCTGGTTTGCGGTGTTTTTGCACTCCGCTCTGTGCTTTGACGTGCTGAGTGACAGTGTGTTTCCTTTGTAGGCTGTTCCACATCGAGCTCATTAGAAATGCTGGAATGTTGTTCTCTCTGGTTATGTTACACAAAACTAAGCCATCAGTTGAGAGCAGAAAAGTAATCTTTGGGTTTTTTTTTACTGTAGTGGTATAGGTAATGGGATTTACCCCTCAGCATTGTTAAATGAGATTTTATAACACATTCCTGTCCTCAGAACTTTAAAACCGGAAATTCCTTTGCTCTCAACTTGAGCTGAAAGAATAGTTCACTCAGGGAAATTAAACAAGTGTTAACACTTCCATTAAATAGAAAACCAGCCAGTGGCTCAGAATAAACATGTTCTTTAAATTGATGGTATAGCCATGTGGCAAAAAGCACAGAGAAAACTTCAGCCTGTTACCTGTCTGTCTACCATTTTCAAAACTGCCTTCCAGGAAAAATCTTATATAATTACTAATTTTTTTAATTAAAATTCAACAGTGAAGCCCCTTCAGGTGCAGCCACGTGGAGCACCTGCCAGCCTGGAGCCGGTGGGTGGTCTTTGTTAACCTGTTAACCGGCACAGAATCTGTGGCACCCAGGCGCACCAGCCCATTCGTGGGAAAGGGACCGAGGCCCACGCACGTGCCATCCCTCAGCCGGCAAACTGTTTTTGATTTCTCTTCCTAGTGCCAGTATGGATTAAATGGCGCTTTCTCCCGGTGAAAAATATATGAAATAGTAGCTGAAGGGTCGCGGGGCCGATCAGCTTAAAACCTGACTGACTGCACCCAGTGAACGTACTGAAGGATACTTGGCTGCTAGGCTAAGGCGTTTTAAACCCGTACCATCACATCACAGCACGTTGGCAGGAGCCCAGCGTGGGACCTAACCTGAGGCTCAGCGCCTACGCCTGAGAGGGGGGAGGGCGCGCCCCTATCCCGCCCGGGGCTGCGGAGAGGACGCGCGGCACCGGGTGGGGTCGGCAGTACTGCTCACCTGCCCTTTTGGGTCTCCCGGAAGCATTTAAATCTTCCCCAAATCTCTTCCATCGGCGCCAGCACAACAGCGGGGGTCCGGTGGGATTGGGGGCCGCACCTGCTGGCCCGCCGCACACCTGAGGCGCCGAGGTGCCGCGCCCGCTCCGTCTCGCGCGCGTCGCGCTCCTCGCGGCTCCTTCACTTGGGCGGCCCCGAGGGATCAAGGATAGAGGGGATGGCGGTACCGGGGCCCCTTCCCTGCACCGGGCTTTCGCTGTCTCCTGGCTCCCGCGGGCGGCCACCGCACTGGGGCGCAGGGACACGGAGACTGGGTTTCCATCGCCCTCCGCTGCCGCGCCCGACCCAGGCGACCCTCGGGCCCGCGGAGGACGCAGACTGGGCTGGGGGCCGGGGACGAAGCCAGGAACTAGCCCCACACTCCCCGCCCCGGCCCGCCGGGGCCGCGCCTGCTGGGGTGTCCGTAAGGAAGAAACACGCGGTGCAGCCTCCAGAGCCGTGGCTCCGTCGGGGACGTGTTAAATAATTTATTGATAATACAAACTGATTCCGTCCGGGACCCCGCACGGCTCGAGACTTGCGCGGCGGCCCCTGCGCCCCGCGCCAACGCTGAGCCTCCGCCGGACCGCCTTATAACTTATTCTGTAAAAATATATATACACACTCCGGGGCGCCGGCCAGCGTCCCGTACCCTGGTTGCTCCGGCCTCGCCCGCGTGCTCACAAGGCGTCTCCCGCGCCGCCGCCGCCGCACGGGCTGACCAGCGCCAAGTTCGAGGGT
Organism: Smutsia gigantea; assembly: GCA_032199065.1. Classification (NCBI taxonomy): domain Eukaryota; kingdom Metazoa; phylum Chordata; class Mammalia; order Pholidota; family Manidae; genus Smutsia; species Smutsia gigantea. The sequence goes on from JAVSCE010003102.1 coordinate 165,096, forward strand.
TTGTGCTTCTTGAGCAGCCGCGTGATCTTCTCGTCGTCCGAGTTGGGGTCCAGGGGCCGGTTGTACTCGTCGTCGTCCTCCGCGTCCGAGCCGCCCACCTTCAGCTTCTCGGCGTCCGAGTCCTGCTTCTTCTTGGCCGACGCCATCTCCGCCGCATGCCGCTTGCGCCATTTGGTCCTACGGTTCTGGAACCACACCTGGAGTAGAGGGCGACCATCAGGCGGCGCCTCCCGACGCGCCCGGCCAGGGGCAACATGGCCCCCGGCCGAGCTCCCGCCATGCGTAGACGTGGGGGTCGCCGCGGCCAGCACCCCAGCCCCGGCTGCAGAGCTGCGGCGCCTACCGCGCTGGAGCCGAGCCCGGGGGCCGTTCGCAGGACGCGGGGGCCGAGTCTGCTCGGTGCTGCGGGACCCGCGGAGGCCACCCCTGCGCCGCCGCTCACCTTGACTTGGCTCTCGGTCATGCCCAGGGAGTAGGCGAGGCGCGCGCGCTCCGGCCCCGCCAAGTACTTGGTCTGCTCGAAGGTCTTCTCCAGCGCGAAGATCTGCTGGCCCGAAAAGGTCGGCCGCGAGTGCTTCTTCTTGCCGTCCTTGTCCAGGACCCCGCCGGCCTGGGCTGCAGAGGAGGGAAGATGAGCTCGGCCGCCGCCCCGCCGCCCCACGCCGAGCCCCGCGCTCGCCACTTACCCGGGCCGGCCAGGCGCGGGTCCCTCCAGGGCGAGCCCTGCACCACGCCGGGCCAGAAGATGGGCGGGCGCCCGGGCAGCTCGGCCAGTGGCTTGGGATAGCCGCGCGCCACGGCGGCCGCGGGCCCAAAGTAGACGCTGGCTGACGAGGCGAGCCCGTTGAGACGGGGCAGGCCGCCCAGGAGGCCACCGCCCGCCGCGCCCACGGGCCGCCCCAGGATGTCGCTGATGCCGTGCGGGGTCCCGAGCGGCAGCTGTGCGCCCAGGCCGCCCAGCGTGGGCGCCTTGAAGCCGGCCGGGCCCTGCAGCGCGTAGGGGAACAGCGACGTCTTCATCTCGGCCATGTTGTGCAGCGCGGCCAGAGGCGCGCTGCTCAGCACGAACGCGCCCGGGCGGTTAGCGTCCATGGGCGCCGCCGCCGCCGGCCCGGGAGCCCATTCGGGCCCCGCCGCCGCCGCCGCCCGCCGGCCCGGGAAGTTTACGCGAGGCTCGGGTGCGCCGGCTGCAGCGGGGACGCGGGGCGGGCGCCGACGGTCCGGAAGGCGGGCGCGTGCCGCGGCTCCGGCGCGGGCTGGGCGGCGGCCGGCAGGGCGCGGGGCAGGCCGGCGGGCAGGCGGCGGCGGCTCCGGGGTCGATCGGAGCGGCGCCGCGCGGGCCGGGCGCGCTGATAACCGCGGGGCCCCGGCGCGGCGCGCGCGTTGATTGGCTGCGGGCGCCGGAGGCCCGGCTATTGGCCAGAGCCCCGCCCGCTGCGCGCGCCCCCGCCGGCCGTGCACTCCATGAAGGGCCCATTAGCGCGGCAGGTGCCTCTCCGGCTGTAAATTTGCCCCCTGATTTATCTCCCCCGGGACGAAATAAATCCCGTTGGATGGGAGTTTAGTTAGGCAAAGGTTTTAATGGGAAATCAGGAAAAAATACGAGAACATATTTTATCGTCCGAAAGAATGCAGATTTGAGGATCCACGCGGCAGGTTCCGTTCTCCAGTTCATGTGAAGTCCGAAGCGTGCAAGAGTGGGAAGCCAACAGTCGCCGTCGGGGGGCACGGCCAGAGTCCCGCCCAGCGGCTTCACCGTTGCCCCCGACTCAGGCTGGGGAAAGAGCGCAGACATTTCGGGGACCAGGCTCCGGGATGCAGACAGCCGGCGGAAGCGGGACCTCAGAGCCAGCCGAACGGCCAGACTTGGCCCGCGCGAATCTGCTCCGGTTTCACAGACAGACGGCGCGCGTGGCGGCGAGGCCCGTCCGGGGCCACACGTGAAGCCGCCGACTCGCGCGCGCTGCTGGGCGGGGGTCCCCGCCCCTCCCGGCCGGCGGAGCTGCCCTCTGCAGGGTGGAGGCGCGGGGCTGGCCGGGGCCTTCCGGTCGGGCGTTCACCAACCGCAAAGCCACAGCTCCACTCCCGGGAGGCAACCTGAGCCCGGAGCTTCAACCGGACCCCGCACCGTAGCCCACCAACGGATCCCTGGTAAAGCTCAGCCCGAGCCGCGAGAACGGGGACCCTAGGCAGTTCAAAGCCCCCAGAAACCCAAAGCCGTGGGGGCCCAGAGCAGGGCCTCAACAGGGTGCGCGCCGAAGCGCGCATGTGGGGCCCATGGCGGCCTCCTCCGGGTACAAAAGGCGTCGCCGACACCCGCTCGGAACTAGTGTGTGGGCTCAAATAAGATCTCAGCAGACCAGGTGCCGGCGGAGAGCGCGCACTGAGTGAGACGCTGGGCGTCGTCGCCTTCGTCCCTTGGGCGATGTCACACGTTAGTAAGTGGCGGCTATTACTTCACTCGCTTCCCACTGGGACCCGCGACCCGAAGGTGCGCGAACGGACTGCCCTTGGGCGGCTGAGGGCGGCCGGCCTTCAGGCGCATTATGGTTCTTCAACAACGACTTTCCTGTTTCACCCCAGCCGCCAGGGACTCTGTGGCGCGGATGAAAACGACCTTTGCGGCTCCATGCAGGAGCCCAGCGTGCCCTCGCTCCGCGACCCTAGGGGGTCCATTTTCGTTTTGCGCAGTTAGTGGCGGGGGCTTGGCTCTGCGAGTCCCTACGCCAGACCGTGGCTTGGAAAGCAGCTGGCCTTCCCGGGCTGGGCGGTCCGGTGGTCGCCCTGCCTCGCGTGTACGCGCACAGTGCTGCCCCAGGGGGCGCGGTGCAGCGTGTGGACCCCCGGCTTCTTGCGCGGCAGCCGGGTGCCCGCGGGGGTCCTCTCTCCACGCTTCCGCGGCCAGGGCAGCCGTCGCGGGGTCCAAGCGCCTGAGAAGGAGGTTCTTCTCCGCGATTCCTGCGCTGCGTCTGGCGCGAGGTCCGCTCGGCTTCGCTTACGCGAACTTCCTCAGAGGAAACCAGTGTGTGTGGACCCCGAAAGCCCGGCCGCCGGAAGGACCCTCCCCTTAGGGCCTGGGCCCCTTGGCTCTCCGCAGGCGGCGGCCTGGGTGGCCCCTGTCGGGCTCCGGTGGGGGCGGGGCGGACTGGGAGGCGGGCGCCCGCGCGGACGGCAGGGGCTCACAGTCCTCCAGAAGGGGCACCGCAGCCTCGGCTGGGAGGCACGAGGAACGCCGGAGCTCCGGGCGCCCCGCTTTGGCTCCTCGCACACGCATGAGGCGGCCTCCCCAGCCCTGTCTTACCACCGAGGATACAGAGACCTCGAGTAGCTACCCTGCGCCCCAGCGACCCGAGTCTATCAACGCCGCCGGGACCCCTGAGCTGCAGCCAGACGCTTGGGGTCGAGGCTTGGAGCCGAAGCGTGCGCTGCTCTGCAGGGAGCAAGCGGCCGGGGTCAGGTATGGGGCGCCAGAGGGCGGTTTGGGGGGACCGAGGTGAGTTGAGGCGCCGAGAGTGCGGAGTAAGGGTGGTCTCTCTTCCACGCTCTCCTGGCCGTGGGCGTCTCGGTGCGCCCCCCAAGTGCCCCTTCCTGCCCCGCGCGCCACGGTCCCCGAGCCCACCCTCCACCCCAGCAGCCCCAGCCCCGGGTATGAAGACTTAACTGGCCGCCTTCCCGGGGCGCTCCGGGTCTGCGCGCCCTCCACCCCTACCCCGGACTTCCACCCTCACCCCCAGCGCGCCCCCAGGCGCCGCCCCCTCCTCCGGGGAAGGTCCCGGCGCCGCCGGCGGGATTAGGAGCCCCAGTGCCTGTGCGCGGGGCTTCCGCCGAGTGGCGAGGTGCGCGCATGCCATCTCCTGGTCTTGAAGAAAACCTCCTGCGGAGGAACGCGGAAGGCGCTTTTCCGCGCGAACTTAGAAGGGATCGGAAAGCCGGGAGTGCGCTATCTGGCGGAGACCTTTATTCATTCCACAGACTGGGCACTTCCTACGTGCCAGGCGGGACGCGGGAGAGCCTGGGAGGCGGGGAACAATAAACAGAAGGGGGCCGGGCCCGACGGTTTAGGGCCGGCCGGCCAGAGAGGAGGTGCTCCCTGGCGAGGACAGATCTGGCCTGGGGGAGGGAGAGGGGACAAACGGATCCCAGGGGTTTGCACCCAGGAAAGGAGCTTGGGTTCTGTCTCCGGCCGCAAGGGAGGCCGTCGAGTTTGCAAAGACCTTACCCTGGAGTGGGGATCTGGCCCTGGGCCGGTCTCACCTGCCCCGGCCGCGCTCACTCTGGGCTGGGGACTCGGGGAGCTCCTTGCAAAGCGCCCGGGCTTCGACCCGGTGTGACAGTTTCCAGCCAGTCGGAGCTCAGGGAGACACCACAGCCGGTAACGGATCCAGGGGTCTGTGTACCAAAGAGCACAAGGGGCCCCACCGCGGATCTCAGGTGGGGGGGCTCATGGGGCGCGCCTTCTGCTGGGGGCTTCAGAGGAGGCCGGCGCCGCGGGACCTAGAATTGCCGAGGGAGGTGGAGGATGGGGCAAATCCCGCCCCCTCCCGAGTACACACCCGTGGGGTCCCAAGACCTCTGCCCTCCCTGCCGATCCTTCTGGGAAGGCAACTTGCAGACACGAGTCACTGCGCAGGTGGGTCGGGTGTGGGAACTGGGCTCGCCCCCACCCCACGCCTTGCCTGACGGGTGATGGGACTGCCTTGAGCCCCAAGGGCTGAGCGAATGCGGTGGGGAGTTGGGGTTGGGGGGGATGGAAGGGCGGGTGGTGGCAGATGAGGCCCGCCACGGCCTCTCACCTGTTTCATTGCCTGTCCGGCCTCTCTGCTCCACCCGGTCTACTCGTAGGTAATGAACAGGGTGCCCTGAACCAAGACCCGCAGTGGCTTCCTAACCCAGCCCTGCTCCCACCACCCCTCTGGCCCTCACCGATCCCCTCGCGAGCCCCTCCCCCCACTCAACTTTGGTGGCTCCTTCCTCTGCATTCAGGTCTCCGTGGGACCCTCACCCTCAGCATTCTGCCCCTGACCTGCCCCTCACCCAGAGGCACCTGCTGAATGCATTTGCTGTCAGGCCTGACCGTCTTGGAGCGTTAGCCCAGCCGCAGAGCTCCCAGCCCCCCGTGCTGAGCAAACGCGGTGAAGGAGCAGGAGGCATTCGCGGGTGCCGAGTCCCAGGCCGCAGAGGGCTTGCTCCGGCTCCCCGGGGAGCAGTCGCCACCAAGGGACTTCCAGGCTCCCTGAGCCAGAGGCATCCGGTGTGGGGGCCCCCTTCTGCGGGAAGATGCTGGCAAGGCGTGGGGACGCCTGTACCCTCTGCAGGTGGGACGAGGTCCTAAGGGGTGCTGATGAAGGGGCAGAGGGCCAGGGAACTCCAGTTGTCCACCCTCCCTGTGAGGAAACACCCTGACAGCACTCAGGGCCCAGGGCTTGGGACCTGGGCAGCAGGAGGCAGCTGCTCCCCAACTCTCTGGCTGACAACCCCCCATCCTCTGCAGACCCTCTGGCTTGGCTGGACCTGCAGCCTCTCCCCTTGTCCCCCAGCCCCCTCTATCCATCTCTTTCATTTCTTTAAAAGTTACTCATTTTCATAAATGTGACCCCCAGGGAAAAGTGTACAGAATCACTCACGCAATCTTATCCAGACCTGAGGTTCTTTCATCATTTTGCGCCTGCTGGACTCACCTCCCTTCCCATGGCGGACATGCCGCCACAGGCCAGTGCAGAGATGACACACCAGGGTGTCTGCAAGGAGGCCTCTCCTCCTGCCCTGCCACAGGACGCCTGCCCACACTGGTCTCCCAAAACAGGCAGGTGCACAGCTCCTTCCTAGGCAGGATGGGCTGCAACTTCCGGCTGCCTGTCACGACTCTGGGTCATTCTCTGCTTTAGGGACATATGTACACAGGCCTTTCTCTGCTGCCCAGGGGCTTTACACAGCAATGTGTCCACCCTCAGCTGGTGCATGTCCTGGGTGCCACCCCCGAGACCCTCCCGCCCCTCCCCCAGGGAGGGCCAGGCTGGGGTGTGTGCCCAGAATGTCCTGGCCTGTGCTGGAAGCCATCCCCCACCCTCTGTGCCCTGTGAAAATGGGAGGTAGGTCAGGGGATGTGACAGTTACCTAAATAATGGGGAGGGGCTCCCAACGCAGAGATCCCGGCCCTCAGGCCACAGCCCCATAGAGGGGCTCTTCCTGGCGAGAATCTCGTCTCCTTCAGGGAAGGACAAAGAGAGGTGGCTGTAAATCACCACTCAGAGCTAATTCCCCAGGGCCCGGCGGGTACCAGATGTGCAATCCTGGGTAATGAACACTCTCCAGGGGCTGCTCTCCAGGGGTGCTGACCGCGTGCCAAACGCACTAATTGAGGGCCAGTGAAAGATTTGTGTCAGGGCTCTGCTCTGGCGCCCCTGCGGTGTTTCCGGCATGGGAGGGACCAGCGCTAACCAAGTGGAGACTTCTGGTGGGGTGGGGGGGGGCTCTTGGCTACCGTCCAGGCTGGGCCCGGGCCCCCACACAGGGGCTTCCAGGTGGGTGAGGGGTCACCATGTGCCATGGTCAGCACCTCCCTGGGGGTGGGCGGCCTCCCCTCGTCAGGTGCACCTTCCTGACCTCATCTGGACACAAGCCCAGGCCCTGGGTGTCCAGCGGCCTCAGCCATCTGTGGCCATGCAGGAGAGTATTAAATGCCTATTGTGGGGTGGGGGGTGGGGGGCAAGGGTGCTTCCAATGAGGGAAAATTAATAACTGAGTCTGACAATTGTGTGTACTGTACTAGTTACCTACACCAGTGACCAATCCGCTCCCCACAGGGCACTACCAGCAGGGCCCCTGCCTCCAGTGAGGTGCTGGCTCTGGGCACAGTGGGCCAGCAGGTGGCTCTCCGGGATGGTAGGAATTTCTTAGGGACCATCGCTCCTTCTCCCAGCGAAGGGCTTAGCAGACCCAGGAGGCAGGCTGCACAGACAGGCAGCCCCCCCCCGCTGCAGCCCCACAGGCCCTGGGGCCCACCCTGCAGCACCTGGCCCCTGGATGTTTCCATCGCTGCCCGAGGCCCTGGGGAGCAGTGACCGGGGCTGGGATTGTCCAGCTTCCCAAGAGGGGGGGCGCCGCAGAGTCAGTCTGACCAGCGTCATGGGGCCCGGCCACAGAAACCAGGTGTGTGGCTCCCTCAGGCTTCCCTGATGGCCAGGCCTGGTGCACGCTGGGGTGGCCATCGCTCTCCTCATGGCAGTTCTTTAAAATGCTTAAGGCCCCAAAATAAGAAAAACAGAACCCAGATGGAAAGGCCACAGCATGTGGGGCTGGGCAGCTCCTGCTGTCTCGGGGCAGGCGCACTGGACACGGGGAAGGAGTGGCCAGGCTCAGTCCCTGAGGGCCCCAAGCACACTCGCCGAGTAATGGCTCTGGGCACCCAGACCCAGACTTCCAGGATCCCCCTAAGGGAAGTCCTCTCCAGAGGATGTGGGCAGCCTGGAGGCACTCACACAAAGGGGACATGGGCAGGGGGGGTGGGCCCCGTTCCTTCCCCAGGGTGGGGGGACAGGCCCTGCCCCTGGATCCTAGGGTCTTTTTCTTTGGGATTACACTGGAATTTTCCTCTGCAGCCAAGGGAGAGCGTACACCCCACTTGGGTCTGGGCACTCAGGGGTGTCCTGGCCAGGCAGGGACACAGGCTGGGGCTCCAGCAGAGGTGAAAGCAGGCCAACCGCAGTCTGGGCTCTGGCTTCTGCCCACCCCGGGCGTCGTTCTGGCCTACGTCAGGGCAGCATTCTTGAAGTGTTTGGTAAAGTAACAGTTGTCAGAGATTTGGGTGGAAAGCAATTTTTTTTTAAACAAGACTATTTTCCTAGTTATGAAGATGACAGACACCAGTTGTAAAACATTGAACAAAGTGGAGAACATCATGCCCCCCCACGCTCAGTGCCCTGAGATGCCCCTAGGTGGTGTGGTGAGCGTTCCTGCCCGCCTCTCTCCACTCACCCGTTCACACCACTGCTCGCGGCAGCCGGGTGCCAGCGCAGCCCCTGGCTGGGGACCTGGAGCAGCCATCGCCCTCCGCAGGGGCCCCTGCATGCCTGCCCTCCCTTCTGCTCTCCTGCTCAGAGGCAGCGACCGCCTGCTGTAACCCTGGCTCCGGTCTGGGACCTCCCCTGTCCTGCTCTGGGACCAGCCCACAGTTGCCACACTCAGTGGGCTGCTCCACTTCCCACTTTCGAAATCCTTCCACGACACGGTTCCAGATGCAAAGCCTCTGACTGCCTGGTTAGGCCCCAACTTAAAGGTCTTTGCACCGTGTGGGCACGGCAGATGGCCCCAGGGCCCGGCTCCTCCAGTTCTCATAGCTTGTCAGCTGTTTGCTTGTTTTCCTGTTTCTTTTCCAGTGTGTGTGGGTGGTGACCTGGGAGCTGTCCCCCCAGAAAGTCCTGGGGTGGGGAGGTCCAGGTGAGGCAGGTGAGCGTGTCCCTGCAAACGGGGGCGGGGGGGTGTGTGACACACACACACACATGCATGTCAAAAACGTGGGCCAGACAGCAGATCTCTAGGACCCGACTCGGGCATGCCTGCCCTTCCTTTACTGCCGGGGGAGGCTGCCCGAGTCCTCAAATGGGACCTGCCGTCGCCCATGCCCAAGTCTGACGCAGCACCAAGGACTGCTGACCCGGCAACTCGACAGGACACAACTGGTCTGAGTCGGCATGCGGGGTTCACAAAGGAAATAGTGCGAGCTTCTCCGAGCCCATCTGAAACGGGATGCCCAGGAGGGGGAGCGCTGACAGCTCACCTAATGTAACACCATTGGGGACAGTGCGCGTCACTTGGTAAAATAGGCTGAGGCCACTGCATCGTTAGATGCATGGACGTCACCCAGAGGAGCGGCGGCAGGGGCCACGCACACCAGGCCCTCTGTGTTCTCTGCAGCGCTTCGGCTGCTCCCCTCGGGGCCGTGAGTTCCTTTTATTAATAAAAAAACAGTAGAGGCCCATGGTTCTGGAAACAGGTGTAATCACCATAATATTACTCATGTAATTGTAGATTAATGATATCAAAATAAACTTAAAAAAAAAACAGTAGAGGCCCACGGTTCTGGAAACAGGTGTGGCCGTTCCCTCCTGACTGATGGGGCCTCTTCTGGGCTAAGTTCAGGGCAGCCCCCCTGGCTGTCACCGATCTGCCCCTTGTGCATGCGTGTGGTGGGTGGTTACACGAAATTAGTAGGAGAATCTCAAATAAGACCGGATCTGTTGGTAACATTACAGACACAGGAGGACCCAGTGAGCGGGCAGGACCCAGGTGGCTGCAGGGTCACCAAGGCGGGAGCTGGTGCCTTCGGAGTAGCCAGTGTGGTGAGGGCAGCCAGATGCTTCTGACCAAACTGGGGGGCTCATGGCACCCCAGGACTTGAGGGATAAGTCCTCTGTGTGGCCGTTCCGTGTCCCAGAGCCGTAGGTTTATCGCAGTGTTGGGCTGCTCCTGGCTGGCACTCCCACGCCTCTTCCGTTTGCCAAATCTGCGGCCCAGGTCTACCCCGGCTGCGCCCCGTGTCTGCACAGCGCTCCAGGGCCTGTGTGGGGGCCCACCATGGGTGCAAGGGGTTCAGGGCTGGCCCAGGAACTATGGCCCACCACATAGGACCCACATGCTTTGCCAGGGGCGCATGAACAGTGCATCAGGAGAGGTCTGGCATGGCAGCGCGGCCGCCACAGGGGTGGAGAGTGAGGGGCCCTGGATCAAGAGCTCAAGCACCTGTCCTGTCCTGTCAACCAGCAGGCGGCGTGCGCTGTGCCGTGGCAGACCCTCAATGGTTAAATGGGCCAAATGAGGCTATGCTTAAGCAAATGGTGTGCAGAAATTTGAGTCCAGTGTTGGTGGGTCTTTCAGTGAACAGTCCGATGGCTGTGAAGAAGTGGACGGGTCATCTCTGGCTCGTTGAAGGACGAGGCTTGGGCCGGCCCACAGGCCCAGGCGCCTCTACGTTGACCATTACCTCTGGCGACCGGCCTCACGGGGTTCATCTGCCTGTTGCTCCCATTTGGCAGAGCCCAGCTGGAGGGGCTGGTCTGTGGAGTGGGTCCTCTGCAATCTCCTTCCTGCTGACCTTGGTGCAGGCCGTCCAGGAAGGCCCTGCTGGGGAGTGGCTCCAGCTGAGGCCACATGGGACCCTGAACTGGTCACTAGCAAATCTGTGTTGTGGGTTACCGAGCAGGCCTGGTGGGCCCGCTGGAGACAAGGGACGGAGGGCAGTCACTGTAGGGCCCAGGGCGCTGCAGGCTGGCCGGGCCGGGGCACAGACAGGACAGCTCCCATGGGATGCTGACCCGCCCACCAGCCGGGAGCATGGCTGGGTCACCGCCAAGCCCAAAATTATATGTTTTCCATTTTAATTTCTGATCACATTAAAACGGTTTCCGAGCCGGCAGATAGCTCCTGATCATTGGCGCAGTTGGGCACTGGGGTCAGCTGTGACGGCTGACACTCGGGAGGTTTCCTGCGATGCCCGGCCTCAACCCAGACCACTGGCAGGGCTCCAGCGGCAAACAGGCCTCCCCACCTTTTACACAAAGGCTAAGACTTAGACTCTAAGGACAGCGTCCATGCTCAGCTTCCGGGAACCCAAATAAGCCTCTGAGAGCCGTGGCTCCTGCAAAAGGCGCTCGGGGAGGTGGCAGCCTTGCAGACAGGCCGCCCTGTGGGTTCCTCAGTGGGATGGCACATCTGTGGCCGCACCTGGGTCTCTGTGTTTGTCCTGGCTTCTGAAACTTGTCCACATCACCTAAACGGGGTCAGGGGTCAGGCTGACAGGTTCCACAGCCACCGAACATAGAGACCACGGTCCCCAGAGGCAGCTGCGGCAGGGGGTGGTGGCCCAGAGCCACCTGTGCGTCCAGCTTAGGTTTTCCCAAGTGATGCTCCTGAGCTCCAGGCAGCCAGATTCCCAGATGGCAGCAGCTGCTGTCAGGGCCCTGAGTGATGGAACCCTTCCAAAGTATGCCACTTCAGGACTTCTGGAAGAAGACTAAAGAAAGCGGTTCTGTCATTCTTGTACAAGACAGGGACAATGAGGGACAAAAGCTCATCCTGCTACATCCAGAGGGAAGTCACAGAATTGCTTGGACTTTTAATAACGATTCTTCCGCGAAAGACGTAAGGATGCTCAGCTGTCTGTCTGCGACTGGCCCGCGCTCTGATGAGACCCCACAGCTCGACTCACACCTGCTCCGTTTTATAAATTAAACACACTTCCAGATCAAACTAATTGACATACTCTGGGGAGAATTAAGCAGATTATAAGGTCTAGTAAAATTTTATTGGTGTGAGTTCCTTTTCCAATTGGCTCTTAGGAATAATATTAATCTTTTATGCCTGTAGAAGTAAGAATATTTTAAAAATAAAGAATACATCGTGGGCTGTAAATATGTTAGCTCTTTGACTTTTTTTTTTTTTTTGCTTAAACTGTACCTCAGAAAACAGTGTCACTGTGACTTGAATTAAAGACCTTAGATACTAGGTTATAAGGGGCAAAATATACTTTTAAACAAAAAAGTTTTTACACCTGTATGTACTTGTAAGGAAAAAGTTCATGTTGAGTCTTTGGACGGGTTGTACTAATTGAATAATTTTGCTATTAAAATTACTCTGTCTTCCCTTCCATCTACCACCAGGTAGAAATCGTATTGGTTCTGTGCTGGCTTATGCATGTTATTTTTTTCTTAACAGCCCCGTTATGTGACTTCCCACATGTCCTCTGCTAGTATGATGTATGGGATGACGTGCTACATGATGTGTCCATAGGAGGACAGAAGTGTTGCGTTTCTCCCCCCAGGAATTCAGGACAGGGCAGCTGCCTGAGGCCCCTGCATGGGGTGCCGGTATTTGTGGGATTCCAGACTGGGCATGTCTGGGAAAAAGGCCTGGTGCACGTGGGAGAGAAGGGGAGAAGGCAGGGTACTCCAGATCAGGAGGGAGTGGGGGACGTGTGGCACTAGGCCTGAGCACAGGACACCTCACCTGTGCCCAGGATACCTGACCTGGTCCGGGACACCCCACCTGAGACAGGACATGTCACCTGGGCCTGGGACACCTCACCTGAGAGAGGACACCTCACCTGTGCCCAGGATACCTGACCTGGCCCGGGACACCTCACCTGAGACAGGACACCTCACCTGTGCCCAGGACACCTCACCTGTGCCTGGGATACCTGACCTGTGCCCGGGACACCCCACCTGAGACAGGACACGTCACCAGAGCCTGGGACACCTCACCTGAGAGAGGACACCTCACCTGTGCCCAGGACACCCCACCTGAGACAGGACACCTCACCTGTGCCCAGGACACCTCACCTGTGCCTGGGATACCCGACCTGTGCCCAGGACACCCCACCTGAGACAGGACACCTCACCTGAGCCCAGAATACCTTGTTGTCCCTGCCTGTACAGAGCTGGACCCAGTGTCTAGGCCTGTGAGGATCCTGTCTTGTACGCCTTGTTATAGGGCTCTGTTCTACAAAGTGGGCTTTAGTGGGGGCTCCTGGGACCCCTCCAGGGAGGAAACAGGGGGGTGGGTGGAGAGGAAAGGGGCCTCTGTCTGGATGCCTGTCCAGCCAGGGCCTGGTGTGGGCCACAACACAAGTATGATTCTGTCCTGGGGACCCCCGCTTTCCAGCTGGGCTCTGGGTGCAGGCTCAGATTCCATAGACCAGGCCTCAGGGGTACCAGCCTTGCTGGGCATTCAGGGCAAATGTCTCATGGAACAGGCTGGGGGCTCAAGCATTCCCCCGATGCCCCAGGCCTGCCTGGGCCACACGGTTATCCACACTGTGCTGCCCCCACTGGGTCATGTCTCTGTCATCCTGGAAATCTTGAAAAGGGGTCTGTTCTCACTCCCATCAGTGGGGGGGTCCACAGCCCCCACTCCCCTGAGGCTGGAGCTCTGGCCCACCTGTGGTGCCCCCAGGAAGCATGGGCAGAGGGAGTGGGTACTGAGAATGGCATGGAGCCCCCAGTGGGTTTCAGCCTAATGGGACAGTGCTAAGAAATGCCCAAAAACCTTGGGGTGTGGATGGAGGAGGTCACACCCTCTTCTGCCTCACCTGGGCCACCCCCCAAGCCCCAGCTCCATCCTGTGTCCACCTCCTGTCTGGAGGCATTGATGAGGCCTCCGTGGTGGGCTGGAGGGTCAACAGCAGCTCAGGGAATCACTGTACCACTTGAGTGCCAGCAGCTTCTATCTACAGAGTTCAGGCCTGCCCCATCACTGAGAGGCCTGGACTGCATCACTTCCCTCGTCCCACTGGCTTTGGCTGTTTGGGGGCCAAGGGTGCAGGAGAACAGAGACACTGCCAGCATCTGCCCCCGCCACCCCTTCCCTCCACCTACTTATGGGTGTGGGTCTCTCAACCTGGGAATTCAGAGCGTCTCCCTGGGAAATTCAGACCTGACCGTCCCTCTGGGGCCTGCCTGGGGCTCTGACTCCACTGCCCGGTCGCCAACCTCCAGCCAGAGCCTCTTCCCAGAGCCAGGGCCCAACTGGGTACCCTTCCAAGAGAGGCTGGGGTCTCCCCTGGGGAGACTGCCCCCTGCCCGGCAGGGTCTTCTCTGCAGCAACTCTCCTGTCCCACCACCTCCTCCACCTGGTACCGTGCACAGAAGGAATCCTGCAGCGTTTCAAGACCAAAACACAACAATAAGTGAAAATGTCCCGTATTTGTAATATTGGTCAGCCCAAGCTGAGAACCCGCTCCTGAACAGGTTGGACTCCGGGCCCCTCACCCCGTGTGTCCACCTAGTGTGCCCTGCACCCGTGCACCCCTGCCCTCCTGGGGCAGCTGCCACCTCCACCCATGGTCTCAGCTGAATACCTTGGTCGGAACCCAGAGCTGCTCTCCTGCCCATTAGGAGAAAACAATCATGTTTGGTGCCAGAGAGGTGTGCAGTGCTGGGTGGGAAAGCCTGGTGTGCAGCGGGAAAGCTGTCACATAAGACCAGCCATTAGTGGGAACGGGGGAGAATGTTTTCAGTTGGTGTGACAGAAGAAAGTCAATGTTCACACTATATAAGAACTAGAAATTAATAACCAAAGAGAAAGCAGGCAACCGAAGAGGAGGAGGAGAAATAATGAGAAATTCACAGAACTGGAAACCCAGGCAGTTACCAGACCCAAGGATGACCCCCTGCCTGTGAGGAAGGTCATTTCAGTAGCACCTGGATGCTGGGCTGTCACCTGGGGTCTCCCGCCTGGGGCAGCAGCTGGCCTCACTCTGGGGCTGCCCGGCAGCTTCTTGGGGGTGGTTCTGAGACCCAGAGCACCATTTCAAAGATGTTCCATGGGGGGACCCAGGGCTTTGGCAGGATGGTCCCTTGTCCCCATGTGGGCCCATTTGAGTGCCCCCGAAGGCCTGCAGTAGCCCCAGCCCAGGGCCTGTCTCGGAGCAGGCACCCCAGAAGGTGTGGGGTGCTGCAACTCCAGGGCATCCGGTGGAGGACAGCTGCCCCCACTTTATTGTCCTAACACCATCTCTCGTCTCTTGTCACAAAGAATTAAAATCTATAATAAGAAAATGTAAGCACTCCCCTGTAATTTGGCCCATCAGCTCCATCCCGGCCATCAGCCAAGGCTAACAGAGGATATTAATCTAGCCATCCCCCGCTGGTCTCAATGAATTGTGATGAGAATGTCAAACAATTAGATTATATTGCCCAACAGTGGCAGTGATTGAGTGGCGAGGCAGGGCGCGTCCCCTGAATCACCCGACCAAGGGAGCCCCCCCACACTCCTTGATAAATCCCCTCCACACTGGCAGGCCTCTGGAGGGTGGGCCGCTGGGAGCTCTGCATGTCCTGGGGCGGAGCCACACCTCGGGAAACCGCTGCTGGGGGTCGGGGAGCAGGCAGCCCAGGTTGAGACCCCAGAGGCCAGAGTCCCAGGCCCCTCAGAGCGTCTGCTGGGCCTACAGGGGCTTGGCAGGGAAACTCACAGCCAGGCCCTGCAGAAGCTACTGGGGTTCCCCCGTCCAGCCCACAGCCTCCGGGAACCCGTCTGTGCAGCTCCACCAGCCGGGCCAGCCATGGCACCTTCCCCTTTGCAGGGGTGAGAGCGCCGGGAAATCCATCTCCCTGTTGGAAAGGGGTAATCAAGCTGGTTGTCTCTGTCTTCATCATAGCCATGATAAAACGAGAGGACAGCACGGCGTGAAGTGGCGTGGTGTCCTGATGCAGGGGCATTAATCGAGTACAAATGGCCTTTCTTGAAGTTGCTGAGTTATATTTCAGAGATATGGGATAATGATGCCAGTGAATCATTTTTACAAGATATAAAATTACTAGCTTCTGTAGGAAGATCATTAAGGAAAACAATTGTTCACAGAAATTGAAAATAGAGTTTTAATTATTAATACAGAAATTAAACTATTAGAGACCAGTGTTGGATGAGGGAACATAATAGAAATTTATATACAAGCCTCTGTGAACATTTTAGTTTTATTAACCCACTGAATTTCTTAGTCCAAATCTATCTGGAAGGCTTGTTTTAGCTGTGGTTGTGAACCAACCTTCTGGAGGCGTGGTCAGGCCTCAGCACCCTAGGCCCGGGCCGCCAGGGGGGCCACCGGAGCTGCCAACCTGCTTTTCCGGCAGGGGCGGGGTGGCAGGCATGCCCGGAGCACCCTGCTGGGAATGCCAGGGAGGACCCAGGAGCCCCGAGCGCCCAAGCCAGGGCACACTCTGTGGGCGGTCAGGGCTGGGAAAGCCAGGCCATGTGATGGCCGCCTCGGGTGGGGTGCTGGGTTTGTGCCTGGGTGATGGGACCTAACAGGCATGGATGTCAGCACTGACACAGAGCCTGGATCCACCTTACAGGTCACACAAACATGACCCCCAAGTGGCCTGACTGGTCTGGCTCCAGAGCCCATGTTACCTGGCCTGGAGAGTACAGGGCCCCCAGCTCACTCATCCTCAGATGCCCCCACCTCCCCAGTGATAAGGGAGACCCCACACACTGCCCCTTCCCATCTGGAGCCCCATTTACCATGTCTGCGAGGGCCCGTCCTGAGGCATAGGGTCCTCTGGGTTTGCACTGGCCTGCTTGAGGGCCGGGATCCTTAGTGAGAGCTCTGATTTAAAGATCTTGTGATGGGAAATCCTTTACCATGTTAAGTGAGAACACAGGGTCCCTGACCGCCCGGACTGCTGGCTATAGAAGAGCTGGGACATAATTCAGGCAGTCTGTGGAACACTGACCTCTGGTGTGGGCTATGAGGGCTTGGTCCCTTTAACTCTAATTTTCCCAATTTCCTACAATAAAACATCTTGTTTAAAAACCTCATTTTAAAAATATGGAAATCCCTGTTTTCAAGACACAAATTGAGAAAACAAACAGAACCTTTAGAAAGGTGATTGACAAGCAAGAACAGAACATGGAGGGTCTGCAGGTTGTCACAGGTGTAGAAGGGACAGACTTGTGTGGACACAGGGCTGGGGCCGTGGGTGGACACCTCCCTGACCCTGTGTGGGCTAGGAGCTGGGGGTCAGGCCCTCCTGGGTCCCTGGGCTGCCTGAGTCCCACAGGGTCTCTGCTTTCCCAGAAGAACATGAGCTCCTGAGGTACTGGTGCAAATCACAGAGCCGACCTGGAGCTCGGCTGGACTCCCACCTTGCCCTGCACACGTGGGCCGCCTGCTGTCAGGGAGGCCGGAGGCTGGGTGCTGGTCACCTCCTGCAGCCCAGGCCCCTTATGCCAGGGTGCCCCGTCACAGTCTGCATCCTTTCAGGACACGGTCAGAACACGCACGTCCAGCCTGCCTTTCTCAGCGGGCTGACCACCATTTGCATTACATTCTGTCTCCTATTATTACCAATAAATTCCAAGTGATCTTTTTTCTCCTTTTAGTTTGTAGGGTTACATAAATTTCACCTACGCAAGTTTTTCATGCTGGAATATATTACGGAATGCCACTTGTGTTATAGAAGCTAATTGATAATGTGATTTGTTATGTTGCTGGGACATAATTCAGAAAGTTATTTTAAAGCCTTTGATACATGGAATAGTACTGCCCGCTTAATCTTGCACATGAGTAGACACAGTGTAAGGTAAAGATGGGATGCAGCACAGATGAAATATTTCCAGAAGCTTTTATTCTTGTTGTTTGGGTGTGTGCCAACTCTTTCTAGAAGAAAGCTCATATTTCCAATGCTGCTCTGATTTTAATTTATTCCCTGGTCATTAGGTAGCTTTAAAAAAAAACTGGACATGTATATGTTTGAAAAAAGGAAAAAAATAAAATAAAAAAGAGGGAATCGCTACCTTTCAATATTATCAAAGATGAGATTTTTTTTTTTAACTTCTTGAACTGAAGCAATGATACATTTACAGGAAGTTGTAAAAACAGTACAGGCAGCACAGAGTCCTCCAGGAAACTGAACTGCACGGCAGACCGTGTCTCACGTTCACCACCCTCTCCAGGCATGTGTGCGTGCATGCAGCTCTGTGAAATGGACATTTGTGTCACTGCCACCATCAAGGTAAGAACTGGCCTGTCACCAGGGCTCCCTCGTGCACAGGCCAGCCTGTGCCCTGGCAGCACAAACCCCTTCTCCATCCGTGCAGTCCTGGTGCCTTGAGAACGTCATGTAACAGACCACACAGAGCCTTCTTGCTCAGCGTGATGCCCTTGGGCCACCGGGGTCAGTAGCTCACCCCTTTCCTGGGCATAGTCCCACTGATAAACATACCGGAGTTTAACCATTCATAGGTGAGAGACATTTGGGCTGTCTCTAGTTTCTTTTTTGCCCTAATGGAATAAAGCTGCTAGAAACATTCATGCATAGGTGCTTGTGTGACATAAGTTCTCATTTCCCTGGGATGAATGCTCAGGAGTGCAATGGTTGTTAATTGCATGTATAGTTTAAAAGAAACTGCCCAACTCTTTTCCAGAGGGGCTGCCCACTGTACATTCCTACCAACAGTGTCGGGAGACCCAGTTTCTCTGCATCGCTGCCAGCATTTGGCATTATCACTATTTTTTATTTTAGATGTTTTAGGAGGTATGTGGTGGTGCCTCATCACGATCTCAATCTGTGCTTTCTTTTCGGCTATTTGACTGCCATACATCCTGACCCAGGAGCCTCAGTACTGTCCCTCGGCACCTAAGGGCAGAAGCTGTGCAGCGGTGCCTCAGCCTTGTCAGCAGGTGGTGACCTGGGCTCACTTGGCCCGGGGCCTGGTATCCTGAGGCCTTTGGATGGCTGCTGCTGGCCAGAGCTATGCTCAGAGGCCAGGGACGTCTCCAGGTGAGTCAGGCAGGACATTCAAGACTTGCTTTACACGTGTGAACACCCTTTGCCCGAGGTCTGCAGGACAGCGTGGGACAGGGCAGGAAGAGCCCTGGGGGCTCCTGGTCACCCTGCAGAGATGTGTCCTGGCCTGGCTGCTAGGTCACGGGAGACCAGGGCTCCGGGGCCTCGCCAGGCAGATGTCCGAGGGGCTGCCAACCAGGACTCAGTGCCAGCAGGGGCTTTGGCCCTCACTCCAGCCCAGGGACCCTCTAGCCAGGGTGGCTCCAGCCCAGAGATCTGTCCTTTGGCCACAGGCATGTGAGACCCTTGGGCGCAGTCCTGGCCCCTCGGCCTCTTGCCCTGTCCCCACGCAGGCCAGGCTGGCTTGGGGAATGGGGCGAGAACTTTTTCTCGTGGCTGTAGTCTGTCCTTTCTATGGCCACCCTCAGCTCTGGCTGAGTGTTCACTTCTGAGGACAGTGGCTTTGGGGGCTCACCTTGTCCATGACGTGACCACAGGTGGTGCCTGGACATCCCACCCTGGGGGCTCTGAGGTCGGGGATAAGCTTCTCGCCCTCCCCGTCTTTCGGAACCCGCCCACTTGGTTACTCGGAGTACACACCCGACTTCCCGCTGCGGGACTGGTCTCAGAGTCACATCCAGGGGCACCTTCCCACTGGCTTCCACGGCTAGACTTTGTCCGGTCATTCACTAAACATTTGCCTGGCATTGGGCAAAGCGCCCCTCGGAGGGACTCACGCCTACTCACCAGAGGTGGCACAGACCACGAAGAACCGAGTGCTCACCACGGGGCAGGTCAGATGTGGGCTATTGACCCTAAGGGGTCACTTTGCCATGTCCAGTCCCTGGCCTCAGGGGAAATGAGGTCCTGGCCCAGTCTCCTGGCTTTTCCACCAGCCCAGTGGGAGGTGGGGCTGCCCAGGGAGCAGCATATGTCCAGTCAGTGCCCCACGGCTGCCACAGGGCAGGTGGGCGCCCATCATATCCTCTGGGCCCATTGACATGTAGGTCCCAAGTGAGCCAAACATATCTAAGGGTCAGGGGCCAGCAGGGTCGGGGGAAGCACTGACCTGAGTGCGTGTTCAGCGGTCGAGCCCTCACCTCTCCCCCTCCCTCTAATGTCACCTCCCCATCACCTCTCAGGTGACCCCAAGGAGTCAGGAGGGGTCCAAGTCTCAAGCACAGTGGGCAGGGAGCCACCCCACACAGTGGGCCACACCAGGTGGCCCCAAGGTAACAGACCACCAGGACACCCCACCAGGGCTCACTTCTGCTCTACACGTCCTCACATTTCAGGTCCCAGGCCGAAGACACAGCTCACCGAGAGCCCGAGGCAGGGAACAGTGGGACAGCTGGAGCTCACTCTAGGGCTCGGGCCTGCGCCGCTCTGCCCGTTGGCCCCGGGCCACCAGGGTCTCCGTGAGACCAGGCGGCATGGGCCAGTTGTAGGACACGTATTCAGCAGATCACAAAAAAGATGCATCCTCCCCAGGAGCCCTGACGGCACAGCCATGAGCCTGAGTGGCAGGCTTGGAGGTGCATTCACATGGCCCTTTGGTTTTTGAGGTGTTAGAAGCTGCTGGCATCTGGGTCGAGGGGGCCAGTAGGAGGGGCTTGGAGCTGGAGGCTGGCAGTGCGTCCGACAAACACCCCGGTCACAGACACCACACGGAGAGGCTTGGAAGGGCCGTTTACTGGGCACTTACACACAGGCCGCCCTGACAGCATTTCCTGCCTGGGGGCCAGGGAGCATACTGAGGGCAGCTGTCCCGTGTCCAGAGAAAGGCATTTGCCAGAGGGCCAGCCTGCAGCTGCAGCCTTTCAGGGGCTGGGAACAGCCCTCCTCCCAGCCCCCAACCCCCGTGATTGGACCACAGTGGTGTAGAGGACAGGGGAGGGTCCTGGGGGCCAGGTATTCGTGTGGTCGGCCCTGACGCACCCCTCCCATCCAGTCACCCTCCTCCCCCCCCGCGAGGGGGCCGTGTGCGCTGGGCAGGAGGAGGGCTTGAGGAGGGAGGCGCAGAGCAGGCCAGACCCCAGGCAGGTGCCGCCCTGTGCAGAACCGGGGGAGGGGGGCCCCGGTGGCCCGTCCAGAGGCTGGCGGAGGAGAGGCGCCCTAGTCGGGGCGGGCTGGGTGGTGGGGTCCGGAGGGGCTGTTGAGGTCTGCGCCCTGTCACGCGATGGCTTGGTGCGGCAGCCCGTAGAGGACCAGGTTGAGGGAGGCCGCAAGCCGCTGGGCGCTGTGGAGCGGTGGCAGCTCGGGGAGCAGCTTGTCCCTGGAGGTCTGCGGAGACTCCCCTGGGGGGAGAGGGCGCGCTCGCAGAGTGAGGGTGCCGGGCGGCTGGGTCGTGGCCAGACGCAGACGGCCACCTTGGCCAGAGGGCTGCCAGCACATGGCCGGGGAGGGGCCCCGCCGGACCGGAGCACCTGGACCCTCCCCCCATCCAACCCCAGCCCTGAGCGCACAAGGACCCGGAAGGTTCTACAGCTCTGGGTGGCGGCCACCAGCCCACGGCCACCATGGACTCCGTGGGGCTGACAGGGGACCACAGTTCTGTCTCTTTCCATGCACACGGCACGGGCCTTTCCCGGCACACCCCAGGGGGCGGGCGCCAGGACTCGGCGCCCTCATTCTGACCCAGAGGCCTACGCTGGCCGCTCCTCATGCCACCAGACTGCACCTGGGTCTGCCCCCAGCGACCACTTCTGCTCCCAGTGAGCCAGACCCTCGGTCATCTCACCTCCCACTGACCCGGCCCCCACCCGCGGATGGGCTGCAGCCCAGACACCGAGCCCCAAGTGGGACTTCCTGACAGAGTCACCCCGGGATCACCTCCCCGGCCTGGCGCTGCAGCCCCACTGCTGAGGCCGTGGTTAGTAGGGCTGAGACCCCGCCACGTGAGGGGCCACCGCTGCTGGCGCCAGTGTCCACCTGCTCCGGAGGCAGTGTGGGGGTCCCTCCCGAGAGCACTCCTGAGCTTTCAGGGTTCGTGTGACTTCAACCGTGTTCAAGATGAGCCCGTGTTTCTAATGCCCATTTCTAATGTCCCTAAGGATGCTGGCGCCAGTGCTCACGTGGGCCATGATGTGGGGGCTGGCCTGTGAAGGCGGTGCAGGGACAGGCGGCAGGGGGACCCAGCCCTGCAGCACTGTGTAGACGGGGCTGGGGCGAAGGTTTTAGGGTTTAGGGTTTAGGTACCGTCGCCCTGGGGATCCTCTTCCCCCACTCCTGCCTGCTGAAGAAGACGCACCGCTCTCCCGACTGGCTTGCCAGCCATCAGACCTGGGGAGAAAACATCCCCTCAGGACCAGGACCCTGGCAGGTGTCCGGGGCTGCGGCGATGGGTGCCAGCGCCCACTCACTTTCCCACAGTGTGCAAGCCCGCAGCGCGTTGTCCTGAAGAAGCGCTGGCCACTGGTTCGCCAGGAGGCTCCCGACCCCCACCAGACTCAGGAGGACGGCGGTCTGGATGGGCTCCTCCAGGGACAGCTGGGGCCCGCTGCAGGGGGCCAGACTCCTGTGGGCGGTGCCGAGGCCCGGCCCCACCCTGTCCCGCCCCAGCCGCACAGGTGGGAGTGGGGGTTTGTGCTGGCAGCCCGGAAGGTCTTGGGAGAGTCGGGAATCCCCCCTGCCCAGAGTTAAATGCTGTTTAACAGGAAAAGGCATTGCAGAGCCAGACACAGAGCCAGGCCAGGGAGCATCCACGGGGAGGCGCCCCCTGCTCTGCCTGCTCGCAGCCCACAGTGGCCCCAGGTGCGTGACACGTGGGCCCCCTGCCAGAGCTGCCCTCTCCCCCACCACCCAGGCTTGGCCGGGGAGGCTCTGGGAGGCTCGTGGGCCTCTGCCCACGGGATGCAGGGACACACCCATCCGCCACGCGCCCCCTCCCAGACTCCCCCCGAGCTGCCCGGGAGCCAGGGCAGACAGGACGCCAGGCACCTCTTGCTCTCTGAGGCCACCGCCCACCGCCGCATGCTCTGGCGAGACCGCGTGCGATCCAGCACCACCATCACCCGGCACTCTGCACGGCATGGAGTGGCAGCTCAGGGCCTGGGCGCCGGGCTGGCCGTGGAGGCCGGGTGGGTCACAGGCTTGATGTCAGGCCCTTTTAGGGACCCACCGGCCGCCCTGCTTCGGGGCCCCACACCTTCACAGCCTCCTCAGGCACCAGCCTCCCGGTCCGGCAGAGGGGCTCAGCCCCCAGCACACCACACCAACCGGGTGTCCCAGGTCTCAGGCCCTGTGACAAGTTGGTCACCCTGGCTCCGTGTGCCCACTGACAGACGCCATTGTCTGAAACGCAGCACTTGGGTGTGGGCATGCGGTGAGCCCCACGGGGCAGAGGCTGGCCCCCACTTGCCCACAGCGGCCTGGCTGAGGGGGGACCGGGGGCATCCCAGCAGCACCCGAGTGGCACCCACTGCCTGCTGAGCCTGCCTGTTCCCCCTGCCCCCACCGTCTCCCCTGGGAACTAAAGCTGCCCCCTCCCAGGGCGGAGCGCTCACACGGTGGGCCAGGTCCCGCCTGGCCCTACCCACATCTTGGGGGGCTGGAAAAGAGACGGGTACCCACTGGTGCCCTGACCATGGAAAAATGTGCTGGACTGCCGGCAGGGGACCTCGTGTCTCTCCAGGGCAGTGGCCATTTTTGAAGGGTCCCTGGGAAGGACCCTGGCAGCTGCCGGGCAGCCAGCCACCCCCTCAGAGGAAGGCCAGCAAGGGTGGGCAGACCACCCACACGGGCCTCCAGGGGCAGGGCTGACGGACAGAGGACAGAGGAGGCCCTGCGTGTTCACCGGCTGACAGGAGGGGCTGGGGTCGCTGAGAAACGGGGCCCTGTGCCTGACGGTGGGCCGGTGGGTCCTGGCAGCTGAGGGTGGGCTTGCAGGGCACTCACCTCGCAGGTTCATGGCGGCCAGCCTCTCCACCAGCACGTGGGACAGGAAGCTCTCCATCCCATAGAAGAAGAAGCCCTGGCAGCTGTCCAGGAGCCGCTCCCACTCCGCCTGGCTGCAGGGGACAGGGCTGGGCGGGCGGGGGCAGGGCCTGGGCAACACCCCCAGCCCCAACCTGCCCTCAAGGCCTTGGGCTGCAAGGGAGACCGGCTCCCAGGACTGTCTTGTGCTTGTCACCCAGCGTCCCACTCCTTGGCCTCCACCCTGTGTTCTGACTCCCAGGTTTCCTGGGAGACTAGTCCAAGTGGCCATCCAGAGAATGGACTTGTGTCCCTGGAATGAACCCCATCTCACTGGGCAGTGGCTCTGGAAAGTGCTAGAAGGGCTTCCCCAAGGGCCAGCATGCCCAGGGTCCTGAGGGTGCGTGCCCACAGGAGACATGTCCCCTGCAGGAGGCCTGGCTGTGGTGAGGGGTGCCAGGAGGATTGACAGGACTGGGGAGAGCGGTCAGGGCAGGAGGGAGCCTGAGGGAAGGGGGGCGCTGCAGGGAAGGAGGGGCCGGCCCCTGGCCAGCGAGCCTGCCCTGTGGCCCCCGGGGCCCAGATGCGAACCTGGGACTGTGCTTGTTTCCCAGATGCCCCACCCATCGTGCAGTGAACGTGTCTTGGAATTTTTCCAAAATTTCCTGGGTTACGGACACAGGAGCCAGCATTTCTGCAATGAGGATTGGGTGGTGACAAAACACAGAAGCGGTCACTAAGCAGGACACTGAGGGGCCCAGGTGGAGTCAGCATTTGCTGCCTGTGGCAACATTTGCCTCCTTCCCTCCTTTGCAGAGAAATTCCAAACCAATTTGGAAACAGACCCGAGGAACTGCAGACTTAGCCACAGAGGCCGCACATTCACACACCAGGCGCCAGATGCCTCGACTGCAGAAGCACAGCCCGGGGATGGTGCAGACCATGCCCCACACAGCCAGCACAAGTGGGCGGCTGAGGCCCGAGGCAGAGGCCAGGCAGGTGGCCAAGGCCATGCCCAGGGGCGTGGTGGCAAAGAGGAGCCGAGGGTCGTGCTCACCTGGGCCCTGGGCCTCCTCGTAGGGGTCCACCACGACTGGGCTGCCGTTAAGGAGAAACAGGACACAGACCCCCGGTCTCAGGCGGCAGGCCCATCAAAGGATACACTTGAAGTTGTCTGAGTCGACAAGGAGGCAGCCGGGGGGGATGACCCGGGGCACGTTGCCCTGCGACAACAGGCAAGGTTGCTAGGGATGCCCTGTGTGCTGGGAGGTGCTGGCTACTCCAGCCAGGAGCCAATCAGCCCAGGGCCGCCCGCAGGACCCAGGTTCCCAGGCGCTTGGCAGCGCCCAGAGGCAGGCCCACCTACCTTCTGGCCCCGTCTCGCTGGGCTCTTCTTTCTGAACCCCTTGCCCCCGCCTTCCTTTTTCACACCGCCTTCTGTCGAGACAGCAACAAGCAGCCGTGATTGTCTAGCACCAGAGGTGAGCGCACGACGTGCTTTGCATCGTTCACTCTGAAATGGTCAGTTTGTATTACGTGAATTTCACCCCAATGAGAAAAACAGGAAGTAGTAGGAACGGTTGATTTTAATTTTTTTAAGTTGAAATGGTAGTGATTTCTCAAAAGTAGAGGCTCATGAGCTGCGAAAGTCTTCCTTATGGACAGGAGACCCCAAGAAAGGAACAGGTGCCAGAGGTGGGTCTCCGTTTCAGAGCTCCACACGCCTCCGAAGCCAAGACTGGACCGTGCGGCCAAATCCTTGCTGTTCTCACTGTTTGGCCCAAAGGGCTGGGGTGTGCTGGAGGACCCTGTGGGGAGGAGCCGCAAGCCACGCCCTGCGTTTCCATGGCTTCTTGCTTCCGGTATCTCGAGGCAGTTCTGCCTTCCTGAGGGTCCCACCATCAGCTCGGGGAGGGCCTGCCCGTCGGGGTGCTCGTGGCTGGACGTCGGAATGGAGAAGCTGCCCCGCTGTCACTCCGCTTGGTGTCTCTCGCTCTGATGCCCTGCCCCTCCCGTTCCGCGTGTCCCTGTAACAGTACTGGCTGACGCCCTTATGCCACTCTGTCCTGCAGGTGCGACTGATGACTGAGAGGACTGACCCCGGCCTTGCTTCTGCTTTTTGTATTTGTCCCACGTGTTCTGTGTGTGCATCTCTGTCATCAGTTCTTTGTAACTTGAGGTATTTGGTTCATTTCTTTTCCTATTCATTTCTCTCTTTATTGGTTTGGAAATTATACGCCAATTCTATTCTTTTGGTGGTCATCCTTAAAGATCTACCATGAACATTATCACCCAGAGAGCACCCTGCAGCCGGACAGTTCACGGCTCCGAGGACACTCATCAGAGGCTCAGAGCCCTTCGTGTCACCCCCACTCTGCAATGCATTTAAAAAGACTTACCTCACACTTAGCCGGTATTCTTGTCACTTTATGGTGAGAGTTGGTACTAGTTAGTCCCTAGCCAGAGACAGGCCCCCTCAGCACCCCTCCGGTGCCTGCATGCACAGCCCAGTGGGCCTCTCTCCACCCTCAGCCAGCCCTGGCCAGCCCTGCCTTTGCATTTCCCCTTTACGTTATAAAGCCCCACAATATATCATATTATTTTTTTGCTCTGAACTGTCAAAATTTTGAAGAGATTTATTTTAAAAATAAGAAAAGCATTTTGGCTATTTACCCACACACTTCTTGTTTCTGGTGCGGAGTCCCCCCGTGTTCTCCAGGTGTTCTTGTAGTGAGGGCAGCCTACCGCTGAAAAGTTCCTCCAGCCTTTCTGTATTTGAAACGTCATTTCCCACTGTTTCTGAAAGTTATTTTCAAAAACATGTAGACTGACACCTTTTTCTTTTCACAGTTTAGAGATGCCATTCACTGTTGCCTCACTTCCACCAAGAAGTCTGTTGTCTCTCTTGATTTGTTTCTTGATACAAACGTCTTTTTTCTCTGGCTGCTTTTGAAATACTCTGCCATTGGTTTTAACCAATCTGTCAATATGTTCTCAGTATAGTTTTCTTTCTGTTTGGGGTTCATGGACCCTCTTGGATCTCTGGGATTACAATTTTCACTAAATTTGGAGGAAAACTAGCCATTATTACTATTATTATTTCAAATATTTCCCTCTTTGAGAACTATGATTACAAGTGTATTAGGGTGCTTGAACAGATCACCGGTGGTCAGTCTGTTTGTTTCCCATCTTTTTTCTGCTGTTGCTTCCAGCTCACTAATCCTTTCTTTTGCCCTAATTGCTGCAAATGCTGCCCAGCGTCTCTCTTCATCTCAGGATCGCCTTTTGCATCACTGCAAGCTCACCTTGGGTCTTCAGTGTTTCCTGTCTCTGTGGGACACTCGGCCTCCCTCCCCCTCCTTGGGCGCGAGGAGTGTGGTTATGGACGCGTTCACGGCCTGTCTGCTGATCCTTCCACCTGGACTATTTCTGGTCTGTTTCTACTGATTGGTTCTTCTCTTCATTATGGGTCACAGTTTCCCACTTCTTTGCATGTTTGATAACTTTTGATCAAATGTTAGACATTCTGAAGTTTGCCTTGCTGGGTGCTGGATATTCTTTATTTCTATAGTTCCTGAGCACTGTTTGGGGATGCAGGTAAGTTACCCTGACATAATTTGGTCCTTCTGAGGCAGTTTTTAAGTTCTGTAGGTGGGACTAGAGTGACACACCCAGGGCACACCCTCTCCTCACTGTCCCTAAGCGAGTGAATTGTATGATTCTCCATTCAAGCTATGGGAACCTGAACCATCCCCTGCTGTGAATGGGCCCAGAGGACTGTGTCCTCTGCTGCTCGTGGTGGTTCTTTCCCTGACCTCCATAGGTTCCTCACCCACATGTACAGACCAGTCCTCAGCTCAGGGCCCGAGAGGACCCTTGACGGGGCCCTGGAGTGTGCCCTGTGCTGCTGTCTCCTCCCAGCATCTGCCCTTCAAACTCCATCACTCCAGTCCCCAGTCCCCTGCTCCATCTCAACCTGGGGAGACTGCCAGGTTGCCTGTTCTCCCCCACCAGGCAGAAATCTGGGATTTGCTGGTTGTTTGCCCCTCCTGGGGTCACTGTCTCCCATGTCCGAAAACTATTGTTTAATGTATTCTGTCTGGTTTTTACTTATTCCAGCTGGAAGGGCAAATTTGGTCCCTGTTACCTCTTGGATGGAAGCAGAAGTCCAATATATTTATGTTTCATTTTTCTTGATATTTATTGAAGTGCAACATGCATGCTGAAAACTGCACACACCACATGTGCACAGCTTGCAGAATTCCCACAAACTGGGTCTCTGTGTCACCACATCCAGCGACAGCATGCAGCCTGCTGCCCAGGCCTGGCCCTGTCCTGCCTCTCCCCACCTGACAAATGGCTCCCGCATGCCTGCCTCTGGAGCAGTTTTGAGGCCAAGAACAGTGTTTCCTCCCTCCCTCCGTGTGTGTGAGCACGCATGCACATTCAGCACCAGCACCCAGCCCTGGGCACAGGCTCACTGCTCTGTAACATCTTTGCACAAACCTAGAAAACGTTGCCGTGTTTGATGATCCTGTGTGATGAGTTAATACTCCCTATTCACAGAGTGACCTGACTGCTCCATTCTGGAAAGTAAGTGTGGCCAAGGTGGCTCTTACCCGTCTCCTCTCTACTGAGGCGATTCCACAGCATCTGGAGAGAGAACTCCCGGGACAAGGAGGAGACCACCCCCTGGCTGAACACTGACAGCCCTTCCAACGGCAGCTCCAGGAGGAACCGGTCCGCTATGAGGATGAGGTTGTCTGCAGCCTCGGGCAGAGCTGTGGGCACAAGAACACCAGCTGCACAGCCGCAGGAGATGGGCCCCAGCCCGAAGACCTCCCAGGGTAAGCCTGCCTGTCGCCTGAGCTGGGTGGCACGTGGGGGCCCTACAGGGGAGCAGCCAAGTCCCAGCTCAGGCTGGGCACGGCCAGGTGGCAAGGACTCCATCCTCTGCGGTTCTGAAGACCTGCTCAGCTAGGGCAGCCCGTCCCCATGCAGGTCCTCGGGTGCACGGCTCCTTCTCGCTCTGGAGCCCCTTCACAGGATGAAAATTTGCACTAACCCCTCCAGAAGAATGGTCCAGAGAGGGGTCCTGGCCCCCAGGAAAGCTCTTCTTGGGAGGGGCAGCAGCAGCATGTCCAGGTGGCCCACCCTTGGACCTGCCTGGCTGGGTAGAGAAACCTGCCCCTTTGGGAGGGCACAGACAGTGTTCAGGGGTGAGGCCACTGGACAGTTTGAATTTTACAAAGTAAAAACAAACTACCTGAAGATGGTGGCATGAGAAGGGTGGCAGAAATCTCCTCCCAAAACCATACATATTTGTGAAAATACAACAAATACAACTATTCCTAAAAGAGAGACCAGAAGATACAGGACAACAGCCAGGCTACATCTACATCTGTGAGAACTCAGCACCTCACGAAGAGGGTAAGATATGAAGCCGTGACCCGGCGGGACCCAAGCACTCCCCCAACCCCAGCTCACCGATGGGAGGAAAAGAATCAGAGTGGGGAGGGACTGGAAGCACAGGCTGGCTAAATAACCAGCCCTGGTGATCCGCACCGGGAGCACAGACACACACCACATGGTGTATCAGAGATTAGAGAAATAGAAGGGCAGGATCTGAGATGGAGACTGTGAGCACATCCCCACAGCTGCCTCCCCGGGACAAAAGAAAAGCAGGTGCTTTTTTAAAAGTCTTAAAGAGACAAGGGCCCAACAACGGAACAAAATCGTCCCAGCGCACTCAGCCCAGCAGGCTGGGAATCTGGAGGAACTTCGGACCCCCTAACCAGCTGCCGGGTCGTCTCGGGGATAAGCAGCTTGCCATTTGTTCCCTCAAGGCCGGAGCCGCAAAGAGTCCAGCGGATCAGCCACAGCTGCGGAACAGCAGGAGAGCAGCCCTACCCACAGCAACCACACAGAATCTCCTCCCGGCGAGTGAGCAACTAAACGGGAAGGGCCCCAGAATCCGGAGCAAGGTCTGGAAGGCACCAAGGGGAGCAGAACGCACTCTGCATGACTGCAAACCCCCACAGTGCCATAGGCTAGGCTGAGGGCACACCACACACAGGGAGCTCAGGGGATTATCCCAGAGACTGCCTCCCGGTGTGCGGGTACCCAGCTGAGGCTCCGGAGAAGGGCAAGAAGAACAACAAGCAGGAAGGGACTTTGATCTCCCAGCTGACACATGTGGCACCTGCCAGTGACCACTTCTATTGCCATGAAAAGACAGAGGAATATGGGCCAGACAAGGATCACCCAGACAACCCCAGAGAGAGGGCCTGATAGGATGGATTTAAACAATCTTCCTGAAAAAGAATTCAGAATAAAAGTCATAACCATGCTGATGGATCTACAGAGAAATATGCAAGAGCTAAGGGAGGAAGTGAGGAGAGACAATGCAGAAATGAGACAAGCGATTGATGGGCTAAAGAGCAGACTGGACGAAGTGCAAGAGACTGTTAATGGAATAGAAATCAGAGAACAGGAATACAGAGAAGCTGAGGCAGAGAGAGATAAAAGGATCTCTAGGAATGAAAGAATATTAAGAGAACTGTGTGACCAACCTAAACGGAACAATATTCGCATTATAAGAGTAGCAGAGGAAGAAGAGAGAGAAAAAGGGATAGAAAGTGTCTTTGAAGAAATAATTGCTGAAAACTTCCCCATGCTGGGGAAGGAACTAGTGTCTCAGACCATGGAAGCCTACAGACCTCCCAACACAAGGGATCCCAGGAAGAAAACACCCAGACATATAATAATTAAAATGGCAAAGATCAAAGACAAGGACAGAGTATTAAAGGCAGCCAGAGAGAGAAAAAAGACCACCTACAAAGGAAAACCCATCAGACTATCATCAGACTTCTCAACAGAAACCTTACAGGCCAGAAGAGAATGGCATGATATATTTAACTTAATGAAACAGAAGGGCCTCGAACCAAGAATATTGTATCCAGCACGATTGTCATTTAAATTTGAGGGATGGATTAAACAATTCCCAGACAAGCGAAAGTTGAGGGAATTTGCCTCCCACAAACCACCTCTACAGGATATCTTAAAGGGACTGCTCTAGATGGAAGCACACCTAAGGCTAAAAAGATGTCACCAGAGAAAATAAAATGAGAGCAAAGAAAGCAGACCATCCAAATACGAACTAAAAGCAAAAAGTAAAATCAACTATCCACAAAAAAAGTCAAAGGAAACGTAAAAGAGTACAGAATAAAACACCTAGCATATAAAGAATGGAGGAGGAAGAATAAGAAGGGAGAGAAATAAAGAATCATCAGACTGTGTTTATAATAGCTTAACAGGAGAGTTAAGTTAGACTGCTAGATAGTAAAGAAGCTACCCTTGAACCTTTGGTAACCACGAATCTAAAGCCAGCAATGGCAATAAGTACATATCTATCAATAATCACCCTAAATGTAAATGGACTGAATGCACCAATCAAAAGACACAGAGTAATAGAATGGAAAAAAAAGCAAGACCCAGCTATATGCTGCCTACAAGAGACTCACCTCAAACCCAAAGATATACACAAACTAAAAGTGAAGGGATGGAAAAAGATATTTCATGCAAACAGCAAGGAGAAAAAAGCAGGTGTTGCAGGACTTGCATCAGACAAAATAGACTTCAAAACGAAGAAAGTAGCAAGAGATAGAGAAGGACATTACATAATGATAAAGGGGTCAGTCCAACAAGAGGATATAACCATTTTAAATATATATGCACCCAACACAGGAGCGCCAGCATATGTGAGACAAATACTAACAGAATTAAAGGAGGAAATAGAAAGCAATGCATTCATTTTAGGAGACTTCAACACACCACCCACTCCAAAGGACAGATCAACCAGACAGAAAATAAGTAAAGACACAGAGGCACTGAACAACACACTAGAACAGATGGACCTAACAGACATCTACAGAACTCTACACCCAAAAGCAACAGGATACACATTCTTCTCAAGTGCACATGGAACATTTTCCAGAATAGACCACATACTAGGCCACAAAAAGGACCTCAGTAAATTCAAAAATATTGAAATCCTACCAACCAACTCTTCAGATCACAAAGGTACCAAGCTAGAAATAAACTGTACAAAGAAAACAAAAAGGCTCACAAATACATGGAGGCTCAACAACATGCTCCTAAATAATCAATGGATCAACGACCAAATTAAAACAGAAATCAAACAATACATGGAGACAAATGACAACAACAACACAAAGCCCCAACTTCTGTGGGACGCAGCAAAGGCAGTTCTAAGAGGAAAGTATATTGCAATCCAGGCCTATTTAAAGAAGGAAGAACATTCCCAAATGAATAGTCTAAAGTCACAATTATTGAAATTGGAAAAAGAAGAACAAATGAGGCCCAAAGTCACCTGAAGGAGGGACATAATAAAGATTAGAGAAGAAATAAATAAAATTGAGAAGAATAAAACAATAGAAAAAAATCAATGAAACCAAGAGCTGTTTCTTTGAAAAAATAAACAAAATAGATAAACCCCTAGCCAGACTTATTAAGAGAAAAAGAGAATTTATACACATAAACGTAATCAGAAATGAGAAAGGAAAAATCATGACGGACCCCACAGAAATACCAAGAATTATTAGAGAATACTATGAAAATCTATATGCTAACAAGCTGGAAAACCTAGAAGAAATGGACAACTTCTTAGAAAAATACAACCTTCCAAGACTGACCAAGCGAGAAACAGAAAAACTAAACAGACCAATCACCAGCAATGAAATTGAATCGGTAATCAGAAAACTACCCAAGAACAAAACCCCTGGGCCAGATAGATTCACCTCTGAATTCTACCAGACATAGAACAAATAATACCCATTCTCCTTAAAGTTTTCCAAAAAATAGAAGAGGAGGGAATACTTCCAAATTCATTCTATGAAGCCAGCATCACTCTAATACCAAAACCTGGCAAAGACCTCACCAAAAAAGAAAATTACAGACCAATACCCCTGATGAACATAGATGCAAAAATACTCAACAAAATATTAGCAAACCAAATTCAAAAATACATCAAGAGGATCATTCATCTCAGGGATGCAAGGATGGTACAACATTCGAAAATCCATCAACATCATCCACCACATCAACAAAAAGAACAAAAACCACATGATCATCTCCATAGATGCTGAAAAAGCATTTGACAAAATTCAAAATCCGTTCATGATAAAAACTCTCAACAAAATGGGTATAGAGGGCAAGTACCTCAACATCATAAAGGCCATATATGACAAATCCACAGCTAACATCATACTTAACGGTGAGACGCTGAAAGCTTTTCATCTAAGATCGGGAACAAGACAGGGATGCCCACTCTATCCACTGTTATTTAACATAGTACTGGAGGTCCTAGCCACAGCAATCAGACAAAACAAAGACATACAAGGCATCCAGATTGGTAAAGAAGAAGTCAAATTGTTACTGTTTGCAGATGACATGATATTGTACATAAAAAACCCCAAAGACTCCACTCCAAAACTACTAGATCTAATATCTGAATTCAGGAAAGTTGCAGGATACAAAATTAATACACAGAAACCAGTTGCTTTGCTATACATTAATGATGAGCTAACAGAAAGCGAAATCAGGAAAACAATTCCATCCACAATTGAATCAAAAAGAATAAAATATCTAGGAATAAACCTAACCAAAGAAGTGAAAGACCTATACCCTGACAACTACAAGACACTCCTAAGAGAAATTAAAGAGGACACTAACAAATGGAAATTCATCCCATACTCTTGGCTAGGAAGAATAAATATTGTCAAAATGGCTATACTACCTAAAGCAATCTACAGATTCAGTGCAATCCCTATCAAAATACCAACAGCGTTCTTCAATGAACTGGAACAAATAATTCTAAAATTCATATGGAACCATAAAAGACCCCGAATAGCCAAAGCAATCCTGAGAAGGAAGAATAAAACAGAGGGAATTATGCTCTCAGACTTCAAGCTCTACTACAAAGCTACAGTAATCAAGACAATTTGTTATTGGCACAAAAACAGGCCCACAGACCAGTGGAACAGAATAGAAAGTCCAGACATTAATCCAAACATATACGGTCAATTAATATATGATAAAGGAGGCATGTATATACAGTGGGGAAATGACAGCCTCTTCAACAGCTGGTGTTGGCAAAACTGGACAGCTACATGTAAGAGAATGAAACTGGACTACTGTCTAACCCCATACACCAAAGTAAACTCAAAATGGATCAAAGACCTGAATGTAAGTCATGAAACCATAAAACTCTTAGAAAAAAACATAGGCAAAAACCTTTTGGACATAAACATGAGCAACTTCTTCATGAACATATCTCCCCAGGCAGGGGAAACAAAATAAAAAATGAACAGGTGGGACTATATCAAAAAAAGCTTCTGTACAGCAAAGGACACCATCAGCAGAACAAAAAGGTATCCTACAGTATGGGAGAATATATTCATAAATGACATATCCATTAAGGGGTTGACATCCAAAATATATAAAGAACTCACATGCCTCAACAAACAAAAAGCAAATAGGCCCATTAAAAAATGGGCAGAGGAGCTGAACAGACACTTCTCCAAAGAAGAAATTCAGATGGCCAACAGGCACATGAAAAGATTCTCAACATTGCTAATCATCAGAGAAATGCAAATTAAAACCACAATGAGATATCACCTCACACCAGTAAGGATGGCCAACATCCAAAACACAAACAACAACAAATGTTGGAGACGATGTAGAGAAAGGGGAACCCTTCTACACAGCTGGTGGGACTGCAAATTAGTTCAACCATTGTGGAAAGCAGTATGGAGGTTCCTCAAAAAGCTAAAAATAGAAATACCATTTGACCCAGGAATCCCACTCCTAGGAATTTACCCTAAGAATGCAGCAGCCCAGTTTGAAAAAGACAGATGCACCCCTATGTTTATCGCAGCACTATTTACAATAGCCAAGAAATGGAAGCAACCTAAGTGTCCATCAGTAGATGAATGGATAAAGAAGATGTGGTACATATACACAATGGAATATTATTCAGCCATAAGAAGAAAACAAATCCTACCATTTGCAACAACATGGATGGAGCTAGAGGGTGTTATGCTCAGTGAAATAAGCCAAGTGGAAAAAGACAAGTATCACATGATTTCACTCATATGTGGAGCATAAGAGCAAAGAAAAAAACTGGGGGGGAAGGGGGGGAAAAGAGCAGCAGACTCACAGAACCCAAGAATGGACTAACAGTTACCAAAGGGAAAGGGACTGGGGAGGATGGGTGGGAAGGGAGGGACAAGGGGGAAAAAGGGGCATTACGATTAGCAGACACAGTGTAGGGGGGGCACGGAGAGGGCTGTACAACACAAGAAGACAAGTAGTGATTCTCTAGCATCTCACTACGCTGATGGACAGTGACTGTAATGGGGTATGTGGGGGGGACTAGATGAAGTGGGGAGCTTGGTGACCATAATGTTGCACATGTAATTGTAGATTAATGATACCAAAATAAATAAATAAAAACAACAAACTACCTAAAACCAAGCAAGTGCCTTGACCGGGGAAATTTTTAGGGCAACTCTCAGTTCACAGAAGTGGCCACAGGTAGTCAGGCTCTGACTTCTTAACCCAGGTGCAAAATGTGACTTAATTTCTTAACAGCTACACATACTCCTGAGCCCTGCACCCTCAGTGCCAGCCAGCAGCACCAGCATGTGCATCTTGGGCGCCGTGGGCAACCTGGTGCTGGGAGGGGGCACCACTGAGACACACCGTTCCCAGTTTGGCGCTGCCACTCTTTTAAGCACACTGAGTGGGGAACAAGGGGGCCTGTACCAAGGGTGCACAGGTGGCCACAAAGCCACCAGCACTGGCCTGTCCGCAGGCCGCATGAAGCCAGGAGTGTTTTGTCCTTTAAGACCTCTGCACACTCACCCGTAAGGCCCATTTTCCCTCCACATAACCCTCACGTCACGTGGGGTGTGCATACACGAGATGGTGACAGCCAACATGGCCCCATAGGAAGACTGCTCATCTTCATCGCTGTCACCACACGCACGGAGCTGACGGCCCCCCGAGGACGAGCAACTGGCTGGGCCAGGGTGCTGGCCAACAGCGGTGCCAGCGGAAATGGGGACCCACCCGTACCCAGATGCTTGGCACTGGACGACACTCAGAGGGACGGCTCTGCTCCTGGGTCCCAACACAAGCCACAGGCCACGAGCCCCACCAGCTGCCACTCACCCTGAGGCAGGGACACGTTCTTCTCCTGGCCTTTGACCTGAAGTTTCCCCAGATCTACAGCGACTGAAGGAGTCTGCACTCTGGAAGCCAAAGGCACACATTCAGGTTTTTTAAGTACATGAAGACTGCGTATAACTAAGAATGTGAAGAACGTCCCTACGGACTGTTTCACACTAAGACAGTGAGTGCCACGTGTGACCCTCCACAGCTCACTTCTGGGGGCCCACGGGCGCCCTGGCACAAATGCAAGCAAACAGGACTCAGGGTTACCTCCCGTCTACTGGCAAATCCAAACCGTGCTGTGTGCCCAGCCCCTCTGCCTCTTTTCTACCAAAAATAAGAGACCCTTGCCGTGCCCTCCACTCCCACCCTGCACCCGGTCAGGGACTCAGAGGGCAGAGGGGACCTAAGTGGCAGAGACGTGCCCAGCACAGATGGACAGCACCAGGCATTCGGGATGACAAGGGCCCTGGCATGTTCTCACTGAGGTGAACACGGTCCGATTCAGCACTAGTGGAGTTCGTCAAGCACACAGAGCTGCCGTGTCAGATGTGAGCCTCCACGCGGGAACATCCACCTGTCCCCCGGCTGGCCTAGGCTCACACAGGGATTCAGGCTGAGGCCCCGCCCTCGAGCCCACCCTGGGCACCACTCTTTTGATGGCCCCCTGCCCTTGTGGGGACCGGCAGTGTGACCCTCCTGTCTGTCTCTAGATGGCTGTCCACGTTGTGCCCCCAGGCCTCAGGGGATCCACTTAGCACCTCCCCGCCTCCAGCCACTGCCTCAGCACAGGGAGCTGTCCTGTCCTGCCAGGCACCTGGCTTCCGGGCACTGGAGCAGCGGGAACAGTGGCCTCAGATACTCCTCCATGGGATCAAGAATGTCACTGAGGAATCTCTGCAGAGTGTGTCCCCTTTCAAGGTGGTTGCTTTCTGATTTCTGTCTCAACCCAAACATCAGCCATGATTGGGTGTTAAGGGGACCTTGCAAGAGCCCCACCTACTTAGAGCAAAGAGGGGCAACCCCACAGGGCCCGGCCTGCAGCCCTCTGGAAGCAGCCTGGTGGCTGGGGGCCTGGCTCCGCAGCACAGCCCCGCCGTGCTGGCTACCGGAATGGGCCCCCACCCTGCAGGGCCCGTCCTGGTGTCCAGGAGTACCTGGAGTCCCCGTGGCAGGTGCCCCCTCCCCACCCTCCTCACTGCAGCTGGGCTGGGGGGCTTCACCAGGCCTGGGCTCGGGGCCACGTTCTTGCTGTGCACCTTGGCCTGGGGCTGCTCCCGGAACTGCTGGGCGCTGGCCAACAGGCGGGAAAAGGAGGCTGGGCTCACGGGCACCCGAGCCACCTTGCAGGAGCCTGCAGAGACAGACACTGCCACTGGCCCCTACCCTCATGGCTTCGCAGACCTGCCTTGGGGCAGAGGACAGCGGTGGACTTTATGGGAGTGGGAAAATCATGGGCAACGGGCTTCACGTGGGCACCCCCGTGGGCTGCTTCCCCAGAGGAGGCCGCGGAAGCCCTGGCTGCGAGGCCGCATGGCGTCACTGAGACGTGGCCACCGCCAGGACGCTGCGGACGGGCCCCTGGAGCCTGGCTGCCCCATCTGGGCAAGAGGATAGGCCAGCAGAGGCAGGGGACTGGGAAAGCCTGGGAAAGAATGGAGAACAAACCAGGTGATTCCAGTTAAAATGCACCAAGGCTGCCCTGAGACACCTGGAAGGGAATCAGCGAAGGTGGGTGGCCCGTCCTCCAGGACCCAGGGTGTCCACCGCAGGGTCAGGTCCTGGCTTGGGGGAAATTCACGCAGGGCCCTGAGGGAATAGCAGGACGACTCTACGGCACCACAGCCTTCTTCATTTAAATGCAAAGGCAAATGGAATCAAGTGCTCGAGGCAAGGAAGTGGGTGGGAGACAGAAGGGAGGCTGCAGGGACAGCAGGCATTGAGGTCTCCCAGAGCTCCAGTCAGGGGCTGCACGCTGGGCGGTGGCTGAGGGCAGCTGCGCCGACACGCCCCCAGGTGGAGGTGAGGGACGGCTCTCTGTAGGGCCACCCCCAGCAGCCCCAGGGGGTCGCTCACCTCCTGCTTGGAGCACCTTGCCCTTGGCTGCAGGGCTGAACCTGGGTCTCTCATACGCAGCACCGTACAAGTGGGTCCTGCCGGCAGGACATGGGGAGGGGCAGGGCCAAGCTTGTGGGTGCCAGAGGAACCACATGTGCCCCCGACAGGAGGCCGTCCCCAGAATGCCTCCACCAAGTCAGACAGAATTAAAACAGGCCCGGACAGGACAGCTCTGTGCGGTCCCTGCCGGAGAGGTCAGCCCCGCGCTGGGGCCGCACTGCTTGTAGGCTCCCTGACTCGGGGTGGGGGGAACCATGCAAGAATCGCAGTGCAAAGTCCTCACCTGTCCTGGGAGTGGTGCAGAAAGAGGATCCGAAAAGTAGGAGGAATTTCATTCAGGAGGTTAAGATGCTGGTCAGTGACGCCGAGATTTTGCCAAGCCTGCGTGTGATAAACCGAACTCAGTAAACTATGTCAGGTGTAGGTCTCTGAGCTCCACGACGGCTCGGCAGGTGTTTGGGAGGGAGTGCCACAGGCCTGCAGGACTTCTGGCCACTGGTGGGCAGCAGACACGTGGGACTCACCAACTCCTCATTTACCTTCTCTTGGTTAATGTCAGAAAATGGGTCTGCATGCCACAGGCCTAGCACCACAGACCAGATGGATGGGCATTCTCCAACTCCAGCTCCACCCCTCCGCCCCTCGCCTGTCTCCTCCACACACACAGTCCCACGCACACCCATGTACAGAAGCACAGCCGTACCCCCCACCTGTCCCCTGGCTTTCTGGGCCTGAGAGCCACTCTGGCTGTCCCACTGGCCCCTGCTGTCTTGGGGCCCCGTGCACTGACAGGTTCTGACCAACGTCAGGCCCCCAACTGTCAGAGGCTGGTGGCCAGCACATGCCAGAGGGCTCCTCCCCACCTCCTCCCCACCCGGAACCCTCCCAGAATGAGCTGCAGCTGCTCAGAAGCCATCCCCCACTTGCTGATGAAGTGAGCTCGAAGTTTGCAAACAGGGGCCCATGTCCATCCTCACATCTGCTGTGCAAGTAGACGGACACCAACAAAGAGCCCAGAGGTGGCGGCAGGGCACCACCCTGCCCTGGGAGCCACAGCAGACCTCTGAGCGCTGCTTCCTGAGCTGGCCCTGTGCCGTGAGTCCACATCCGAGCTGGAGCCCGGGGGCTGCCTGCTTCATCACTGCAGAGTATCCCCTCGTGGATGCTTGCTGCTTCCTTATCCTCTGTGGCCCCGGGCATCTGGGGGCCTCCCTTTTGGCAACCAGGCCACTTGAGGAGCACACCGTGCAGCATGTGGAAGACCTTCTGCTGAGCACAGACCCAGGGGTGGGGTAGCTGGGCGAAATCTGGACCTGCCGGGCTGCGGGTGGAGCGCCTGCTGCCCTGAGGCTCATGACCTCTTGGCGATTTCCACTGGTCCCATTGCAGCCACCCTGGCAGGCATCTGGAAGTATCTGAATGCGGTTGTAAGTTTTGCATTTCACTCATGACCAATGAACTTGGGTGCCATTAGCAATTTTATTGACCATTTAGGAATCTTGTGAAATTCCAGGCTTCTGACCCTCCGGGGCTGGAGTCTGTCTTTCCCGTCTGTAGATACAGTTAGAGTGGACAGCATCTGCTCTGGGGCTTTGTGACTCCCAGTGCCATGTTTTTGATGCATCAAAGCTCTTAATTTCAATGCAGAACAAATGGTATTTCTTTCCCTTTTATGTTCCGTAACTTTTGTCCCTGCGTAATGGATTTTTAGCCACTCCTAAGTAATGAAGAGGTTGTCCCTCTTACGTTTCCCTCTAACATCTTCACAGCTTTTCCCCTCGCAGGTGGAACATTGCCTGTGGTGTGGAGGAGAGGCCACTGACCCAGAGCTGTTTGTGAAAGCGCACCATCCGAGGTCACCCTGGATAAACAGCAGGTTGTGTGAGTGGGAGGGTCTGTTTCTGGACTTTCTCTTCTGTTGATGGCTTTCCCTGTATCTGTGCATCTTAACATCTGTAGCTTTAAATAGGTCTAGTATCTTGTACAGTAAGTTGTCTCCATACAAATCATACAGTAATTTCCATACAAATGTTAAAATTAGACTATCAATTGTTAAAAAAAAAAAGAAAAAAGCCTGTTGGCGATTGATTTGGTTTGTGTTGGATCTACTGGTTAATGGCCCACAGGAGGTCTTCCGGGTGACCCAGCACGTAGGCCCACAAGGGTCTGCAGGAGAATGGGGAAGCACAGTGGGCAGGGTGGAGCCCAGAGTCCCTACTCCCGGAAGCAGCCCCTGCAGGAGTCCACCAGCCCTTCCCAGGACTCCTGTCGGCCTAGCGATGGGTCAGGTGCCGGGCAAAGAGCTTCACAGGGGCAGGGGCAGGATCACCTGTCAGGGGTTCTGGATGCATCGCCAGTCACAGGCCACTTTTACAGAAGTGTTAACTATTAACTAAATTCAGGGGACCAGAGCTGCAAAGTTACCTGAAGGAGCAAAGGACACCTGTTCAGCCCTTTGTCCACAGAGAGAAGTGACACCTGAACATCACAAAGCTTCCCACACCCAAAACATGGGCTCTCCATTTATTCAGCTATTCTTGAATTTCTCTTAAGAAGGTTTATAGGAGACTTCCGGGAAGATGGCGGTGTGAGCAGGGCGGCAGAAATCTCCTCCCAATACTATATTTATCTACGAAAACACAGAAAATACATCTATTCCTAAAAGAGAGACGAGAATACACAGGAAAG
The DNA here is from genome assembly GCA_032199065.1 of Smutsia gigantea. Taxonomy (NCBI): domain Eukaryota; kingdom Metazoa; phylum Chordata; class Mammalia; order Pholidota; family Manidae; genus Smutsia; species Smutsia gigantea. The sequence goes on from JAVSCE010003102.1 coordinate 205,352, forward strand.
CGCACAGCGTGCAGCTACACCCGAGAGCACTCGGCACCCCAAGAGGCGGTCTAACAGAGCCCAGCTGACATACGTGGCAAGTATCAGTGACCAATTATATAGCCATGAAAAGACAGAGGAATATGGTTCAGACCAAAATCAACCAGACAACCCCAGAGAGGGGGTCTGAAGGGATGGAAATGCACAGCCTCCCTGAAAAAGATTTCAGAATAAAAGTCATAACTATGCTGATGGAACTACAGAGAAATGTGCAAGAGCTGAGGGAGGAAGTGAGGGAACTGAGGAAAGACAATACAGAAATCAGACAAGCGACCGACGGGCTTAACAGCAGAATGGATGAGATGCAAGAGACTGTTAATGGAATAGAAAACAGAGAACAGGAGTACAGAGCAGCTGAGGCAGAGAGAGATAAAAGGATTTCTAGGAATGAAAGAATATTAAGAGAACTGTGTGACCAATCCAAACGGAACAATATTCGCATTATAGGAGTACCAGAGGAAGAAAAAAGAGAAAAAGGGATAGAAAGTGTCTTTGAAGAAATAATTGCTGAAAACTTTCCCTCGCTGGGGAAGGAAGTAGTCTCGCAGTCCACCGAAGCTCATAGATCTCACAACACAAGGGACCCAAGGAAGACAACACCAAGACACATAATAATTAAGATGGCAAAGATCAAAGATAAAGACAGGGTATTAAAGGCAGCTAGAGAGAGAAAGAAGATCACCTACAAAGGAAAACCCATCAGACTATCATCAGACTTCTCAACAGAAACCTTACAGGCCAGAAGAGAATGGCATGATATATTTAACGTTATGAAACAGAAGGCCCTTGAACCAAGAATACTGTATCCAGCACGATTATCCTTTAAATATGATGGAGGGATTAAACAATTTCCAGACAAACGAAAGTTGAGAGAGTTTGCCTCTCATAAACCACCACTACAGGATATCTTAAATGGACTGCTCTAGATGGAAGCACACCTAAGGCTAAAAAGATGTCACCAGAGAAAATAAAATCATAGCAAAGAAAGCAGACCATCCAAATACTAACTAAAGGCAAAGAATAAAACACCTATTATAGAAAGAATGGAGGAGGAGGAATAAGAAGGGAGAGAAATAAAGAAACATCAGACTGTGTTTACAATAACTTAACAAGAAAGTTAAGTTAGATTGTTAGATAGTAAAGAAGCAACCCTTGAAACCTTGGTAACCACGAATCTAAAGCCAGCAATGGCAATAAGTACATACCTATCAATAATCACCCTAAATGTAAATGGACTGAATGCACCAATCAAAAGACACAGAGTAACAGAATGGATAAAAAAGCAAGACCCATCTATATGCTGCCTACAAGAAACTCACCTCAAATCCAAAGATATACACAGACTAAAAGTGAAGGGATGGAAAAAGATATTTCATGCAAACAACAAAGAGAAAAAAGCAGGTGTTGCAGTACTTGTATCAGACAAAATAGACTTCAAAACGAAGAAAGTAGCAAAAGATAAAGAAGGACATTACATAATGATAAAGGGGTCAGTCCAACAAGAAGATATAACCATTATAAATATATATGCACCCAACACAGGAGCGCCAGCATATGTGAGACAAATACTAACAGAATTAAAGGAGGAAATAGACAGCAATGCATTCATCTTAGGAGACTTCAACACACCACTCACTCCAGAGGACAGATCAACCAGACAGAAAATAAGTAAAGACACAGAGGCACTGAACAACACACTAGAACAGATGGACCTAACAGACATCTACAGAACTCTACACCCAAAAGCAACAGGATACACATTCTTCTCAAGTGCACATGGAACATTTTCCAGAATAGACCACATACTAGGCCACAAAAAGAACCTCAGTAATTTCAAAAATATTGAAATCCTACCAACCAACTTCTCAGATCACCAAGGTATAAAACTAGAAATAAATTTTAGAAAGAAATCAAAAAGGCTCACAAATACATGGAGACTTAACAACACTCTCCTAATTAATCAATGGGTTAACGACCAAATCAAAACAGAAATCAAAGAATATATGGAGACTAATGACAACAACAACACAAAGCCACAACTTCTGTGGGACGCAGCAAAGGCAGTTCTAAGAGGAAAGTATATTGCAATCCAGGCCTATTTAAAGAAGGAAGAACATTCCCAAATGAATAGTCTTAAGACACAATTACTGAAATTGGAAAAAGAAGAACAAATGAGGCCCAAAGTCACCAGAAGGAGGGACATAATAAAGATTAGAGAAGAAATAAATAAAATTGAGAAGAATAAAACAATTGAAAAAATCAATAAAACCAAGAGCTGGTTCTTTGAAAAAATAAACAAAATAGATAAACCCCTAGCCAGACTCATTAAGAGAAAAAGAGAATCTACACACATAAACACAATCAGAAATGAGAAAGGAAAAATCACGACGGACCCCACAGAAATACAAAGAATCATAAGAGAATATTATGAGAATCTATATGCTAACAAGCTGGAAAACATAGAAGAAATGGACAACTTCTTAGAAAAATACAACCTTCCAAGACTGACCAAGCAAGAAACAGAAAAACTAAACAGACCAATCACCAGTGACGAAATCGAATTGGTAATCAAAAAACTACCCAAGAACAAAACCCCTGGGCCTGATGGATTCACCTCTGAATTCTACCAGACATATAGAGAAGAAATAACACCCATTCTCCTTAAAGTTTTCCAAAAAATAGAAGAGGAGGGAATACTTCCAAACTCATTCTATGAAGCCAGCATCACTCTAATACCAAAACCGGGCAAAGACCTCACCAAAAAAGAAAATTACAGACCAATATCCCTGATGAACGTAGATGCAAAAATACTCAACAAAATATTAGCAAACCGAATTCAAAAATACATCAAGAGGATCATACACCATGATCAAGTGGGATTCATCCCAGGGATGCAAGGATGGTACAACATTCGAAAATCCATCAACATCATCCACCACATCAACAAAAAGAAGAACAAAAACCACATGATCATCTCCATAGATGCTGAAAAAGCATTTGACAAAATTCAGCATCCATTCCTGATTAAAACTCTCAACAAAATGGGTATAGACGGCAAGTACCTCAACATCATAAAGGCTATATATGACAAACCCACAGCTAACATCATACTTAATGGCGAGACACTGAAAGCTTTTCATCTAAGATCGGGAACAAGACAGGGATGCCCACTCTCTCCACTGTTATTCAACATAGTACTGGAGGTCCTAGCCACAGCAATCAGACAAAACAAAGACATACAAGGCATCCAGATTGGTAAAGAAGAAGTCAAATTGTCACTATTTGCAGATGACATGATACTGTACATAAAAAACCCTAAAGATTCCATTCCAAAACTACTAGAACTAATATCCGAATTCAGCAAAGTTGCAGGATACAAAATTAACACACAGAAATCTGTTGCTTTCCTACACACTAATGATGAACTAACAGAAAGAGAAATCAGAAAAACAATTCCATTCACAATTGCATCAAAAAGAATAAAATACCTAGGAATAAACCTAACGAAGGAAGTGAAAGACCTGTACTCTGAAAACTACAAGACACTCCTAAGAGAAATTAAAGAGGACACTAACAAATGGAAATGCATCCCATGCTCTTGGCTAGGAAGAATCAATATTGTCAAAATGGCTATACTACCTAAAGCAATCTACAGATTCAATGCAATCCCTATCAAACTACCAACAGCTTTCTTCAATTAACTGGAACAAATAATTCTAAAATTCATATGGAACCACAAAGACCCGAATAGCCAAATCAATCCTGAGAAGGAGGAATAAAACAGGGGGAATTACACTCCCTGACTTCAAGCTCTACTACAAAGCCACAGTAATCAAGACAATTTGGTATTGGCACAAAAACAGACCCACAGACCAGTGGAACAGAATAGAAAATCCAAACATTAACCCAAACATATACAGTCAATTAATATTTGATAAAAGTGCCTTGGATATACAATGGGGAGATGACAGCCTCTTCAGCAGCTGGTGTTGGAAAAACTGGACAGCTACATGTAAGAGAATGAAACTGGACTACTGTCTAGCCCCATACACAAAGGTAAACTCAAGGTGGATCAAAGACTTGAGTGTAAGTCATGAAACCGTAAAACTCTTAGAAAAAAACACAGGCAAAAATCTCTTGGACATAAACATGAGCAACTTCTTCATGAACATATCTCCCCGGGCAAGGGAAACAAAAGCAAAAATGAACAAGTGGGAGTATATCAAGCTGCAAAGCTTCTTTCTGTACAGCAAAGGACACCATCAGTAGAACAAAAAGAGATCCTACAGTATGGGAGAATATATTCATAAAAAACCTATCTGATAAAGGGTTGACATCCAAAATATATAAAGAACTCATGCACCTTAACAAACAGAAAGCAAATAATCCAATTAAGAAATGGGCAGAGGACATGAATAGACACTTCTCCAAAGAAGAAATTCAGATGGCCAACAGGCACATGAAAAGATGCTCCACATCGCTAATCATCAGAGAAATGCAGATTAAAACCACAATGAGATATCACCTCACACCAGTGAGGATGGCCAACATCCAGAACACAAACAACAACAAATGTTGGCGAGGATGTGGAGAAAAGGGAACCCTCCTACACTGCTGGTGGGACTGCAAATTAGTTCAACCATTGTGGAAAGCAGTATGGAGGTTCCTCAAAAAACTCAAAATAGAAATACCATTTGACCCAGGAATTCCACTCCTAGGAATTTACCCTAAGAATGCAGCAGCCCAATTTGAAAAGGACAGATGCACCCCTATGTTTATTGCAGCACTATTTACAATAGCCAAGAAATGGAAGCAACCTAAGTGTCCATCAGTAGATGAATGGATAAAGAAGAGGTGGTACATATACACAATGGAATATTATTCAGCCATAAGAAGAAAACAAATCCTACCATTTGCAACAACATGGATGGAGCTAGAGGGTATTATGCTCAGTGAAATAAGCCAAGCCGAAAAAGACAAGTATCAAATGATTTCACTCATATGTGGAGTATAAGAACAAAGAAAAAAACTGAAGGAACAAAACAGCAGCAGACTCACAGAACCCAAGAACGGACTAATAGTTACCAAAGGGAAAGGGACTGGGGAAAATGGGCGGGAAGGGAGGGATAAGAGGGAAAAAGGGGCATTACGATTAGCAGATGTAATGTTGGGGGGGCACGGGAGGGCAGTACAACTCAGAGAAGACAAGTAGTGATTCTATAGCATCTCACTACGCTGATGGACAGTGACTGTAATGGGGTTGGTGGGGGGACCTGATGAAGGGGTAGTTTAATAATCATAATATTGCACATGTAATTGTAAATTAATGATAATAAAATAAATTATATTAAAAAAAAAGAAGGTTTATAGTTTTAGGGGTAGAGGTTATGCACATATTCTTTTAGATCTTTCCCTGATTATTTGATCATTTCTGATGCTATGGAAAATGGTATTGTTTAGACATTTTCATCATCCCCTTGTTTGTATCTAGCAGGTGGAAAGGCATTGTTTGCTATTGGCCCATAGCCTTCAGCGAGTGCCCGTCAGTGTGCATGCTGGTCTGGCCCCCAAGGGCATAATCACCTTGGCTGGGAACAGCCAGCCCCGCATCCTCCCTTCTGACCTTTATTTCTGGTCTTGCTGTGACATAGACATGAGACTGTGTGCCATTGCCCCTCCGGTGTTTTACCATGTCCCGTTTGTCTGGAGACATTTGTGGCTGTCATATCTGGGGACGGGCCCCTGGCATCAGAGGCCAGGGACGCTGCTCAACACCCCAAGGGGCACAGGGCGGCCCACCTCAGAGAATGATCCCGCCCCACAGAAGCGACCATGAAGGAAAAGGAGTGGGACGGGCTGAGCTCCAGTCTGCTCCCGGCCCGGTGAATTCTATCATATCCATTTCCTCAAACATGTCAGTAAATGCCCACTAGTCCAAACACAAGAGCAGGTGCTGTGAGCTGCCCCACTCTGAGGATGTTTCTCAGAATGACGCTCTATGATCGGCCTGAGATCTAAAGCGTCTCCTTGAACAGCGAAGGCCACAAGGAGCCCACCACCCTCACAGAGACCCTGGGACACTGTGCCCACCCAGGGCCTGATGCAGGGGAGCTGGCCGATCCCCCCAGTCACCCAGGAGAGGGGCTGCCCTCCCATGAGGCTCGGGAGGAAAATGAAGCTCAGAGAGGGTGAGTGACCCTCCCAGAACCACAGCTAGCAACAGGCAGAGTGGGATTAGACCCAGTCTGAGTCCTCAGCAGAGCCCCAGGGCCAGTTGTACAGGGAGGGCACCCTGGCTCGGTTACCTTGGAGATGACAGCCAGCCTCTGCTCCACGCGGGCGAACAGGCTGGTGGAGGTCCTCTCCCGGAGCCTCAGCCTGTGCTCGAGCTGCAGCAGGGCCGCCAGCTGGGAGCCGCTGGTGTTAGCTGTAGCCGTGAGCAGGACGTCCTGCATCATTTCCGAGGCCGAGCAGCTCTGAAACAGACCATGGCCCCCACCAGGGCCGCTCAGGCTCCCCGGCCTCAGCTCCCGGGGGGACGCCGCCATGCAGGGAGGGTCCCCAGTCCCTGCCTCCTGTGGCACACAGGGCACACTACTTCAGTGCCTCTCTGCTCTGAGCCTCAAAGCACGGGGCTGGGTGGGCCTCTGCTGCTTGTGGACCAATAGGATGCCGACAAGAGGGGCTGGGCTCAGAGGACCCAAGGGGACGGGACAGCCTGCCACCTTCTCTGGGCCTGCAGTCCCCTCCTCTGGTGGAGCACCGTCCTCTAGGGGGAGGCCCTGTCACAGCCTGGCCGGTGGGACCAGCCGTGGGCTTGGGTGCTGGCAGACCTCCGTCTCCCGACATGGCCAGGAGGGACTTGAGGAGACCCATGGGGCCCAGCCGCACCTGAGACAGTGCCAGGAACTGGCAGGTGGCCACAGGGTCCAGGGTGCCCATGCACTCCACCAGCTCCAGGCTGGCAGCTGCTGCGATGTCCAGGAGGCGGCTGCCCAGGGCGACCTGCAGGCACTGGAGCAAGACCTCGGACGCCTGGGCCAGGAACCGCTGGGCCAGCACTAGCCTCCTCTGCAGGGGCATGGGCTCGGGCTCAGGTGGCTCCACAGGCAGGGCACCAGCGGGGCAGAAGGAGCAGCCCTACCTTCAGATCTGAGCCTTTCCTGCTGTGTTCCTCGGGGGCTGCCCTGAAAGCCGGCGGGTGGCTGCAGGGCCACTCCCCACCCCCGTCCTCCGGGGCCACCTCCAGATCGTTGAGGCCGCTCAGGTCAGCACCCGCCTGTGGAATGCATGGCACCAGTCAGCCGGCGCTGGTCAGCATGGACACTGCCTCCTGCGGAGAGCCCATCACGGCCCTCGGAGTGCCTGTCACAGCCGGGGCATTTCTGCAGGGCCCCTGGGCTTGGGTGCTGCAGGCCATGACCAGCCTCTCCCGGCCTGAGCTGGCCAGTGGGCCTGGCCTAGAGCCCCAGGGGTCAGCAGGTGCAGCTGAGGCAGGGAAGCAGCCCTGGAGAAGGCTGAGCATCCCCAGTCGGGGATCGGTCACATTCTGCTCGCTTTCTCTCATCCGAAACCACCCTCCCTGGGCATCGGTACCAAGAGCATCCGGCAGCGGGACTGAGTCGGGTGCCCACCTGCCCCAGGGGGCTGCGGACAAATGCACAACCCCCCACATGGGCTTCATGGGGACTTGTGCTGGCCTGTCTGCAGAACAAGTCACCCCCATGGGGTCCTTGTGGTGCCAAGGGACCCTGCCCAGGGCATCAGGCCCAGGGGAACTTGGGTTGAGGGGGAGCTCCTGGGTTTTCGGGGTCATGACAGGCAGTGGCAGGGAATGGGGCTGGGCTGGGCTCACTTTTTGAAAGCACCCTCCCCGAGGCCTCACGGGATTCAGTGCACATTTCCTATCATCAGCACCTTTCCTACAAGGACCCTGGCTCGGAGAGGAGGGGCAGGCGTAGGCCATGTCTCTGGTCCATGTCTGCCTGACTCAGAGCCCCCTTTGCAGGTGTGCAAAAAGGGGCCAAAACTCCAATTCACCCAAATGGGAGTCCTGCCTTAGCCTAGCGACCCCAGGACAGATAACCCATCAGGGCTGACCCCAGGGCCTATACACCCGACCAGGGATGTGGGGCCTGTCTGGGCTGGGGGGTCTTCCTCCAAGAGCAGGGTCCAGGGGGTGAGCCAGGGGTTTAGGACAGTGACCAGGAGCACCCACAGCTTGCAGGGACAGTAGCCATCAGAGTGCCCCCTCAGGGTCCTAGACGAGGGTGCAGGCTGTGTGCGCTGCAGGGCCGGTGGCCTGGGGGCTCTAGCCCGCTTGGGCTCCACTGGGCTGCTGGGCAGTGGAGTGAGGGTGGGCAAGGCCCTGCTGCACATTAGGATGGGGGCTGTTAGCTCAGGTCCACCCCAGCCCCTGGGGCGGAGCGCTGCTGAGGGGAGGGAGCCGCCAGCAGCGCTCGGGCTGAGCACCCACGTCTGGTGCTGGGTCGCCGGCATGGACCTCCTCTGTGCCCACCTTCCCCTCCTGCCCCCACCTGCGGAGACGCCCCTTCCCCTCCATGGGCTGTCCCCAGAACCAAGGTTCTCCCCAGTCCACTGTTACACTGACAAGACTGCTTCCTGCCTCCCTCCCCTTTGTCAGGCCACACCAACCCCCTTAACCCACACAGCCGGAGGCCTCTTACACTGTGGCTCTTCCTGGGACCAGGTGGGTTTTGAGTATTTGTTTCTGTTTTAAGCACTGGGTCTGTGAGCAGGTGGGAAGCAGGAGCCCCTCCCAAGAGGCTCTCCTCCCAGTAGAAGGCAGGGCGCACGGGGTCCGCATGCACGGCCAGCAGGTGGAGGGCCTTCCCAGCTAGGCTCAGGAGCCGGGCGCGGATCTCCACGCAGCCAGCACCCAGCGGCTGCAGGCTCACCAGCTGCGCCAGCACGAGGTGAGCCAGGGTCCGCTTCAGCGTGAACCATTTCTTCAGGAACATGAACACCTCATGGTTATCCTTGCCCCATCCTCGGAAGCGCAGCGGGCCCTCCAACGCCCCGCGACCCCCCTCCAATGCCCCTGGTGTGGGGCCGTGGCACCCAGCTCTCCAGGTGACACCTTCTGCATCATGGGGAGGGGCTCCAGGGCTCAAGTATCGGGAGGGTCACTAAGTTTGGTTATATAACCCTAATTTGGGGCTCACTGACAAACCCATAAGTTTCTATCAAATTCAATTTTGGGACTATCTTTATATTTGATCCATTTATAGTTATATCCAATTACTTTGATTCATGCTTCATGAAATCTAAGAAAATGTCTACAATGGCAGAATATGTTTCCTTCAAAACAAATATTTTGCAAATTCATCTTGTTCTTTTAACAAAATGAGATAACCTTATGGAGCCCTTTAATGTGCTGACATAATCAGTCACAGCAAACTCGTGACTGGGGAGAGGCTTCTGTGCACAGGAGACACCCCAGCCGACTCGCCTTCATCAGCCAGCTCCTGCCCTTGGACCTAAGACCAGAAGCCCTCCTGGTTGGGGTAGGGGGGCGCCTGCTGGGATCCCCCCAGGGCCCAGATCCCAGGGGTGCTAGAGACGTCATGCCACTGGTCAGCATGACACCCCTGTCCGGGAATAGGCCCTGCCTGAGTGAGGGTCAGCAGGGGCTTAGTCTCCAGACATCGTTACCAGGCCGACGGAAGTGTAGTCCCGTGTGCTCTGCAGGTAGCTGGCCAGCAGCCTGTCCGTCGAGCCCTGCTCAAACGGCTGCTCCAGGCTCTCCCCCCACGCGAGCTGGAGCATGTCCAGAGACACCTCTGCCAGGCTGAGCTTGAGCTGGGCCAGCTTCCTCATCAGGGGGCTGTTGACATTCTGTAACTGAGATGTTCAGGGGTGCAAGCAGAAAGGCCAGTCAGCTCAACACTCGGCTGATGGGTGTGAACTGCCGCTGCAGTCAAGTGCTGGGCGTGCCCCCAGCCCTTCACCCCACTTTGTGAGCCTGACTCCTCCCTCCCCCAGGCAACCACTCAGCCACCTGGCCATAGCCCGTTGGCTTCTCTCAGATCCTGGGTGCCTGGAACTGCGGGCCATGCGTCTGTCCGGCTCATCTCAGCACGGGTACTTCGGGACTTGCCCACGTCACTGCACGTGTGGCCACTGCTCCTCATGGCTGAGTGGCTTCCCGCTGTGTGGATGCACCGTTTGTCCATCCTCACAGTTCAGGGCTGTCACGTCACAGCTAGGCAAGGGCTGTGGAGGAGTTCCTTTAGTTCTTTTAGTTCTCTTGGGTAAATGCTGGACCAGATGGGAGGCCTGTGGTCAACCTTCCAAACTGCCAGACTGCTTTCCAAAGCAGTTGTACCTCCACAGCCCCACCAGCCATTTGTCCACCTCCTTGTCGACGTTCGGCATAGCCGGTCTTTAAGCTGGAGGCCACGATGAACAGGTGTGCGGTGGTTCCCACTAGGCCTTGCCTTCGCTTACTGATGACGTTCATCATCCATTCAACTGATTAGTCACCATCTGCATGTTTTATTTGGAGAAATATCTGTTCAAACTTTTTTCCCATTTTCTATTGGGTTGGTTGTTTTCTTATTATTAAGAGTTCTTTATATATTCTGGGCAAAAGCCCTTTGTCAGAAACATGATGAGGAAACATTTCCCCCTAGTCTGTGATTTGTCTTCCTTTTCTTCTAACAGGTCTTTTAAAAACTAGAAGTCCAACATCAGTTTATTCTTTTAAGGATTGTGCTTTTGGTATCATATGTAAAAACTTTGCTAAACTGAGGTTGCAATGGTGTTTTCTTTAGAAGCATTGTAGTTTAGCTCTTACATTTAGGCCGAAGTTCCATTTTGAGTCAATTTTTACATCTGGTGTGAGGTATAAATCAAACTGTATTTTTTTTTTTTGATTTTTAACATTCGTTTATTCGCCCTCGAGGAGGGTGCACCGTTCCCGGAAGCACTGCAATACCAGGTCGATGCGTGGAGTGGACGGAGCAAGCTCCTATTCCATCTCCCTGCTCCAAAAATCCATTAAATATACTGTCCTTGGATAGAGGGCGTATCAGATATTAAACTGATAAGAACAGATACTACTACACTTGATCTTAGCCAAAAGGCCGAGAAGCGATAAACTGTATGTTTTTTAATGTAGATGTACGATTGCTCCAGCACCATCACTGTTTGAAGGATTAGCCTTTCTTCACTGAATTGCATTTACTCCTGTGTTGAAAATCAATTTTCTGTGTGTCTGTCTATTTCTGGACTATTACTTTCCACTGATCTGTTTGTCTACTTTTACACTAAAATTACACCGTCTTGATTCCCATAGCTTTATAGTAAGTCTTAAAATCAGACAGTGTTAAGACCTAAAACTTTTCTTCTTTTTCAAAGTTGTGTTGGTTACATTAGCTCTTTTGCAGTTCCTGAATTTTAAAATCATTTTGTCGGTTTCTATAAATAAGCCTGCAGTTAACTTGATCAGGATTGCAGATAATTTGGGGGAGACTGGCATTTTGGTAATACAAGTCTTCTGATACACGAACATGGTACATCTTTCATTCTTTAGGTCTTCCTTAATTTTTGTCAACAATGTTTTGCAGTTCTCAAGGTACAGGTTTTCGCTTTTTTTGTCAAATTTAATTTTTATGCTGTTATAAATGGTATTGTTTTTGAATTTTGAATATCTGACTGATCATTCCTAATATATAGAAATATAAAATTAGTATTTGCATATTGTTCTTGTATCCTGCACCTAAATCAGCCTTTTTATTATTTTTCATAGATTGCATAGAATTTTCTATACAGATGATCATATTATCTGTGAACAAAGACAGTTTTACTTCTTCCTTTCCAAACTAGATACTTAGTTTCTTTTTCTTGCCTTATTACATCGGCTAGAACTCTAGTACATTTCTGAGTTAATTTTTTTTACAATTAAAAGTGTAAGCAGATCACATCCCTGTCTTTGTCTTCATCTAAGGGGAAACGTGTGGGCTTTCACCATTAACCATGATGTGAGCTTTAGTTTTTTCATGGGCACATTTTATCAGGTTGAGGAAGTTTGTGTCTACTAATAGTTTGTTAAAAGTCTTTCTTTAAAAATCAGGAGTGGGTGTTGGATTTTGTCAAATGCTTTTCCTGCATCTTCTTAGATGATCATATGTTTTTATTTTTTATTTAAAAAATATGGTGAAGCAAACTGATTGACTTTGGGAAGTTAAACCATTCTTGGGATAACCCCAACTTGGCATTAATGTATTCTTTTTATATATTATTGGATTTAACTTGCTAAAATTTTGTTTACAATTTTTGCATCTATATTCATTAAGACTAATGGTCTGTAGTGGTGGTTTTGCTATTAGGATAATATTAGCTTCACAGGGGGGATGTATTCCCTCCTTTTTAATTTTCTGTAAGAGTTTGTGTAGAATTGGTATTCTTTTTTTCCTTAAATATTTGGTAAGATTCATCAGTAAGCCATCTGGGTCTGACATTTTTTGTGAAAAGAATTTTAACTACAAAATTCATTTTTTAAAATAGAGGGCTATTCAGGTTATTTCTTTTCAAGAGAGTATTGGCAGTTTGTGGCCTTCAAGGAGCTGTTCCATTCCATCTAAGTTGTCAAATACATCAGCATAAAAGTGGGTAATGATATCCCCTTATTATTCTTTTCAATATGTGTACAATCCCTGCTGGTGTCATGTATCTTAGTTCTGATATTGGTTATTTATGTCCTGTTTTTTTTTCCAGATAAATCTGGATAGAAGTTCGTTTCTTGAAAGAACCAGTTTCTCTGGCCCATGCAGTCTAATTATGTCTCTTAATTGGGTGTTCACATCATTCTGGTTTAGTTTGGTTATCACTATGACTTGGTTTGAGGTCATCTGCTGTTTCCTATAGGTCCCACCTCCTTGTTCTCTTTTACCTTTTTCTACATTTTTGGGGAATAAGTAAATTTTAGGATTTTCTTTGATCCCCTTCTTGGTTATTAGATGCACTTCCTTGTTCAGTAATTTTTATATTGCTTCAGGGTTTCCACCACTTCTTGCAGAGCTTAAAAGTCCTTTATGCCACTGTTGTCATACACTTTGTTTTACATGTATTATCAACCACTGTTACTATTGTTTATTATCTTTTAGAGGGATGAAAAAATCTTAAGTTTTCTAGGTAGCTCACATTTCCAATGCTCTTCATCTGTCCATATAGACCATCCTTCCCTCTGGTGTCACTGTCCTCATGCCTCAAGGACCGACTGCAGGTTCTTGCAGAGTGTCTGCTGAGGATGCTCTGAGCTCCTTAGTTCCTTTAGCTCTTGAATGTTTGGGAAACATCTTTATTTCACCTTCATCTTTGGAAGCAATTTCTTCTGGGCGCAAAACTCCAGATCGGCAGCTGCTCTAGTCATTTGAAGATGCTGCATCGCTGTCTCCTCAGTCGTACTGTTCTTGGTGACACACCTGCTCTGGTCTTGTCTGTTGCACTGTGCAGAGCACACACGTCCTCCTCTGGTTGAATTCAGGAGGCCCTTTCAGTCACTGGATTTGGGCAATTTGGTTATGGCTTTATTCCTGCCCACAGTTCTAGAGCTGGGGATTCACTGAGCTTCCTGGACTTGTGGGTTTACAGTTATTTGTATTAAATTTGGAGGTTTCAGCCACTACTTCTTCCAGTACTTTTTCTGTCCCCTTCTGTTTGTCCTCCCCTTGCTAGGTTTCAGCTGCACCTGCCTTCATGCACTTGGCACTGTTCCTTGGCTCACTGGTGTTCTGCTAATTTCAATTTTTATTCTCTTTTCTGTCTTCTCTCTCTCTTCCTTTCTTTTTCAGTAGTTTCTATTGCTATGTCCTCAAGTTCTCCAACCTCCTGCAGGCTCTGCTGCTCCCCACCCAGCATATTCTTCGTCTCACACCTTTGAAAGTTAAATTCTGATCTTCTTTTAATACCTTCAGTATATCTACTTCACTCTCTGAGCACACCGAACATAGCCATGGGAACTGGTTTAACATCCTGTCTTCCAGTTCTGGTGTCTGTGTCCATTCTGGTTGGTTTGGTTGGTTATTCTCTGTATTACAAGTTGTATTTTCCTACCTTTCTGCATCATAATTTCTTATTGGTTACCAGACATTGTGCATTCTGGTTTTATGACTAACGGACATTTCTGCACACCTGTGGGCACTGTTGACTTTTGTTCTGGGACAGACAGGTTGGCCCTTGTGGGTCTTTCTCGGAAGGCTTTTCAGGCAGACCTGGATGGTGCTCCTCCAGGGTTAACTGTCCCCCAGCTGACACTGGCCTCTGTGGCTGAGGTCCCCATGGATCATGAGGTTGTGCAGTCTGGCTGGTGGGAGCAGCTGCTGATGGAGCCCTGAATGGCTGTCAGGCAGTTTCCTATAATCCTTTGGAGTGGTTCCCTCCCAGCCTCGGGCAGCATCCTCCCAGGAGCTTGCTGACCAGTCCTCAGCTGGATGCTCCCGGGGTCTCCTGGATCCCCCCTTGTTGTGACCACAGCGAGCACGGACATCAGTGGAGTCCCCTCTACTCAGGGGTCACTGTCTGCCCTTGCTGATGTCTAGTGTTTTGAAAAAATGTTTTCTGGTTGTTTCGGATGGGAGGATAAATCCAGTCACTGTTACTCCCTCTCAGCCAGAAGCAGAAGTAAGCAGTTTGTTTTTATGGTATGTTTACATGTGTGTATCTATGGTCTGGTGGGGATGATCGCGCACAAGAGGATGACCCCAAGTATGCCCAAGGGTATAGGACATGTACTTACATTTTGCAGGGACAGTAACTCCTGAACACTGTGAAATATCCCTTCCTCTTCAGCCACAGCTCTCTGCACCAGGTCATATGCTTCCAAGTAATATGCCATTTTTTGCTCTTCGTCTTTTTCACTTTGGGCACATATCCTTTATAATAAGGAAGAGAGGAATTTAGAACACAAATGTCAAAGCATTACCTCACTAGTACTAACACATGTGTCATATGTAATTTTTGTATGATCATACTGTATAACTCACTAGTACTTCAGGTTGTGTAATTAGATGTTTTACATGTAAAGGTATTCTCAATACATCTTAACACAAAAATATGTATGCACACTATGCTATTTTTATAAAAATTAAATCTATGCCTAACAGAATCACGAGCCAACAGCGCAGTGTCCACTCTTCTGGTTTGAACACTTCATTTTGCTGTTTTGCCCTTTCTGCACTCTTTCAAGGTCCTGCAGTGACCAGGCACTGCTGCATGACCATGATGTGACCGTGGCTGCCTGTTCCTCATAAAGGCTGTTTTTAGCACAGGTGGTCTGCTTGCTGTGTTTTGAAATGCTGGTGTGCATGCCCAGCATGGGGGTGGCGGGGGTGGGGGAAGCAGGAGAGGGGAGGGTGTTGAGGAGGTGGAGGGAGTCAGGCCGAGCCCAGCTTTGGTCCCTTGGTGAGAGAGGGGAGGTCCGAGAGGTCAAGGACGGGAGGAGGCCATGCCCTGCCGGAGGGCAGCACTGGGGCCACCTCCTGAGACCTGAGCCAATGGGGGCAGGTAGGCTCAGGGCAACGTGTGCACTCGTGTGTGAACACCTGGGAGCCACGGGGGGCAACGTGCACACCTGGATGTGACATGTCTTCATGTGTGTGCAATGTGCTGAGTGGTGTGAGCGTGTGAGCGATGTGGCTGATGCCTCTGCGTGTGGGTGGTGGCAGTGCCATGAGTCTGGGTGGGGGTGATGTGGGTTGTAAGGCGTGTGTCTGTGTGTCTGCAAAGACTGAGTAGGTTGGGCAGACGGGGGTGAGGACACTGTGATGAGTGGCACTTGGGGAACATACCCAAGTGGCTGCAGACGCCAAGTGTGGTTGTCCCTGAGGGACCTGCAGGCGGCTACAGGACTGGGGCCAGGAAGTCCCGGTGGGGACTGATGGGGGCTGGTGGTGGGCCTTGACCCAGGAGGAAAGCTGGGCACGTGGTCAGGGCATGGGAAGTGGCAGTGGAGAGAAGGCTGTGAGGGGGGATGGGCCTGTGGCCCCACGGGGCTGAAGCGGGGACCCAGGCCCAGGACGGCAGGATGGTTCTGGGGGCTGTGTGCAGGGACCCAGGAGGGCCGTGACCATCCATGAGCCAGCTGCCCATGGGCCCACCCCATGCAGAGCAGAGGCTTCTGGAAGTGTCTGCCCCTTGCCTCTTTATCTTTGCACGGTCGAGTTTTACATCCACACAGTTCTCCTTGTAGCCACAGTCAATAAACTTTTTCTCAATTTCCAACAAGTAGTCATCCATCTCATTCAGCAGAAACGAGCATTCAGAAGGTTCACCATCAACTGACTCCTGGGCCACTCTGATCCGGAGGCTTGCGCACCTGCAAAGCACAGGCCCTGGCATGACGGAGTGCCTCCACTCGGCCGGCAGCCCCAGGGCGGTGCCAGCCCCACATGCGGCTCTTCCGGGCTCCAGCTGGCATCCAGGATGCAGGACGAGACCCTTAGGAGGGTTTCTCAAAAGCCAGCAAGTGCCAGGCCACACTTCCTCATCTCAACGCAGTAAAACCAGAGCTAATAGGCCCCCACTCTCCACCCATTTAGAAATTAAAAACCACTCTCCTAAAGGACTCCGGTCTGTTCACATGGAACCTGTGGGGTGCTCCCAAGGGAGTTCAGGGGCACATGTATGAGGAAAGCACCCAGAAAACATATGGACTAGTAATGGGCTGGAGCAGCAGGAACAGGACAGTCACAAACAACCAGCCCTGCCCTCTCGCCGGTATGGGAAGCTTGACAAAGATGAACCAGAAAATCAAGGAAAACAAATGAGACAAAATCCCTGCTGCTTTGGTCAATAAAGCAAAAGCTGTTTCTTTGAAAAGGTCAATTAAATTGGAATCTGCCGTTCTGACTTAAAGATATGGCATAGTTAAGCTTTGAGGAGGAGACGGACAATGTTCACTTTAATACAGCCAAAAACCTACAGCAAACAGTTTTCTGGGAGAACGCAAATTACCAGAGCCACAGCTCTAAGGTAAGCTAGAGACCTGAAGGCTGAAATCAGAAGAAATAGTTCTGTCCTGAAGCACCTGCTGCCGGCCCAGACAGGCGGAAAGTCCCTGATGCTGCCCCGTGTGGCTCAGCAGAGCAGCCGGAGTGGAGGGCAGGGGCCTGGGGCAGGGCCGGCTCACTAGCCTGTCCCAACAGCAGGAGGCGTCTGCAGGAAACCTGCATCACGCTTGCGGGGCCTGAGAAACATTCCCCGAGTTTCAGAACAAAACAAGGCCTTTGGAAAAGCCAGGGTGCTATCTGAGTGGCCGGAAGCAGCCCCACACGTGCTCCGGGGAGGCCATTTCTCAGCAAAGGTGAGGGGACACCGGACACTGCGGTCTTCTGCAGCCCGGGGGGGAAGGTGTGGGCATGTGGCCCTGTTATGGGACTCTCTCAACTTCATGACTCTGAAATATGACATCAAAATCAACAGATGGAAAACAGAAGCCATGCGTTTCATGTTAACGGCTTTTCGTTGGGAAGGTACCTGGCTTCTAGGTCCGTGGTCATGAACTCCAGCAAGGGCACTCGGTTGGGTCTTTCTCTCTTGAGAACATTGAAAGCATCAATGACTTTCTGAAACAGCTGGCAGACCTGGGAGGCAGCCCTGACATCAGTGTGGGGCTCAGATGCCTCACCTCCACAGGCCTCCCGTGAGCCCGGCACCCATGCCCTCCTCACCAGCAATTCCCTGCCTTGGCTTTCCACAGATAAGAGTGCATCTGCCAGAGTCAGAGTTGAACTGTACCAGAACTCCTCACTCCCTCCCAGGTGCTGGGCCCGCTCCATCATCCTCTTAGCTTGTCCGTAGTTTTTTTCCTTGTTTGCCAGTTTTGCTAGAAGGTGTAGGCATTTTGATTCTGCACAAGGGTCGTCAAGCTCCTAAAAACGATATGTACATACAGATTGGATTAAAGATGGTGGCGTGAGAGGTGAGACACAGGCTTCCCCCTAAATAATACGCATATAATATGAAAATATAATTAATACAACTAATCCTGAAAGAGCAATAGGAAAGAGGTCTGCGCCAGACTGCATACACCTGGAGAAAAGAGCAGACCTCACAGAACAGGTAACGTACCAAAGCTGTGGCCTGGCAGGACCCAAGCCCTTCCCCCACCCCAACTCACTGATGGGAGGAAGAGAAACAGGGTAGGGAGGGAGTGGAGGCCTGGGACTGCTGAATACCTAACTCCGGAGATCTGCCCTGGGAGCACAAACCAAATTTCATGGTGCTTGCATGGTATTCTCATGATTACAGGGTTGGAAAGCTAAGACATGAAGAATTCCTGGAGTGACTGATATTCCAGCCACTTGTGGAAAGCAGGGATCCATATCCGGCTGCTCTGGGACAAAAGAAAGGCGGGCAGTCTGAGAGACACCCTAACAGCAAGAGGGCTGCTAAAGGGGCAAGGATTGCACAGAGCTTACTGGTCAGGAGAAAGGACAGATAGACAAAACTGTCCAGGTACACTCCGCCCAGCAGGTTGGGAGCTTTCACTGTCTTCAGGTACTCCAGCTCCCTGGCTGCCTACACAGCTCCAAGAACCGCCTCCGTGATAGGCAGCCTACTGCGCCTTTCTCCCGGCCAGCCCCACCCGGCTCACAAACCAGAAAACCCTACCCTGGTGTTAGGCCAGCCAGAGGGAAGATCTGTCTACAGCAACTACAAACGCAAAGCACAGAGGCTTATACCTGTGTGCTCGGTCCACTGGTTCAGGCAGTGGAGACAGGCATAGCAGCTGGGAAGCAGGAAACAGCTCTTTCCTCCCCTGAGGCATCAATACCGCTCTCCTGCTACCCCTGACATTGCTTCAGGGGCTGAGCAGCTCAAGGGAGTAGAGTTCTGGGCACTAGAGGGCGCCATATACAAATATGAAAGAAAAGCCAAACGAACCTGGTTCAGAGTAAAATTATTAATACCACTCCTGAGAAAGACTTAAATGACATCTACCTCATGACTCTTCCTGAAAGGGAGTTCAAAATTAAAATCATTAACATGCTCATGGGGGTACAGAAAGATATTCAAGAACTCAGGAATAAATTTTGGTCAGAGATCCAATCGTTGAAGAGCACAATGAAGAGTATTAAAAGCAGATTGGATATGATGGAGGAAACGATAAATGAAATAGAAACTAGAGAAGAGGAATATAAAGAAGCTGAGGCACAGAGAAAAAAGGATCTCCAAGAATGAAAGAATATTGAGAGAACTGTGTGACCAATCCAAACAGGACAATATTCGCATTACAGGGGTACCAGAAGAAGAAGAAGAGAGAAAAAGGGATAGAAAGTGTCTTTGAGGCGGTAATTGCTGAAAACTTCCCCAATCTGGGGGAGGAGATAGTCTCTCAGGCCATGGAGGTGCACAGATCTCCCAATATAAGGGACCCAAGGAAGACAGCACCAAGATATATAGTAATTAAAATGGCAAAGATAAAGGATAAGGACAGACTACTAAAAGCAGCCAGAGAGAGAAATAATATCACATACAAAGGAAAGCCCATCAGGCTATCATCAGACTTCTCAGCAGAAACCTTACAGGCCAGAAGGGAGTGGCATGATGTATTTAATGCAATAAAGCAGAAGGGCTTTGAACCAAGAATACTTTATCCGGCAAGATTATCTGAACTCACAATTAACAAAACTAGAAAAAGAAGAACATATGAGGCCCAAAGCCAGTAGAAGGAGGGACACAATAAAGATTAGAGCAGAAATAAATAAAATCAAGAAGAATAAAGCAATAGAAAGATCAGTGAAAGCAAGAGCTGGTTCTTTGAGAAAATAAACAAAGTAGATAAAACCCTAGTTATCAAGAAAAAAAGAGAGTCTACTCACATAAACAGAATCAGAAATGAGAAAGAAAAATCACTATGGACACCACAGAAATACAAAGAATTATTAGAGAATACTATGAAAAATTATATGCTAACAAACTGGATAATCTAGAAGAAATGGACAACTTTCTAGAAAAATACAACCTTCCAAGTCTGACCCAGAAAGAAAAAGAAAATCTGAACAGACCAATTACCAGCAACGAAATTGAATCGGTAATCAAAAACCTTCCTAAGAACAAAACCATTGGACCAGATGACTTCACTGCTGAATTTTATCAAACATTTAGTGAAAACCTAATACCCATCCTCCTTAAAGTTTTCCAAAGAGTAGAAGAAGAGGGAATACTTCCAAACTCATTCTATGTGTCCAGTATCACTCTAACAACAAAACCAGGCAAAGACATCACAAAAAAGAAAATTGCAGACTAATATCCCTGATGAACACAGATGCAAAAATACTCAACAAAATATTAGCAAACCAAATTCAAAAATACATCAAGAGGATCATACACCATGATCAAGTGGGATTCATCTCAGGGATGCAAGGATGGTGCAACATTAAAAAATCCGTCAACATCATCCATCACATCAACAAAAAGAAGGACAAAAACCACATGATCATCTCCATAGATGCTGAAAAAGCATTTAACAAAATTCAACATCCATTCATGATAAAAACTCTCAACAAAATGGGTATAGAGGGCAAGTACCTCAACATAATAAAGGCCATATATGACAAACCCACAGCCAACATTATTCTTAACAGGGAGAAGCTGAAAGCTTTTCCTTTAAGATCAGGAACGAGACAAGGATGCACACTCTCCCCACTTTTATTCAACATAGTACTGGAGGTCCTAGCCCTGGCAATAAGACAACACAAAGAAATAAAAGGCATCCAGATTGGCAAGGAAGAAGTCAAACTGTCCCTGTTTGCAGATGACATGATATTGTACATAAAAAGCCCTAAAGAATCCACTCCAAAACTACTAGATCTAATATCCGAATTCAGCAAAGTTGCAAGATACAAAATAAATACACAGAAACCTGTGGCATTCCTATACACTAACAATGAACTAGCAGAGAGAGAAATCAGGAAAACAATTCCATTCACAATTGCATCAAAAAGAATAAAATACCTAGGAATAAACCTAACCAAGGAAGTGAAAGACCTATACTCTGAAAACTACAAGACACTCATGAGAGAAATTAAAGAAGATACCAATAAATGGAAACACATCCCATGCTCATGAATAGAAAGAATAATATTGTCAAAATGGCCATTCTGCCTAAAGCAATCTACAGATTCAATGCAATTCCTATCAAAATAGCAATAGCATTCTTCAACAAATTAGAGAAAATCGTTCTAAAATTTCATATGGAACCTCAAAAGAGCCTGAATAGCCAAAGCAATCCTGAGAAGGAAGAATAAAGCTGGGGGGATTATGCTCCCTGACTTCAAGCTCTACTACAAAGCCACAGTAATCAAGACAATTTGGTACTGGCACAAGAACAGACCCATAGACCAATGGAACAGACTAGAGAGCCCTGATATAAACCCAACCATATATGGTCAATTAATATATGATAAAGGACCTATGGACATACAATGGGGAAATGGCAGCCTCTTCAACAGCTGGTGTTAGCAAAACTGGACAGCTACATGCAAGAGAATGAAACTGGATTATTGTTTAACCCCATACACAAAAGTAAACTCGAAATGGATCAAAGACCTGAATGTAAGTCATGAAACCATAAAACTCTTAGAAGACAACATAGGCAAAAATCTCCTGAATATAAGCATGAGCAACTTTTTCCTGAATGCATCTCCTGGAGCAAGCAAAAATGAACTCATGGGACTACATCAAACTAAAAAGTTTCTGTACGGCAAAGGACACCATCAACAGAACAAAAAGGCATCCTACAGAATGGGAGAATATATTTGTAAATGACATATCCGACAGGGGGTTAACATCCAAAATATATAAAGAACTTACATGCCTCAACACCCAAAAAGCAAATAACCCTATTAAAAAATGGGCAGAGGATATGAAGAGACAGTTCCCCAAAGAAGAAATTCAGATGGCCAACAGTCACATGAAAAGATGCTCCACATCACTAATCATCAGGGAAATGCACACTAAAACCACAATGAGATATCACCTGACACCAGTAAGGATGGCCAGCATCCAAAAGACTAAGAACAACAAATGCTGGCGAGGATGTGAGAAAGGGGAACCCTCCTACACTGCTGGTGGGAATGTAAGCTAGTTCAACCACTGTGGAAAGCAATATGGAGGTTCCTCAAAAAACTAAAAATACAAATACGATTTGACCCGGAAATCCCACTCCTTGGAATTTACCCAAAGAATACAACTGCTCAGATTCAAAAAGACATATGCACCCCTATGTTTATCACAGCACTTTTTACAACAGCCAAGATATGGAAGCAACCTAAGTGTCCATCAGTAGATGAATGGATAAAGAAGATGTGGTACATATACACAATGGAATACTATTCAGCCATAAGAAAGAAACAAATCCTGCCATTTGTAACAACATGGATGGAGCTAGAGGATATTATGCTCAGTGAAATAAGCCAGGTGGAGAAAGACAAGTGCCAAATGATTTCCCTCATTTGTCGAGTATAACAACGAAGCAAAACTGAAGGAACAAAATAGCAGAAATGGCAGACTCAGAGACTCCAAGAAAGAACTAGTGGTTACCAAACGGGAGGGGTGTGGGAGGGTGGGAGAGGGGGATTGAGGGCTATTATGTTTAGTACACATGGTGTGGGGGTCATGGGGAAAACAGTGTAGCACAGAGAAGACAAACAGTGAATCTGTGGCATCTTACTACACTGATGGACAGTGACTGCATTGGGGTATGGGTGGGGACTTGATAGTATGGGTAAACGTAGTGACCACATTGTTTTTTCATGTGAAACCTTCATAAGAGTGTATATCAATAATACCTTAATAAAAAATATATCTATACATACAGAGATAGGCCAGGGTCAGGGAGAGCAAGTGAGATAGACAGAAACAGACAGAGAGACAGCAGCTCCAGGCATCTGGCTTTCCCACACCCACTGTCCCCAGCTTCTCTGTGAGCGCTAAGGAGGAGCCCCTGAGGGTAGGGGTGGGCTTGAAGCCTGTGCACGTGCTAAAACCTCCTTCCGGGTTCTGGATAGTGCTGGCAGCCCTGGGATGCCCCCACCCCAACCGTGGGCCCCAGGCGCCCTGGGAGGCTCTGCCCAGATGCTAGGCCAACTAGCTGCTCATCTTTAGGTTGCCCTCTGCTAGCTGACCTCCATCCCCTGCACATGGTCAGAGCCTGGGTGTGGGTGGGGGCAGTGCTGGCCTCTGGACCAAGCCCAGCAGGAGGGCACAGGGCATAGGGGCAGAAGAGCACAGACCAGGGTGTCTGGGCCCAGATAGGGCAGCCAGCATGTGGCCCAAGGAGGGTAAAGGGGACCTGGTGGACTGGGGGTCTCTTGCCCCAGAAGCCAATGCCCTGGAAGGCAAATGTAGGCTTGGGGCAGTGTCAGTGGGGCCAAGGTGGATGGGGCAGCGGGAAGCAGGTGGTGTGGGTTGCTGTGGGGACAGCATGCAGGCACAGGCTGGAGCAGTGGACTGAGGGCGGGGCCGGTCCTGGCCCCAGCAAACACGGGTGGCAGCCTGCAGAGGGAAGATGGCTGGGGCCGAAGGTCCGAGATGCAGGGCATGGGCTGGGAGGGGGGCGGCGTGGGAGGTGGCAGGTTGACAAACAAGCCGCCTCAGCAGCCTGCCTGCTGCTCCACTCCACAGCCCCTGCCCCAGCCACGTCCCGTCTGGAGTCTGGCCGGCCCTCAGCTGCCTTGCCCGGCCGAAGCACACACTCCGTGCCCTGCACTTGCGCCTCCCAGAGCTTTGGGTTTCGACCTTGCCCAGGGACTTGTCTCTGGCGCTCTTCACTTGCCTGCAGGCCTGGCAGGGCCTGGGGAGCCGCCTCTCTGGGTGGGGACCCCAGAGAGGCTGCAGGTGCCTGCAGGGACCGCACCAGAGGAGGAGCAGTCCGGGCCAGGCCTGGCGCACCACCTGCTCTGAGACCAGCACCAACACTCTGTAGAAGAAGTCACCGGGACCTCTGCACACGGGATCGGAACATGCATTGTGGAGAGGAGATGGTCCCGCTAGAAAACAGTGGACCTGCCATCCCAGAGGGACAAGAGGCTGGAGGCAGCCAGTGGGAACAGGGACTTAACAAACCCTACCGGGTCTAAAGTGCAGGATGGGCTGTAGGAAGCACATGCAGGGCGGCCCGGGGGGATGATGAAGCACATGAGGATGGTCCTGGGGAGACAAAGGAGATGCAGGGCAGCCCTGGGGCGGTGGGGGTGGGGGAAGTCTGGAAGGGGGGTCCAGTTTGTGGAAAGACAAAAAGCATGCCTAGGACACAGAGGTCCCTGTTCCCCAGAGGAGCAGTGTCGGCTGTGGTGTGTGGGGTGGAGTGCTTCTAGACCATGATGGGGCACCCCAATCCTGCTGGGCTGGGACAGGCCCCTCACCTGGAAGGCCAGGTGTGCCTCCGCCAGGAGCAGCCTTGCTGGCTGGTGCAGGTCCATTGCCAGCAGCACCTCGGCCTTGAGGGTCCACAGCCAGGGAAAGGACGTTCCCTCCAGGCCTCCCCCAGCCTCTCCATTCAGCTTCAAAACCTGGAAGACACACCGGCCTGTACTGTCACGGCCTCTGACATTGGCTCCCGGCTCTCGGCAGAGGCCTGGTCTGCAGGAAGGCTTCCTGCCACCTAGAGCCTGGCCCAGCCCGGTCTCTGCTGGTGAGCATGCAGCCCAGTTTCCTCCGGCTCTGTCTCTCTCACATGCCCTGACCCGGCTTTCCGGCCCGTCCGCCCTCCTGGCCCGGCAGCACCATGACCAGAGTGGGATGGCAGTTCAGCAAGGCGCACAGGGGCCCCTGGGCGGTGCTTGGGCCTGCACCACAGGACATGGCTCCAGGGTCCAGGAGTGGAGTCCCAAGTGCCCCTGGACCTCAGAGCACGGTGGCCAAGATGGTTACTTGCCCATATGAGAAGCCCCTACGGAGGAGCCCACTGTATGCAGGGGTGAGCCAGGCAATGGCCAGACCTGAGCGCCCTCTGGCAACGCCTTACCCCTCCCAGCGATGCCATCTGCTTCTTCCTGGGGACCCTCTGTGCCGCCCCCAGCCTGTCTTCTCTGAATCACTGCTCGGCCCCTGGCAGGCCTGTCCTACAGTGGTCGGTAGTTTTGTCCCCAGAGACGTCCAGGGCCCCTGGCCCCCAAGGAGGCCCTGCACCCAGCGAGTTCCTGGATTTCTCAGGAAGGCCGGCACAAGGGTTGGACACACATGGTTAAGACAAGCCCTGGCTCACGGCCCCAGCTGGGCTGGGGACCAGGCACCTGGCAGTGAGGGTACCTTATCCTCTGCTACGAGGGGCTTCATCTCTACTGGCTGGACTGGAGCTGTAGGCTCGTTCGGTGCTGGCAGGCTTCCTTCTAATAATAGTTCCTTATTTTTCTCCTTTTTCAAGGTAATCTCTTTTCTGCAGCTAATAAATACATATAAAATATGCAATACATCAAAGAAGAAATACAATGGTCATGAAATACCCCCAGATGTTCAATTTAATTAGTAACCAAAGAAGTACAGATTAAAATAGCTACAAGAGACCACTGTTCACTTGTTTTTCATAAAAGTTTTAAATTTCCATGATAAGCACACACACACCTCCCAGATTTACACATCTAGCTCACCCCCTCTTCCAGACCCCAGACTCAGGCATCCAGCTACTATATTGACATCCTGACCCAGGGGTTTCAAAAGCAAACCTTTGTTCAGAGCTGAACTCCACTCCACAGAGAGAGACAGAGCTGCTTCCCAGGCTCAGTGACATCCGGAAGACCCCTGAGCGCCCAGCCCCTGCTCCCGGGGCTCCACCTTCCTGGAATGTGTGGGCTTCCCTCCCCTTCCCAGGCCCCACTGCCCTCCACTCAGAACGGCCAGCCTGGGAGCTGCCCTCACACAGAAGGGGCTGGTGAGTAATAAACTGCCGCAGGCACTGCCCCCCGGGGCCAAGGGTCCTCCCAACACCCTATTGTTGGCCATGGGGTGAAATGGGGGCCTGGGGCTTGGAGGACAGTGCCAGGGTGGCCAAAGTATTCCTTCTTTACAGGCGAGCTTGTGTCACACTGGGAACAGAGATCCAACAGCCAGCAGCAGGCCCCAGGGCCTTCAGCTGAGCGCACCTTGCCTGCTCCGTCTCCCTGAGGTACGTCTGCCCGACCACATCTTCATGGTAAGCAGCTGCCTCCCGCAGCTTCAAATCGGAACAAACTAGGGCAAGTCTAGGGGAGGTGCAACCAGGAAAGTTAGTGCTGCTACAAGGGTCGCCGTGGCCCAGGCTGCTGCCCGCGCTCAGAGAGCTTGATAAGACGCGGTAAACAAGAGAAGAAATGTAAAATTTGGTAATATTTTCAATGACATTTAAAGCTAAGCAAAATTACTAGGAAAAATAGCAGGCTCTATCAGATTGCAGAAAAATGAACATTCATTCACATACTTTACTCAGTATATAGGTATAGTCCCAGGTCACCTTCAGGGGTGCAGCTAAGAGCCCCACCACAGCTTCAAGCAGAGACTGTCTGCTTGCATTCTTGGGTAGAGCAATTTTATTTTGAAATGATTTCAAGCTTACAGAAAGCTGCACACACACTACAGAGGACCACCACACATCCTCCTCCCTGGTTCCCCCAACGCAGACTTCCAGTTTGCACTCGCTCTCTCCCTTCTGCCACCACAACACATTTTTGCCGAGCTATCTGAGAGTACGCTGAAGACACGTGCCTCTTCATTCCAATACTTCAGTGCCTGTATCCTTAGAACAATGATCTCTAAAGGACCAGGAAGAAATTTTAAAATAAAAATACTTACGTATTTATTTTGATTCATTTGGCTTTACGGATCTTAGGGACTTTATCATTTACACAAATAGGCAACTACAGAATTAATGACAAAAATGCTGTCTGTTTTTCTATTTCTTTGGGGAAACTTCCCCTTAGCTACTTAAACATTCCCACTTGCCCTGAAAATAAAGCAGGTATACCAACCGGAGGTGGTAGAGGTCTTTGAGGCTGTTGCTCTCTACCACAGAGGCCGAAATCAATACGCCCAACTGCAGGACGGGGATCGCGAGCTCATGAAGGGACATCTTCTGCAGGGCCTCGGCTAGGTGGTCCAGATAGTATAAGCTGTGTGTCTATGTAAACACATAACATGTGTGTGAGGTCCAAGCGGGGAGGACGGTCGGGCCACACTGACAGGGCTCTTCTTCACGGAGCCCCGCGCACAGCCCCAGGCACAGTGCCTGCTCTGCGCCCCCCTGCTCCCTCACCAAGGACTCCCGTCTTGTCAGGCGCAACACCTGGGACCATCCCACCCAGGTGCAGTTCAGGGTCCTTGCAGGAACAACCGATTTATGTATTTACTCAAATTAGTGTTTTTATTTTATTTTTTCCACTCAAAACTACTGACCCATTAAAAACAGAATTTAAGTACACATACAACTGCTTTAAGGTATAATATAAATAGAGAACTAATGCTGCTTATAATCTTGGACTAGGTGTGATAAAACGATTATTCCTCAGTGGAAAAACTGGATGAACTGTTTTGACAATCTGCTTAAAGGCACTGAGGAGTGAACAGTGCTGGGACATTCTGGGGCCGAGCCCTGGAAGGAGGCAGGCGCCTAGAGAAGCGGGCCCAGCCCACTGCGGAGGTCTGTCCTCGCGGGCTCAGCTGACTGAGGCGGCGGCTGGCAGGCCCAGTGGTACTTCTCATTTCTTTTTGCAGGATGGAGGCAAAAATGAGACCTCCATGCCCACGGGGGTCACACAGGGCTGTGCCTTGCTGGGGAAGGGCCATCCAGGGAGAGCTGCCCTCTCAGGACCCCATGAAGCCCAGTGGCATCTGGGTGGCCTGGAAGCATGTGGTCCTTTGAGAGACTGATAACCGGTAACTCCTGGCGAGCAGGATCAGGAGAGAGGTGTAGGGGGAGGTACGGAAATCTCTGCAGTTATCACAGACACCAGTAGATAGTGAAAGGCTATTAAGAGCACTGTTATGCTAATACATTTGCAATTTTATATTAAATGGAAACATCCTAAAGAAACACAACCCACCAAAATTATTACAAGAAGAAATAGAAAATCTGAAGAATTCTATACCTATTAAATACATTGGATTCATAATTTTAAATCTCCCTATAAGAAGATCTAGGCCCAGAAGTCATCACTAGTGAATTCTTCCAAACATTTAAGGAAAAAATAACTAATCTTATACAAATGCACCCCAAGAATAGTTTTTTAAAAAGGTAACCCTTCTTAACTGACTAAATGATCAGTGTGGTGTAAGGACATGATAAGAAAATATAGACCAGCCTCTGTCCCTGGCCCCTGGCCCGGAGCTCCTACACCCTTGGAATCTGGTTATTCCTGAGCCCCCCTTCAGGACGGGAAGGGGGGACAGGGCTGGTTACCAGGGGACCAAGCACACTGGGTGCCCCACCCCTGATGTGGGGGAGGGGAGGGGCTGCAGTCAGAACCCCCAGTGTCCGAGGGTTTAGTCGACGCTACTGCCTCATCTCAGAGCCTCCACAGAACCCTAAAGGGAGGGTTGGGAGTGTCCAGTTGGTGGGCACCCCACACGGGGAGGGCGGAGCCACCCAAGTCCACCTGGCAGAAGCTCCTGGACCCAGGCCTGTTTGTCTGCATCCTCCACCTCATCCTCTGTAATAACTGGTGATCTAGGAAGCAAGCATGCCCCAGAGTTCTGCGAGCCCTCCTAGCAGATCAGTGAACCCGAGAAGGGTCACAGGAACCCCCGGGGTGCTGCCACATCAGACAGTGGCCTGGGGACCCAATGCTGGTGATGGGCGGTCAGTGTCAGGACTGACGGCATAGGGAGAGCATCCAGCTGGGGAACTGGACGTCAGTGTGGAAACCCCCACGTCTGGAGTCAGAGGTGGGAGCCGTGAACAGTTCAGTCAACCTAACTTTACTAATCCTGACAAGTGCATAGTGTGGAAGGAAAATTAAATACCAATTTTCTCATGAACATAGAGGCAAACTCCCCAAATGAAAGAGCCAGTTGAATATGATGATAAATAAGGTGAATAATACATCTTCACCAAGTTGACTTTATTCTGAAAATCATTAGAAAAACATCAATGTAATTAACTGAAGGAATTAAGGAAAAAAACATTTCATTTGAATAGATGGGAAAATATTTGATAAAAATCTACAGCCATGATTAAAACTTTTTGCAAATAAAAATAAAGGAAACTTCCTCAATCAGTAAGGAATATTGATAAAAACCTACAGCAAACATCAATTATACCTAACAGTGAAATGATGAAAACTCTCCCTTGAGAAAGGGAGCAAGATTAGGATGCGGGGTGTCAGCACTTGCTGTGTTCAGGGTTGTGCTGGAACCCTCGGCCAGCAGAGCAACGGAGGTAGGGAAATAACAAGTGCAGCGATTAGACACGAGAAGGTGAAACATTGTTGCATACACACAATATCCAAAACAATCTACAGATAAAGCACAAAAATTATTAAGAGATAACAAAATAGATGGATGAGGGTGAAGATGAAAACATACTTCTATATTTTGTCTGGAGTTAAAAAATGGAAAAAAATGTATAATAGCACAAAAAATACCTAATACATAGAAACAAATCTAACACATGCACACCATCCAGACAGAAAACTCAAAATCATCAAAGGCAGCTAGAGAACACCCAGGTCATGGATCAGAAGGTGCGATGGGGCAGAGACGCCAGCTCTCCCCAAACCTCGACTCACCTGGAGAGTCAGTGCGACTGACCAAAGGCACCAGGCTTTCAAACGGACTCTGAGAAGCTGACACTATGACACACAGAAACGCAGTCCAAAACCTTCCTGAAGAGTGGGTGGGGGGCGCTGTCTAGCAAACCCTCGAGGCCATGAAGCTCAGCCATGAGAGCCGTGGGAGGCAGTGCAAGGGCACACGCGGCTCCCGCCACACGTGGCACTGCAGGGCCAGGCAGTAAATGGTGTCAGGACATTAGACGCCCAGAGTTGAAAGCCTGCAGCTGACCCCTCACCTCACACCACACACACAAATCAATTTCAGGTGGACTGCAGAGCTACATCTGACGTCATCTATAAAACTTTTGGGAAAATATTGTAAGAGTGTCTTCATGACCTTTGGGATGGGAAACTTCTTTTTTTTTAAACAGGACACTAAAAGGCACTAGTCACAAAGGGAAAGACTGGCTGTTTTATTACAGCAAAAGTAGGAATCTATTCACAAGAAGACCCAGGAAAGTCGAGGCGCAGAGAGGGAGATGATCTGCTTTCCATGAAAGGCTGAAATGCTTCCTTCCAGGATAGATAAAGAATTCCTTCCAATCAACAGGGAAAAGACAGAGCTTAATAAAATGTGGGCCATGGATGGGAAAGTCATGTCACAAAGGAGGACATCCAAGTGGCCAAGAGGCATTGGAAGACGTCCGACCTGCCTGCCCAGGGAGTGTCCAGCTGGGCCACCACGAGACATTGGAAGACGTCCGACCTGCCTGCCCAGGGAGTGTCCAGCTGGGCCACCACGAGACATTGGAAGACTCCCGACCTGCCTGCCCAGGGAGTGTCCAGCTGGGCCACCACGAGACATTGGAAGACTCCCGACCTGCCTGCCCAGGGAGTGTCCAGCTGGGCCACCATGAGACATTGGAAGACGTCTGACCTGCCTGCCCAGGGAGTGTCCAGCTGGGCCACCACAAGACGCCGCCATGCTTCCCCCAGGTGGCAGGTGCCAGAGGGGAGCCGCACCAGGTCAGCCAGGGTGTGGCCGTGGGGACTCTTGCCCGCTGAGGGGGATGTTACTGGCACAAGGCTTTTGGAGGCAGTGTGGCAAAGTGGACTATAGTGGGAGACACACATACACACTCTCTGATCCAAAAGCCCTGCTGAGGTGTGTCCTCCAGGCGTGGGACTCTATTCTCACGACCACAAACTGGAGAGGGTCCAAAGGCCCATAGTCGTTGAATGGGCAAATGGACGGCAGTCTAGCCACACAGTGGAGGCTCCAACAGGCATGTACGGACCCCACAAACACTACTGTAACCGAAAGAAGCTAAACAAAAGGCTAGCTACTAAAGGTCTCCATTTTCTTAAAGTGCAAACACCAGGCAGAATGCAATGGGATGATACAGGCCCCTAGAGTCGTCAGGGGCTGCCCCAGGACATGTGTGGTGACTTACATGGCAGTATGATTAAGGTAAGGGTCCTGAGACGGAAAGGTCATCCTGGGTTCTCCAGGCAGGCCCCAAACGTCACCACGTGGGTCCTTACATGAAGGAGCCAGAGGGAGGGACACAACACGAAGGAGGTCTGCAGCCAGAGAGGCAGAGACTGGGTGCCCTGGCCACACACCAGGATGCCTGCAGGCCCCAGGCTGGGAGAAGTGGGAAGGAGCCTCCCCTAGAGCCTCCAGGGGGAGCAGAACCCTGGCGACTCCTGGACTTCAGCCCAGCAGCACGGTTTGGACTTGTGGCCTCCAGAACTGTGGGGACACATTTCTGCTGTCATGACCACCCAAGCTATGGCAATTTGTTCCAACAGTCACAGGACACTGATACGCACCCAAGTTTTCATGTTTAGGGGTGAATGCACAGGAAGGGGAGGCACTCCCACAGAGCAGGGAGTTGTCAGAGGGGGTGGGCAGCAAGTGGTGGCTAGAGGGCATCGGGGAGGGTGCTGGGGGCTGGCGGCACTCTGCACCTTGACCTGGGCCATGATACATGGCGCTCCTGCCTTAACAGCACCATGAGCTAAACCCTTGTGTACTTCTCTTTCAGGATTTCACAATATTTCATAACAGAAAATGTCAGCTGTAGCCACAAGCCCTGGGGTTGTGGTCCTGGGAAGGCAGGCTGGCCTTGCACAATTTAAGTCGACTCACTGGCTTCTGGATACTCGATGGGTTAATGGTAAAGTCGCTTCTGTCTCGTTTAAACACAGACACCACTTCTTCAGGACAGGAATAGGAAGCCCATTCCTCTATGCTTGCTGGTAAGTCTTCAAGTCCTTTGCTAGGAACCGGAGTTTGGCCCTGTAAAGCAGGAACCCAGGATTTGCTTTAAAAAGTGGAGGTGAGAATGTACACCCAGCCGGCACAGCTGGGTAGCCAAGCCGCGAGCCTCGGGAGGGCCGCCCAGATCCATGCTCTCCCTGGGGCCCTGCTGCCCTCCACGCTCCCTGCAGCCTGAGCCCCCGTAGCGCGCCAGCCTGCTCACAATGCCAACAAACCGGCGCCTCCCACCCCTGCACAGCAGAGCCTCTGGTTGCCCCCTACCCCTGCCCATCCCTCCTAGCGACCAGCGCTCTGCAGAAGAGGGCGCTGCGGCCTGCGTGGCCCAGTATGGTGGGCGGCTGGTGTGCACAGCAGGAACACGGCTACCTGCGTGGGGTCCTTGCTCCTCTCCCTCTCCGTCTCTTTTTTAGGCAATAACAAAGGGGAACTAGCTGCTGCTGGGATTTTGCATTCTGAAATTGATTTTCTGGCTGTCAATAAAGAAACCTGTGAAAAATGAAATCCAAGTTTGTGACACAAAGAACAGACCCAAGCCTCCTGCCCCCAAGCCCACACGGCAGGTCAGTGATCCCCTAGCGCAAGGGGCAGCCCACCAGGCCAAGCTGGTGAGCCCGCTGGGCAGAGGAGGCTGTACATTCCTCCAGGACTGACACCGGTGGGGACACGGGGAAGCAGGGCAGACACACGGACCCTCTGGAGAGCTGGCCCGCTCTGCAATGTGAGTGAGTTTAATGTCTAAATAAGAACCATCGTGGATGGCTTTGGGAGGTCCTCCTAAAACCTTCACAAAGAATCACTGGGTGGGTGGTGGGGTGTGGCTGGAACATCTGAAGACCAAGGCTGGCCTTCCCAGACCCTTGCATCGCTTCCACCACCAAGGACGGGCCTAGCCACCCAGCAGTCCTTGGGGCTGGGGGCAAACTCACCCTCAGGAGGCCTCCTAAAGGACGCTGTCCTGCTGGGGTGCTGTCCACAGGGGGTGCCCGAGAATAAGGCCAGCAAGAGCTGCCCTGGGGGCCCCAGGGAAAGGTGGTGGGGAAGGGGTGCAGTGAGGAGGCCAAGCAGGACTGGGGTACAGAAGGTTCTGGAAGCCCGTAGCAGGGCTGTTGACGGTCGGGAAGACGAGCTTGGTGGGCCGAGGCCGTGGGTGACCTTGAGGGATCGTTCTGGGTGGCTGGGCAAAGGCGGGGGTGGGTCTGGAGAGGAAGGTCCCTCCAAGTTCCGAGAGCAGGGCCACCAGGAAGAGCGGGAATTCTGGCCCGGGACGCGGGAGAGGAGCATGGTGGCGGGAGCGCCGAGGCCAGGGTGGGCAGCGGCGGCCTCACCTGCCAGATGCGCCTGAGGAAGGCACAGGCCAGGAGGCAGCAGTCCTGGTGCTCGACGCTGCTCGGGGTCACCATCAGGGCCAGCAGGATGTAGGCGCGGGCCAGCGTCTCCAGCTGCCTCACGTTCCGCAGCCTCTCCAGGGAGGGCGTCCCCGAGTGCCCGGGCTCCAGGCTCTCTGGGGCTGCCTGGGTGGGTGGGAGCTCCCCTGCAGGACAGGTGAGCTCGGCTGTGAGCCCACACGCGGGCTGTCCCCAGGCCCCTGCCATTCCTCTCTGCCCCCCGACACCCACATTGCCCCGTCTCAGGGCAGGGTGCGTTCACCACCCGCTGACCGTCCTGGAGCTGAGCCCTCCTCCAGAAGGGGTGCCCACAGTGCAGGAGTCAGGGCCCACCTCACCAGCACCGGGCCCAGCATCCCCGCCTCTCAGTCCAAACCAAAGCCTCTCCCTCCACGCCTCACAGGCTCACAGGCAAACATGAGGGCAGTGGAGAGGTGAGCACCTCAGCTCAGACATGCAGCTTTTGGGAGGCCAGGGGCCCTGCACCTTCTGCACTGCAGGCTGGCTATGTGTGGTAGGAGGTGCACATGAGCCCCAGAGCTGATGGTGCAGGGGAGTCCCATCCCCAGCTGCCATGTGTCCTCACCTCCCAGCTCAGGTGTGTCCCTGGCAGCCTTCATCATCAGCAGGATGTCAATTGCCCACTTCAGGTGGAAGACCACGTCTTCCATAGGAAACTGTTTGTAGTACAGCCACTTGCTGAATTCCATGATGTAGTCAACTTTCTGCCACTCGCTCTCTGGTTTCTTTGGTATCAAACAGAAAAAGGTGGTAAAGATGTGCTGGATTATTGTGTAACTCCATATACAAAAGTAAACTCAAAATGGATCAAAGACCTGAATGTAAGTCATGAAACATAAAATTCTTAGAAGAAAAATAGGCAAAATCTCTTGAATATAAACATGAGTAACTTTTTCCTGGACACATCTCCTCAGGCAAGGGAAACAAAAGCAAAAATTAACAAATGGGAGCTAAAAAGCTTCTGTACAGCAAAGGACACCATCAGTAGAACAAGAAGGCATCCTACAGTATGGGAGAATATATTTGTTAATGAAATATCTGACAAGGGGTTAATATCCAAAATATATTAAAAACTCATGCACCTCAACACCCAAAAAGCAAATAAGCCTATTAAAAAATGGGCGGAGGATACAAACAGACACTTCTCCAAAGACAAAATTCAGATGGCCAACAGGCACATGAAAAGATGCTCCACATTGCTAATTATCAGGGAAATGCAAATCAAAACCACAATAAGATATCACCTCAAACCAGTTAGGATGGTCAACATTCCAAAAGACTAAGAACAACAAATGCTGGCGAGGATGTGGAGAAAGGGGAACCCTCCTACACTGCTGGTGGGAATGTAAGCTAGTTCAACCATTGTGGAAAGCAGTATGGAGGTTCCTTGAAAAACTAAGACTAGAAATACCATTTGACCCAGGAATTCAACTCCTAGGAATTTACCCAAATAAAACAAGATCCCAGATTCAAAAAGACATATGCACTCCCTATGTTTATCGCAGCACTATTTACAATAGCCAAGATATGGAAGCAACCTAAGTGTCCATCAGTAGATGAATGGATAAAGAAGATGTGGTACATATACACAATGGAATATTATTCAGCCATAAGAAGAAAACAAATCCTACCATTTGCAACAACGTGGATGGAGCTAAAGGGTATTATGCTCAGTGATATAAGCCAGGCAGAGAAAGACAAGTACCAAATGATTTCCTTCATTTGTGGAATATAAGAACAAAGCAAACACTGAAGGAACAAAACAGCAGCAGACTCACAGCCTCCAAGAAGGGACTAGTGGTTACCAAAGGGGAGGGGTGGGGGAGGGTGGGTGGGGAGGGAGGGAGAAGGGGTATGTGGGGTATTATGATTAGTACACGTGGTGTGTGTGTGGGTCACGAGGAAGACAGTGTAGCACTGAGAAGACAAGTAGTGACTGTGGCATCTCACTACGCCGATGGGCAGTGACTATAATGGGTTATGGGGGGGACTTGATAATATGGGTGAATGTAGTAACCACAATGTTTTTCATGTGAAACCTTCATAAAAGTGCATATCAATGATACCTTAATAAATAAATAAACAAATAAAAGAAAGGGTAGTAGAAATAAAATGATGGTGCACTTAGCATCAGTGTGTGCAGAGGGAGCCCTGAGCCCCAACCCACAGCGCCAGGTGGTCTCTTACTCTGTCTCCTAGAAGCACACGGGCTCACCTGCACCGTCTCTACTATGGGACCACCTTTAACAAGATGTACTTTGCGACCCAGGCTCCTGAGGACCCTCTGCTTGTGCAGGAAGGTTTTTGCCATGTGTAGCAAGACTGAAGCTTGGCAAAGGTTTTCGAGGCCTTCTGTTCCCCTCTGGGTGCCCTGCCAGCCCTGCCCAGTCCCTCATGGGCCCAGCGAGTCCCTCTGCCTCCCGGGGCCAGACTGCTCAGCAACGGCAGCTCTGAGCAGCTCCCCATCTCCACGGCACACTCGGCCTTATGTTCCCTCCGGAATGCATCAAGGCGTGCCACGAGGTCTACCTGGATGGTCCTCTGGTTAACCAGAGCTCTGGAGGGCAGGGGAGATGCTGCTGGGTCCAGTGTCAGCCCCAAAGTCCAGCCCCAGGCCTGGCTGGTGCACACACTCAGTGGATAATTGCTACACGGTGGAATGAAGCCACCGCCCCTCGGCCCTCACCCAGAGAAGCCAGCCCATGTCTGCACCCACACCTCACACGCCGTGGCAGTGGAGTGCAGAGCTGCCTCCGCGGGGCGGGAAGGGCAGGAAGCCGGTAGGTAGATGGGTGCTCACCGCGAGGACACGAGCACAGACTGCCAGGGTGCAGCGAGGACATCCAGGCCTGAGCCCAGGCCCTCCCCGTCATGAGGCGTGCGGAGAAGGGAGGGGGCTGCCGGCTGAGGAAAGGAAGCCTGTCTGTGCGGCCGGCCAGTGAGGCCTCAGCGCAACCATGGCTGTGGCTGTGGGCTCTGAGGGCTCTGAGAGCTGCACAGGAGGCGGAGGGCCGGGCGCTCAGCTGCAGAGCTTGGGACAGGAGGTCACCTCCCCAGGCGGTGGCGCTGCAAACCCGGGCGCCCGAGCTGAGGATGGAGCAGCCCAAACAGACCAAAGACCTGAATGTGAGGCTCGGTGGCCGTGGGCCGCGTGGCGGGCTCTCAGATACGCCCCCACAAGCAACAGGGGCGACTGCTGTGCCGCTGATGACATCAAAGCAGCCGCAAGTGGGTGGGAAGACACAGAATGAGAGAAATCTGCATCTGATAAAAATACACAACGAACTAAAAACTCAACAAGAGAAAGACAAGCAGTCTGAACAGACGCCCTCCACGTGCGAGCGCCCCTCAGTGCGAGCAGAGGCCGCCCACTTGTGTCAGGGAAATGCCACGAGCAAGCCCTCCACGCCACCAGGATGCCTGGGACCAGGTCGGACGACACGGCAGACGGGCCTGGCTGCGCAGAACCCAGAGCCCCGTGCGCTGCTGGCGGGAACATCCGCTGGCACAGCCGCCGTGCAGACAGGCTGCCATTTGCCCCGGCTAGTGGCCGCTTGACCCGGGAAGCCTACCCCTAGGGGCTCACTCAAGAGAACTGAAAACTTCTGTCCTTGCAGAGACCTGACAGCAGCAGCATCCTCGGTAGCTCAAAAATGGAAGTAACATACATGCCCAGCAACAGAATACCCGTGAACTAATGTGACTGAGTCCTGGTACATGCGACCACAGGATGGGCCCTGGAGGCGTTAGGCTCAAGTAAAGAAGCCAGACACACACGTGACATGTCAGAACAGACAATCCGGAGGGACAGAATGAACTGGTGGCTCCCGGGCTGGCGGCGGGGAGGGGCAGGTGCCAGTGGGCCCAGGTGACCCAAGTGTTCTGGGGGTGAATGCTCTGCAGTTGGATGGGGTGACAGTTTTATGACCCTGTGACTTAATAAAACACACCTTGTACCCCTAAGAAAGAGCAATGGTGGGGCAGGGTGGGGGGGGTGGGAGCTTTCCTGGGGACTGTGACAGGACAGGCAGGTCCACACTGCCCGGTCCCAGGGAGGCCAGGGGCCCAGGCCTGGGCGTTGATCACACAGCAACTGGCAGAGCCTGCCTCGGACCCAGAGGGGCCTCCCCACCCATTCCCAGTCGGCCCTGCCCGGGACGCCCCAGCACTGGCACACTCCAAGACCCCATGGCAGGACTTCCTCACAGAGGAGCCGATGCATTGGTGGGGCAGCTGTAGTCCCCCTGCGGTGGGTCTTCCTTGCCCTGAGGCGAGCCCCACGTGCTCCCGAGGCACAGCGTCCCCAGCTTCCCCCGAACTCCCTCCTAGGCTTCAGGAGAAATGTCTGCCTTGACTTCCTCGGGGCAGGGCATGTCCCCAGCAGCCCGAATGCCCGAGAGACTGCAGGCCCTGCTCCCTCCCCAGCCCACTGGTCTCTACCCTCAAGGGCCTTGTCCCTCCAAGCTGCAAAGGGGTGATGGGAGATCAGCTCCGGCTGCTGGCCTGCCTTATCAGCACCACAATCCCCACGTCCCCTCCCCACCCTCAGGGCCTGAGGCCTCTCGGTCAGACCTGCAGGGCTCCGATGGCATTATGATAACAGCACAGCTCTTCTGAGACCGTCTTTGAGTTCAAGGCCAGGCGGTGCCACATGTGTGCCAAATAATCTTCACTTTCATCTTTGAATTTCTGCATTTCCATTGTAAAGTTCTGGCCAAGTTTGGCCTTCACAATGACCATATGTTTGAAAATCAAGCTAAAGGAAAGTCAAACAAAAAATTAAGGCTTTAATCGGATGATAAAAATCTAAATGTATACGATGCATCCCAAACTAAAATCCTTGTCCATTTTCCTATTTACAACTGTAAAGCCAAACAGAACCTCAGTGACTCAGGGTTTTCTGTTGTGTTTCTCCTTTTTCTTTTATTCATATCTGTGTGTGTGTTGTGTTTTAAACCCCCACCCTTCTTGTGTTGAATTGTTAGTGGGGAAATAGAGTCATCAGTGGAAATGGGACGTGCGTGAGGCACCGAGGGGCAGGCTGCAGGAGGTGCAGGGGCCTGCAGGGGAGGCACGTGTAGAGGGTGCTGGGGGCTCCCCGGAGGGGCGGGTGGCACTCACAGGCGGTGTGCGGTCCGGGGCAGCACCCGCACGGCCTCATCCAGCACCCTGAGGCCGCCCTCCCAGTCCTCCAGGTCGGCATGGCAATGGAAGAGCAGGCCATAGAGCGCGGTGCGCAGCGTCAGGTCCTCCTCAGCCCCTGCAGCAGGAGACAGGGCTTAGGGATCCAAGGGGGGGACCCCTGGGCCAATACCAGGCCAACCCCTGGCTGGGAATCTCAGGGCACAGACCTGCAGGCTGGGTGTGCACCCACCACTGGGAGGGTCCTGTGCAGGTGCAGAGCAAAGGTGAGCAGCCCAAGGTCATGCTCAGACCCTCAGGACCTCAGGGCCCACAGGAAGCTCTCCCAGCACTGAGGACAAGACAGAGCCCCCTGCTGCAGGGCCGGTCAGAGAGGGAGAAGCACCTAGAGCAACCTAGCAGCTTGGAAACTGTGGACAGGCTGTGCTTGTCCCACTTGGGAGCCAGCTCTACATGACACTTGGCCCTGAGCACGTGTGGGCACAAAACGACAGATGCTAGGAAACCAACACACCAGCCCTTCTAGAACCAGCTGCTGAGTTCAGTGCTTCAAATGAAGCTTGTCTGTATACAGACCTGAAGCTCCTGAGGGTGGGGGTGACTGTCCTTGCCCTCAGTCTACACACCTGTGTGCATGCTGGGACTCACACAAACACAGGATTCATGTTTAGTGGATAATTGATCTTTTCTTTAAACATGAATTCTAAAATATGGTTTTACTATTCTAAGGTCAGAATTTCTCTCATTTCTGCAGGAGTATATCCCCACATCTTTCATGGAAGTAGAAGAATATGACTTATCTGTCAGAATAACCCAGAGGCTAGATTTCAAGGTAAGGCTGACAGCACCGGCTCTGGACCTGGTGTCTGGGTGGCCTGGTGTGGCCCTGGACAAGGGGGCTTCTTGTGCCCATCAAGGGGATTTCATGAAGTCATTCATGAAAACCACTCTCAGGGCCTGTCACGCACTGAACACTGGGCAGACTTCCCTGTGCGCACAGGGAGCCGGCCTTAACTAAGGGTGCAGGGATGTGACAGTGCCGTGCCCTTCCCTTTCTTTGTGCCCACGGCTCCATCTGTCATGGATTCACAGACCTGGGGAAAAATAGCCTTCGGTAGTCCCTCCACTTTGGAAGTCAGCTGTGGGCCACTGGTGCAGAAGCAGTGTTTTCCCTTTTTCCTAAAGTA
This sequence comes from Smutsia gigantea, assembly GCA_032199065.1. Lineage (NCBI taxonomy): Eukaryota > Metazoa > Chordata > Mammalia > Pholidota > Manidae > Smutsia > Smutsia gigantea. The sequence continues at coordinate 245,121 of JAVSCE010003102.1, forward strand.
AAAACATATATTTTAAAGTTGCAATTTATTCTTTTACCATTTTGTTTTAATTTGGCTCAGTATCTAATTGTAGAACTTGCAGTTAAATTTCTGAAATACTGCATCACAAAAAGTGAAATCACATTTCACCATAAGAAAAGGCTCCCAGTGCAAGGCCAACCTCATGAGAACACACACACACAGAGCACAGCCCAGCACACTCTACAGCTGCTTCATGGCAGGAAGCATCCAAGTCAGTTTTATAGCTTTAAGGCGATGGGATCAAAAGCACATTAGAAAAAAACCTACGGGACACGGCAAAAACCATGCCTGGAGAGAAGTCTGTAGCTGTAAATTCCTACCCTGAGAAAGAAGATCACAAACCAACAACCTAACTTCCCCCCTTAAGGAACTGGAAAGAGAAGAACAAACGAAACCCCAAGCTGGCAGAGGGAGCAAATAATGAGGATTATATGAGCGACACAGACACAAGAAAGCAATGGAGAAAGTCAGTGAAGCCAAAAGTTGGCTCCTTTAGAAGGTCACCAAGATTAACAAAACTTTAGCTAGACTGACAAGGAGAAAAAGGCACAAGTAACTAAAATTAGATGTGGAAGTGGGAACATTACTACAACTCTACAGAGATAAGGATCACAAGAGAATCCTATGAACAATTTACCCCAACAAATTAGATAGCCTACAAGAAATGGAAAAGGACCTTGAAACATACAAATTACATAAGCTGACTCAGGAGAAAATAGAAATGTTGGCAAACTTCTAACAAGTACAGATTGAATCAGTAATGAGAAACTGCCCAATAAGAAAAGTCCTGGGGCAAATGGTTTCACAGGTGAATTCTACCACATATTTAAAGAAAAATTGATGTTTAAGTAACCTAAGCAATAAGTTGCATTACTTATATTGTAAAACAACAATATAATACAATTCTCAACTCTTCAAAAAAACTGAAGAGGAAGAAACACTTCCTAACTCATGCTAAGACACCAGCATTACTTTGAAGTAAATCCAGATAAAGACATCACAAGAAAAGAAAATTACAGACTGATGCTCTTTATAAGCACAGATGCAAAAATCCTCAAAAATATAGTATCAAATCAAATCCAACAGCAGAGTAAAAATATTATTTACCATAACTAAGTGGGATTTATCCCAGAAATACAAGGAATACAACATAAAAAGGTGAATCAATTTAATTCATCACATTACAGAATGAAGGAGAAAAACTACATGATCACCTCAATTAATGGAGAAAAGGCATGTGACAAGATCCAACAACCTTTCATCATAAGATCTATCAGAAAACTACTAAGACTGGGAAATTTTCTCAACACAATAAAGGGTATTTATGAAAAAACTCAGCTAACATACTCAATGGTGAAAGATTGAAGCTTTCCCTCTAAGATCAGGAACTGCTTTTACTGCTGTTATTCAACATTTTACTGGAAATTTTAGCCACAGCTAATAGAAAAGAAAAAGAAATAAAAGGTATCCAATTTAGAAAGAAAGGGACAAAACTATCTCTTTTCACAAATGACATGATCCTCTATATAGAAAATTCCCCGTAATCTACAAGAAACCTGCTTGAGCTAGTAAATAAAGTCAACAAAGTTGCAGGACACAAGATCAACATACAATGACCAGTTGTGTATTTATATATCAGCAATGAATAGTCCAAAAAGGAAATTATCAAAGTACTATGTCTGAACTGTGTCCCCCCCCACCAAATTCACATGTAGAAGCACTAATCCCCACTGTGATGGTCTTTGGAAATCGGATCTTCAGGAGATAATCAGGGTTAAGTGAAGTCATGAGGGTGGGGTCTTCATGATGGGATCAGGGTCTTTATAGGAAGAGACACCAGAGATCTTGCCCCCACAACCATAGAGGACAAGCAAGAAGGCAGCTGTCTGCAAGCCAGGAAGAGACGCCTCAGATGAATGCTACCTGACAGAACCTTGATCCTGGACTTCCAGCCTCCATAATGTGAGAAACAAATTTATTTTGTTTAAGCTACCCAGTCTATGGTATTTTGTTATGGCAGCCCAAGCTAGCTAAGATAGCAAGCAATTCCACTTTTAATAGCACTTAAAAGAATTAAATGCTTCCAAAGAGGTGAAATACATACACAATGAAAACTATAAAACATTGCTGAAAGAAATTAAAGAAGACCTACATAAATGAACAGGCATCCCATGTTCATGGATAGAACAACTTAATATCGTTATGATGTCAATATTAACTGAAGTGATTTACAAATACAATACATTCCCTCTCAAAATTCCAACAGTTTCTGAAGAAATAGAAAAGCTAACCCTCAAACTCAAATGGAATTTTAAGAAGTCTCAGGTAAAAAAACAATCTTTAAAAATAAGAATAAAGTTGGAGGAATCACAATTCCCGACTTTGAAACTTACCAAAAAGCTACAGTAAAACAGTGTGATACTAGGATAAGGACAGACATATAGACCAATGGGATAGAAAAGAGAGCCCAGAAATAAACACTTGCATATATGGTGAAATGATTTTTGACAAGGATGCCAAGACAATCCAATAAGGACACAACAGTCTTTTCAACAAATGGTGCTGGGAAAATGATATGCAAAAAAGAAGAAAAGAAAGAAAGAAAAGAAATTGTACCCTTTCCTTCCACCATATGATAAAATTAATCCAGAATGGAAAAAAAAAACTAAACAGAGGAGCCAAAGCTGTAAGACTCTTAGAAGAAAACTTTGGAATCTTCATGACATTGTATTTGGCCATGACTTCATGATATGACACCAAAAACACAAGCAAAAGAAGAAAAAATAGTTGAACTTCAGCAAAATTAACAACTTTTGCGCATCAAAGAACACTATCAAGGGAGTGAAAAGGCAACCTACAGGATGGGAGAAAAAATCTGAAAATCATATATCTGATAATGGATTAATATCCAGAATATAATAAAGAACTCTTACAATTCAACAACAGAAAACAAACAAGCCAATTCAAAATGGGCAAAAGACTTGGACATTTCCCCAAAGAAAACATGCAGATGGCTCATAAGCACAGGAGAAGATGCCCAATATCATTAGTCATTAGAGCTCTGCAAATCAGACCGTAAGATACCCTTTCACACTTACTAGGATGGCTATTATCTTTTTAAAAATGGAAAATAACAAGTGTTAACAAGCATGTGCAGAAATTGGACCCCTTGTGCACTGCTGGTGGGAATGTACAATGGTGCACCTACAGTGGAAAACAGTTTGGCAGTTCCTCAAAAGGTTAAACATGGACCACCATATAACACAGCAATTCCATTCCTAAGTACACCCCCAAAAGAGCTGACAGGACCAACACAAAGACATTGTTCAGAGCAGCACCGTTCACAGTAGTAAAGACGTGGAAAACAACCCAAGTCCATGAACAGATAAGTGAATAAACAAAACGTGGTCCAGCTGCACAGTGGAATACTATTCAGCCATGAGAAGGAAGGAAAGGCTGACACCTGCTAAATGTGGATAAACCCTGGGAATATTATGCTGAATGAAATAAGCCAGACACAGAAGCACAAATACTGTTTGATTCCACTTATATGAGGTCCCTAGGGCTGTCACATTCAGAGAGACAGAAAGCAGAATAAGATTACCAGGGTCTGGGGAGGGGAGAAGAGGGAGTTATTGTTTAACGGGGACAGTTTTTCTTGGGGATGATGAAAAAGTTTTAGGTATGGATAACAGTGATGGTCATGTGTAATTGTGAATGTAATTAACGTCACTGAATTGTACACTTAACGAATGGTAAAAATGATAAATATTACATTAACATGTTTTACAATATTTTTTAAAAGTACATTAGAAAGAACTGAATCTTTGGTAGGTTTTATGTCTCCACCAGGGTTTGGCAAATGTGTTTTGTAAGAGTCCAGATAGTAAGAACTTCTGGCTTTTCCAGCCACGTGGCCTGGGTCATAATCATTCCACTCTGCTGTGTAGCAAAAGCCACAGACACAGGTAAGCGCCTGGGCTTGGCCATGCTCCAGCCAGGGATAGCATGGGAAGGTCACACTTTTGCACACAGCTTTGGTCCCCCTGGCATGGCCCTGCTCCAGGATCAGCCTAGAGGGCAGCTCTCCCACCTTGTCCTGTCCTGGCCAAAACTCCAGGTGCAGCTGGCTACTGGCCTCTGAGGGCCCAGGAAGTGTGTCCACGAGCTGTGGAGGCTGTCTGACCACAGACATCTGTCTGCCAAGGCCTTTGACCTGCAAACTTCCCTTCAGAAGGGTCCTACCAGAGACAGCAGGTTTGTAGGTATAACATCTCCACGTCACCAGAAGTGCTGGAGGCCATGTGAGAGGCCAAGTCCTGGGTTGGAAGGCTGAGGGTGTGCACAGAAGCAAGGCCAGCAGGCAAGCCAAGGCAGCCTTACTGACCATGTGCTCTCTGGGCCCAGCCCTGCCTGCCTCAGGGGCCAGGAGGTGGGGGGAAGGGAGACCCCTGTGCTCTGGGGAGCCAGACATGGAAGTCCCCTCTCCTAAGACCACATGGTGGGGGTGGGTGGGGTAGTGCCCACCAACCACCCCTTTTCACAGTCAGACAAGACCCACTGGCCCCTGAGCATGGATCTGGCCTCTGTGGGTCCCCTGCATCCCGTTTCTGGCCCTCTGATCACCCCTCTGGGCAAGGATAGGGCTCTGCAGCACTGGGGCAGGGAGGGGGCAGAAGAGGAGGGAAGGCAGAGAGGTCAGAGCTAAGCACTGAGCTCAGCCAGGAGCCGCCCCACCCACTCCGCCGGGATGTCGGGCTTGTCCCTACCCCCCATTTGCAGGCCATCCAGTTCCTTGTTTGAGCAGTTCCATGCATGTCTTCCCTGGGAATCTCGCCCACCCTCTCTGGAGGAAGAACTCAGAGGCAGTGCCCACAGCCCACCTGCTTTTTCGCTTCTGTCTTGTTGATGATGCTGATGATCGTCTGGATGGCGCTCCTGGATCTCTTCCTGTTGACGGCGGAGGACAGGAGCGGCAGCCAGGCGTTCCAGTAGTGCCGCACGGCCAGCATCACCAGGGTTCTGCTCCCCGCTATGCCCCCGAACCTGAAAGGGGACACCTGACCTGGGGAGGCGCAGACGCCCAGCGGCAGCCACTCCCGAAGCGGCGGCACTGAAGGGGTGAGGCTGGGTGTCCTCCTCCCCCTGAAACTGGCCAGTGGCTGTCCCCTTGGTGCTTCCCAGGACGCACTGCACCTCACGCTCTCCATGAAGGCCTTGGCCGCTGCCAGGCGCAGCTGCCTCCTCCCCTTCAGGTTCTCCATGAGGCTCCGGCCCTGGGTGCAGGCTGCACTGCTCAGCATTTCCGCCACCAGCTGAGCCTCGACCCTGGAGACAGAGACACGCCTCAGCACAGCGCCCTGGGACACCCAGGTGCACAGCAAAGTCCCCACACCAGAGCTCGCTGGCTGCACCCACCACGCAGGGCCCTGAACGGCGCATGACCGACCTGCAGGAGTCTGTGCTGCAACACCAGCACGGGACAGCAGGAAAGTCCTGTTGGGCACCTCCCCTCACCGCGTGCGAGCCCCGGGCTCGGTCGTCACAGAGCCACATCATCCCTTCTCCCTGGATGTTCATTAGCCTGACCAGGCTGTCTCGTGCACACACGCCACCGCACAGGACACCATCCCCGTCCAGTCCTGGGAGGGGGCACAGCCCCACAATCAGCTCAGGGGACACTAAATTTATTCTGAGGGAAATACACCAGTTCCTGGGTACACCCCTCCATGGGCCAGGCCCTGCCTACATGAGTGGCCAGCCACTTCCGCCACTTGGCCGTCAGGAGTCAAGGGGAGAAAGGGGCACCCTCGGCCTAGCAGGACATGCCATGTCTCCCATGTGTGGTCACATCCGTGCTCTGGAGATGAAGCCAGGGCTGGCCCTGCTCTCCCAGCGAGTATGCCAACCCCACAGGAGGAGGGCCTGGCCTTGCTGGGTGCTGGCGTCCTAGAAACTGGTCTTCACAAGGGAGAATTTTATCAGTCTCAGTGGGGTGAGATCTGTTGACAGCACCACTCCCATCATCTATATACTTGCTGGAGGTTTTTTTGTTTTATTTTGTTCTATCATCTGCCAAGAGAAGAACACTAAAATCTGCAGCAGTAACTGGATGTGACTAATTTTCTGCTACTTGAATTTTAAAGATCTGCTGTCAAGTGTACACATTTAGGATTCTGGCCCCTTCCCACAGATTTAATCCTCGCATGTCCACAAAACATCTCTTTGTCTCTGGTGACACGTGGTGGGTGTTTTGACAAGGCCACACCGGGGCTCTCAGGACTCATATTCACATGGCACTTTCCCCACCCTTCTGTTTCTCACCTGTGACTTTATATTTGAAAAGTGCCTCTTGAAAACTGCTTCCAAATAGAAATACCATTTGACCCAGGAATTCCACTCCTAGGAATTTACCCTAAGAATGCAGCAGCCCAATTTGAAAAAGACAGATGCACCCCTATGTTTATCGCAGCACTATTTACAATAGCCAAGAAATGGAAGCAACCTAAGTGTCCATCAGTAGATGAATGGATAAAGAAGAGGTGGTACATATACACAATGGAATATTATTCAGCCATAAGAAGAAAACAAATCCTACCATTTGCAACAACATGGATGGAGCTAGAGGGTATTATGCTCAGTGAAATAAGCCAAGCCGAAAAGACAAGTATCAAATGATTTCACTCATATGTGGAGTATAAGAACAAAGAAAAAATACTGAAGGAACCAAACAGCAGCAGACTCACAGAACCCAAGAACGGACTAATAGTTACCAAAGGGAAAGGGACTGGGGAAGATGGGTGGGAAGGGAGGGATAAGAGGGGAAAAGGGGCATTACGATTAACAGATGTAATGTTGGGGGGGCACGGGGAGGGCAGTACAACTCAGAGAAGACAAGTAGTGACTCTATAGCACCTCACTACCCTGATGGACAGTGACTGTAATGGGGTTGGTGGGGGGGGCTGATGAAGGGGTAGTTTAATAACCATAATATTGCACATGTAATTGTAGATTAAGGATAATAAAATAAATTATATTAATTAAAAAAAAGAAAAAAAAAGAAAACTGCTTCCGGTTGGGTCCTGCTTCTCACATTCAGTGGGAAGCCCTGCCTTTGGACTGGAGTGTTGGTCTGCTTCCATTCCGTGGGCTTACTGATGTGGCTGGTGTTGAATCCACCTGTTTGCCTTTATTTTCCTTTTGTTCCTTATGTTCTGTGTTTCTTTCCTTCCCTCTCTTGGATTAATTGAATACTTTTTACATTCTATTTCATCTCTTCTATTGGACTTCTAGTTACACCATTGTACTAATTTTTTTAACACTTGCTGTAGAGATTACAACATACATCCTTAACTAGTCACAGTCTGTCTTGAATTAATCTTACTTCATAGGTGACATATGCGGAGAGCGGTTGGGACAGAAGGAGCAAGAGTACAGGACAGGACTGATTGTGTTTTGTGCCTAGTCTCCATCTAAGGCCTGAACCGGGCCTGACTCTGAAAGAAACCTTGAAAAGTTTCCTAAATTCCAGGAACAGGTATCTCAGGGATGTAGGGAGGTCTTATCTCAAGGCCAGCCACCTGGACCAGATGCCCCCACGTGTCTGTGACTTAAGTATTCGATTAATGTCTGATTGGATTGATCTGTAGGCAATACTTAAGTGATTGGATTGAGGTCCTTGAGAAGGGTGTGTGAATCTAATCTGTAGGCAATTCATGTGTATATAAGCCATGCCAGAATAAAATTTCTTTGCATTCTGCACCAGACAGTTTGCCCTCCTGTTGTCTTGCATATACAGCCGGACGCCCCCACTCAGGAATTGTCCGACTCCTGCTGGCAGGCCCTGGCAACATAAGAGCCCCAACCAGTACACATGTGTTTATCTTGCTCCCACCCTTGGGTTATGATTGTCACACGTTTATTCCTACGTTCATTAATAATCCCACAATACGATGTATTTTTCTTTTAAGTAGGCAAATGGCTTGTAAAGACTTTAGTACAAGAGAAAAACCCTCTTACGTTCATCCGCGATTAACCGTTCTGCATGGTCTTCCTGGTGTCTGCAGCTGAGTTTCCATCTGGTTTCATCTTCCTTCAGTCTCAAGAATCTTTGTCATTTCTTGTTCTGCATATCTTCTGATTCTTTCAGCTTTTATCTTAAAACGTCTTGATTTTGTCTTCATTTTTTTGATGGCATTTTGGTGGATATAGGATTCTAGATTGAGAGGGGTTTTTTCTTCTTTTTAAACATTTAAAATGGTTTGCATTGTTTCTGCTGAGAAGTTTTCCTGTATGTAATGTACATTTTCCCCTTTGACTTCTTTCCAAGGATTTCTGGTTAACTTTGGTCTTCAGGTATTCAACTACAATGAAAATAGGTGTGGTTTTGTGTTTAGCCTACTTAGAGTTCACTGAAAATCTTGAATCTCGGGGTTGATATTTTAATTCAATTTGAAAAATCTTCAGCTGAAGAACACTGGAAATATTTTTATTGTCAAATATATTTCTTCTGCCTCCTCTTGCCTCTGTCCTTCTGAGGCCCCAATTACACTTGTGTTAGACCATCTGATATTGTCCCATTTTATGGGATAGTATTTTAATGCCCCATAGGTGATCTTGTCTTTTGGTCTTTTCTCCCTGTGCTTGAGTCTCAGGTGGTCCGTTGACCTGCATTCAAAGTCACTTAACATTTCCTCAGTACACAGGTGTTAAGCTCTGCCAGTGATATTTCTGTGTCAGATACTGTATTTTTCAGTTCTAAAATCTCCACTTAGCTCTTTTAGTTTCCAGTTATTTGTTGAAATCCCCTACCAGTACACTTATCTGTCCATTAAAAAATCCTTTCTTGTATTTATAGTAACTGTTTGAAATCTCCTGTCTGCTCCAACATTTGTGTGTGCCTGGGTCTGTTGACTGTTTTTTTGTTTTTTTTTTCTGTTCTACTGTTTTCTGTTCTGGTATGGGCCACATTTTCTTGTTTTCCGTGTGTCTGGTAATTTTTTATTTTATTCCTGTCACTGGAGGGGCTGTACTGTTGAGTGTGGATTATGTCACCTTCCATTAAAGGAAAGTTGGGTTTCATTCTAACAGGGAGCTAGTCTATTGGCAGGTCAGCTCATCCTACTGACATTTGTATTAGGTTTTTTACGGCAAGGCTGGAGTAGCCACCATGGCTCTATGCCTACGGCACAGTCTTTTGGAATGCCTGGGGAGTTCAGCAAGGTCTCTCTGACTCTCATTGGCCAACTGCAACATCGCAGCACAGTGTGGCCTCCACATCTCTCTTGAGCTTAGAGAACCTTCCCCCCATCCAGGACCTGTTTCCTGCCAGGCCTTGGGAATCTAGTGCTCTGACAGCACCTTTACGCACAGAGGGACGCTAATTCTGCCCCACAGCCTCTCACTCATGGCATATCCTGTGATCACCAGCTGCCTCCACAGCCCCGGGCTCTGCTTTTGTCTTCTCCTTGCATTTCTTCTGTCTGGGCCCCTTCCCAGCACTGCACTCTGGCCAACACCCCCACCCCTGGGGCAGAAAGCCAGGGAGGATATAGAGCTCACATCTGATGCTCTCCTCTTGCAAGAGTCATTGCTTTGCACCTGAAAACAACTGTTTTGTGTATTTTGTCAAGTCTTACAGCTTTTTGTTTTATTTTGGTTTGGTTTTTACAGCACAAGAGTATGATATATATATATCACTGTGTTATGGATACTTAGATCAATGGAACAGAAGAGCCCAGAAATAAACCATGCCTATATGGTCAATCAGTATGTGACAAAGGAACCAACAATATACAACGGAGGAAAGACACTCTCTTCAATAAATGGTGTTGGGAAAACTGGACAGTTATATGCAAAAGAATGAGGCTGGACCACTGTCTTACGCTATACACAAGAATAAACTCAAAAGGTATTAAAAACCTAATTATAGTACCTGAAACCATAAAATTCCTAGAAGAAAACAGGCAGTAAATTCTTGAATATCAGCATTAGTAATTTTTTCTGAACACATATTCCCAAGCAAGGGAAACAAAAGCAAAAATAAACAAGTGGGATGATATCAAACTAAAAGCCTCTGCACAGCAATGGGGACCATGAACAGAAGGAGAAGGCAGCCTGCTGAATGGGAGAAGATACTCGCAAATGATGTATCTGTTAAGGGGCTAATATCCAAAATATATAAAGAACCCATACAATTCAAGACCCAAAAAACTCCAAATAATCTGATTTTAAAAATAAGCAGAAGACCCGAATAGGCATTTTTCCAAAGAATAAAAATACATGGCCAAGAGGTACATGAAAAGTTGCTCCATTATAATCAATCATCAGGAAAATGCAAATGAAAGCCACAGTGGGATATGACCTCACACCAGCCAGAGTGGCCAACGTCACCAACACAAGAAATGGCAAGTGTTAGGGAGAATGTGAATTGGTGCAGCCACTGTGGAAAACAGCATGGAGGTTTTTCAAAAAACTAAAAACAGAAATACTGTATGACCCAGCAATTCCATTCCTGGGAATCTACCCAAGGAAAACAAAATCATTATTTTGAAATGATACATGCACCCCAATGTTTACTGCAACATAATCTACAACAGCCAAGAGAAGCAACCTAAGTGTCCATGGATAGATGAATGGATAAAGAAGCTGTGGTATATACAGTGGAATATTATTGAGCCATTAAAAAGAAAGAAATATTGCCATTTGTGACAACACAGTTAGACCTAGAGGGCATTGTGCTATGGGAAAAAAAGTCCATCATAAAAAGATGAATACCATATGGTTTCACTTAAATATGGGATCTGAAAAACAAATCAAACCAAAAAACAAAGATAGAAATAGACTCGTAAACACAGATAAAAATGGTTGGTTACCATGGAGGGCGGCCAGTGAAATAGGTGAAGGGGATAAAGGGGTACAAACTTTAAATTATAAAATAATTTAGTCACAGGGATGGAAGCATAGCTTGGGGAATATAGCTTAGAATGTCGTAATAATATCTTTGTACGGAGACAGATGGCAGCTACTCTCACCATGGTGAGCATTTAGTCAGACACATAACTAATGAATCATCAGGTTGTTCACCTAAAACCAATATTGCATATAAAACTCTATTTTAATTTTTAATAACCTAAAACAATCTACCACACCCTTGCCCCCCACACACCCTGCTATTCTTAGGGAATCTACTTGGGTGGCAACCACTTGCATCAGTCATCTTCCAAGAACATTCTGGAGTGCAAGGCTGAGAAACGTGGGCACAGATCACTGTCTAGAAAACACGAATTTCTAACTATCAGTAAAAATGAAAGCAACATTCTATGGCAGAGGGATCTGGAGATCTGTAACAATGTGAGCATTCAGGCTTTAATTGGTTCCGAGGGATGTATTACAAACAAGGAAAAGATGGTCTGAACCATAGAAGAGAATTATTAGATAGCAAAAGGTTCTTACTGATATTTTACAGGATAAATTAAAAGCATGATACTATGCAAAGAACTGTACAAAACAGTCAGATGGACAAGGTGACCACCTAAACACACCTGCGAGGAAAGCCCAAAGACAGGGGCGTGGCGCTGATCCTTGTGCGCTGCCGATGTGGAGGATGCGTGGGAGAACGGGCGCGGCAAACCATGACATCACCGCCCTCCGTTCACAGCGGCCGGGAGGGTGTGCGGATCCGCAACAGGACGCACCAGACTCCCAGCTCTGAGGCTGCTCGCCTACATTCTGGCCCCCTCGGACCCTGCAGAGCCCAGATTCCTCCACACCAGGCCTGTGCTGTGTGATGCTTTGCCAGGGAAAAGTTTCAGAATAATTCACCTGTGGTTAGCGGGAAAGTAAACTTTCATGACTCAGTCTAAAATTGTAGCTGTTTTAAAATCAGTGTTCATAAAATCTAAAACTTCACATATGACAATGTGTGCTCACCTTATAAGCTGCACAGGAATAAATCTGAATGTGTGAAATTTATCTACATTAAATAATGTAATTAATGTAAAGCATACAATTTATATAAAGTTTATAAAATAATGTGTCTATGGAAAAAAATCACAAAATTTCATTCTCTTAATTAAAAAAAAATAGAACAGTCCTAGACTATCTCCTCCTAATCTATTTTGTGTCTAATTTGGGGATCTACATGAAATTTATCATTAATATATATTCCTTTACATTAATAATATAATTGTGAAATTGTGTCTGGTAATTACACACTCAGAATTGAGAATAGTAATTGATTAGTGGCTGCACTATTTTTCATGAAAAACTGAAAACTATTTTCACTATTACTGTGAGATGCAATCATAAAAATTAGTCTGGGACAAATTCCAGACTAGAGTTTCTACACAAAACTTGCAAAATGGAAAAGAATAGTGTAAAAGTTTGAAATATATGTAATTTTATGCCACGTGGCTGAATGTGTCGATGTGTCCTGCTCATCCGGGGACAGTGCCCAGTGCTCTGCAGGACCACAAGGTCACGGTGAAGTGCGGCATCTCTTGCTTGGCTAAGGACCACCCATCTCTCTGCCCAGCCTCCTCGTGCCCAGTACCACACCTCAGCACAGTTGGCACCGGTCACCACCAGAGGGCAACAATGGCTTACAAATGAGTTTTCAGATGTCTTAAGAGGAAATCAAATTTTTAGGGTTTTTTATGACCTCCCTTTCCCTATTAGCACATGTATACATTTACATTTTTAGCTTTTTTTAAATATATACAGGAATGGCTGTTTTAAAACTCAATTTGAGAATCACGGATGGAGAATGGTGAAGCCAGGCAGAGCCTGGGCCCTCCGACCAGTCCCACTCGGCCCTCAACAAGCAGTGAAACGCGTTTCAATGATTCCAGGGCCAAGAAGCAGCACCCACACACCGGCTCCTCCTGGAAGACTGCCTTTGTAGCTTCTTTCTGCCTCTTAAAAATAACTTTTGAGTTTTTATCAAAGTGATACCTCCACACTCAGGAATAACTCTCCCACGCAGCTCCCAGTTTTGTCCCCCAGAGGAACGACTTCTAAATATTTAGCTCCACCTTCTACGCTGTATATGCTTACCTCTAAAAAACTGTCTTCTAATTTGATTTCCCAGCTTTAAACATTGACTGTGGGGCTACCCACGGTGGCCTCTGGCCTGCGAGCAGCTGGCACCACCGGAGAAGGGGAGCAGCTGAGGGTACTTCCCTTTCACTGAAGTTGCCCTCCAATTGCCTTTGAACTTCTCTGCGAGCCTGTGTCGCTGTCCAAAGTCACTGCGGGCGTATGCTCGCTCGGAGTGGCAGGGGCTTGATCGGCCTGTCCCCCCCCACCTCCGGGCCTGCCCCGCTCACTACTTGGGGGCTGGTGGCCTCAGAATCCTCCTGACACAGCTCTGCGGGAGCTGTCCACGGGGTCCTGGCCCGGGGAGGTGCAGGGGCACACGGACGAGCTGGCGTTCTGTAACCTCTGGGTGAGTGGCCCTCAGCCTGCGTGCCTTTGTGCGCATGCGTGCCGCTGTGCCCGTAAGTGGCTCGGCGTCCCTCCCGGCCTTCAGGGAATTGGGCCCCATCATCAGGACACCAGAGTCAGGCATGAGGAAGGCTACTTACGGATTAGGCTTCCTGAGGTGCCTGAGGCCCATCTGGATGGCCTTCTGTGAGCACTCCATGGTGATCTCATGGTTGTGGGCCACAAACGCGAAGTGGGTCAGCCGCGTCAGGGTCTGCAGCTCCACTAGGGGGTCTGGCCAGACACTGTCAGAAGCCATCTTCACCAGCTGTCCGGCAGGAGGACAGGGGCTCTGTCACCGTGGCGAGTCCATGACCAGAGGCAGCCCGCCCCCCGTAGCCTAACAGCCCCTGGCATAGTGTTAGTTATCTTATTCCAACACATGCATGACCTGTAAGGCCCCCCGTGCTCACGAGGCCCTGAGGCCATCACTGCTCATTGGCTGTGAGCCCAGGCCGGGTATCCACGGCCCTGTGGTCTGGGGGCAGAGGCCCCAGGGTCCACACATCACCCCCGCCGCGCTGAGCCTCAGAGAAAGCGTAGCAGGAAGCCCCAGGGGAAAGGAGACTCAGGCTCAAGGGTACAGGTGCTCCTGCTGGGAGGCCGGGGACACAGGCCACGCGGGGGGGACACAGGCCACGCGGACAGCTGGGTTAGGACTCCGGCCACCTCAGGCAAGGCCCTCTGACCCCGGCTCCTTGTCTGAGCAGCAGCTTCAAACAAGTGACCTCAGGTTGGAGGGCTCTGCCTCTGCCCAGTTTCGAGAATGCCTATGGACACCCAGTGACACCCACCTGGCCAGAGGGCACAACAGTGACACCTGAGGGAGAGATGACCCCTAGAAGGGGACAGCTAGAGGTAGGGGACACCTGGGGGATGAAACAGCAGGGGTAGGGAACACCTAGGAGAGGGGACACCTGGGGCGAGGGGACACCTAGGGTAGAGGGGATACCCAGGGTAGAGGGGACACCCGGGGAAGGTGACACCTGGTGGGAGATGACACCTTGAGTAGAGGAGACACTTAGGATAGAGGGAACATCTGGAGGAGGTGACACCTTGGATAGAGGGGATGCCTGGGGAGGAGGGGATACTAGTGGGGAAGGGGACACCTGGGAGATGGTGACATCTGGGGGAGGGGACAGCTGGGGAGACAGTGACACCCATGGGGATGGCGACCTGTGAGGGTGGCACCTACCTGGGCCAAGGGGGGCACGGTGAAGTCCGCGAGGCCCAGCCCATTGCAGGAGTGCATTTCCAGAGCAGTGAGCACTCTGGTGACCGAGTTCATGTCCTCGCTGGTATTCTGGTGGGAAGGCAGCACAGGGACCTCGCCCAAGGGTGCCCGTCCCCCCAGTCCCTCCCCACTAGGCCCCCACTCCTGGCCTGGCTCAGTGGAGTCCCCACCCACTCCCCCCACCCTCACAGCCTCGTGCCGGAGGCTCAGGGGCTGTGGGACAACCCCATCTGGAGGCACCTCCAGGTAAGGCTGCAGCGAGCATCCCCAGAGTGGGCAGCACCCCAGAGGCCTGGCGGCCCTGGGGACACTGAGGACAGTGGCCAGTTGGCTGCCGGGCGGAGGGACGGGCCCCAGGGCTCCCGGATGCCGGGCACCTGCTCGCCCATGTCCAGCCCCACCGGCTGCCGCAGCAGCTGCTTAGCCTTCACCCAGGTGGCGATGAGCTGCTGCCAGGCACGGGCAGGTGCCGCTTCCTTGGGCACAGAGCTGCCCGTCAGGTCCAGGGCAAACTCGCACACCTAAAACAAACAGGTCCTTGTCCAAGTTCCAAGAGGGGAAACCTGGGCCAAGACCCAAATGGTGACCTGTGAGTGGACCCAGCTCTTTGTCCAGGCAGCAGTCCCGGAGCAGGGCAGACTGGTGTCTGAGAAGCCCCGGGGTGCAGAGGGGCTCCCCTAGTCCTCACCCCCAGGGCGCACCGCCCAGAGCCAGCAGCAGCTTCTCCGAGCTGTCGCCACAACCCCACATCACTGCTGGTCCCAGGGCTCAGCAAGCAGTGGGCACAGCCGAGGTCTGGGCTGTGGGACACCCTCTCGCTATGGCTGGCGTTGGTTCTGGGGGACTGTGTGATAAGGACCCAGAGCCTCAAAAGCTGGAGTCCCAGCTCCCAAGGGCAAGTGCCCATTGCGTGCCCCCACTCCCCCACCTTTGAGCGTACTGTCTGCAGGCACTGCCATCAGTAGTGCAGGGGGAGCGACGCACTGTGGTGGAGGCGTGGCCCAGCACATGCCTTGGACCAAGCCCCGCCCCCACTGGACCTCCCCTTCCCAGCTCCCTCCTCTGTACCGGGCCTGGTCAGGGGCCCTCGCCCTGGGCCTGGCTCTGCTCTCTGCCTAGGTTTCCATGCAGGTCTGCCGTGGCCCTGAGAGCCTTCTCATCCCGCCAGCATGCTCTCTGCCTCCACTGAGAGGCCAGGGAGGGCCCGGCACAGCCCCTCTGGCTCCCTGCCTCCCAGCGCTGCACGTCAGCGGCTGCTATCCCACCGTGGGTCCACGCCTGGGCTCTGCAGCAGGTTCCCACCAACTCATCAAAGAACTGGGTTTTCTCCACATTTACTATGGTTCTTCTGAATAAGGAACGGGTGTTCCCCACCACCCACCAAGAGCATCTCTCTCCTTTATTATGGATTACTACAATAAAGCCACATTATTGGAAAATAAATTTCATGAGATAAATGAGGTCATCACATAACCTGTTTGTATGCTTGGTTTGTAAATATTTTATTTGGTTTTGTAGCATTTCTGTACCTTTCTAGTTTCGTATCATATTTTTCTCTGCTCTGGAAGAGCAAGCAAAGGGACACCTGGGCCTTGCAGGGCCTTCCCTTCCAGCACGGCCACCAAGAGCACCTGTCTGGCTTCCTCGTGTTTGGAGAGAGGCGTGTGTCCCCCTCCCTGCCCCGGGCCCCATTCCCTGGCAATTGAAACCCCTGACCAGGTCCCTCTCCACACTGCCGTCCACCTGTCACCAGCACGATTACGTGAGGTCCTCCCTGCCTCCCAGCCCACACGAGGCAAGGGGCCGAACCTCCACCGCAGTTCTGACTTCAGAGGCGGCTCCCGGGTCCAGTGGCGTAGGGGACAGATTTGGGCGTGCAAGCTTCCTAGATTTTCCTGGTGTCTGGGCTGGAATCCAGCCGCTGATCAGGCCTCGAGCCAAAGCGTTGCAGAGCGTCACCAACACGGTGGGGTCTCTGGAAAACAAGGCACTGGCAGGTGGAAGCACAGCCTGTCGCAGGGAGAGGAGCCGTCCCAACAGGGCCTCCTGGGCGCCCACCCCGGGGTCTGGTGGTGCCCGCCGCACACTGCCCATTCAAGGCACTGTTCTCAGCCTCCAGACAGAGGATGCCAGCAACGACAGCTGCTTGGGTGACACCGTGGTGCCCCACTGCAGGTGGCCCTCCCACTGAGGGTACGGGCTGCACCCCCCAGGGCATCCTGGGGGCCTGACAGAGACGCCTTGTCATGGTTCGGCAGCCCAGCCAGGGCAGCCTGCAGGCCCCTGGGAGAGGCCACAGCATTTCCATGGTTACCAGATTGAATGGGCTTGGGCCAGAGCTTTACGTTTCTCTCTGGAAACATTATGGAACTAAAACATTTAAAGTAGTAAAAAATGGTCTGTATCCACATTAGGAACTGAGGATTCAAAGTCTGATGTGTCTGCAACAGAAGCAGAGGAGTGGCCTTGCGTGGGAGGGCCTGGGCTCCCGGCTCTCCAGGGCTGGTCTCTCTGGAGCCCCAGCAGGTGCTTGGTTCAGAGGCGGGGTCCCCGAGAGCCCCACCGGCCATGGGGACCCTGCTCAGGGCCCCACGCTGAGCAGCTCCTCGTTTTTCTCTTTATCATTCAAAAATTTTAAAAATCACTCATGTGTGAATTGGTGCATTCTGCCCATTCTAGCATATCTACTGTGTATCTGTGAAAAACATTCAAATCAGCTAAAAGCCAAACCAATGAAAAATACTGAGTTTTACATTTTCATCCCAGTTAGATAAAACTTGGACCCAACTTGCTGTTTTATCTGGGGAGCAGGCTGGCTCTCGAGCTTGCAGCCTCTGCATGGGAAGCGCGTCCTGAGCCAGAGGCTGCACAGAGCCCTCACACTCCTTCACCCTCCTCAATGACAGGCCTCGGCACACCTTCCCCAAAATCCTGTCTGGAGGAGCAAAGCAGGCCGGACTCCGTGCTGCGGGGCCACGTGTGCGCCTGAGGGTTCCCCGTGGGCCAGGGCCTCATCCTCCCCAGGGACCATAACCTGTGGTTCCGAGAGGCTGAGAATCCGGCTCAGGAGTGCACAGGCAGGGAACAGGGACCTTGGGATGGCGGGCAGCCCTTCATGTGTCCTCCACAGGCTTCTCCGAAGCCATCCTGCCATCATTGGAAGAGCCACCCCAGGGTGGACCTCCTCTGACCCCACAGCTTCTGAGTCTGCAGGGGAGTGGCAGGACGCTGCCATGGACGTCGTGAGAGCCAGGCCCTGAGCCACACCTACCCGCCATGGCCGGTGGCCTTGACGATGCTCAGGAGATGGTCCAAGGCGTCCACGAGCTCCTTCTGCCTCCCGGCCACGAGGAGGTGGTGGTTGTGATTCAGGACGTAGACCACGGCATTCTGCACAATCCAGGGCTCCTGTACCTCTCGTCCTATCTCGGCAGCCCGCAGCCAGCTGTTCATGGCGCTCTGCGACAGACTCTCGATCCAGGTCCTGCAAGACACACACCATCAAGCTTGTCCTCTGAACACCTTTCCCAGATGGGCATTAAAGACTGAGCAGGAAGTTGCCAGTGGCCCCGCCTCATCTGTAGGGCCTGGGCATCCCAGGGGCTGCCTGCTGAGGGCCACCGCATTCCCCACAAAGGGCTCTACCCAGCCCGCTCTGCCCCCATGAGTCCTGGCGCCCCGTGAGCTCTTGCATGCAGCCAGACCCTCCTGGACCCCGGGCCGGCATATCTCCCTAGCCCACTGTGGTCTGACAAAGAATCCTGGCTAAGGCTGCCCATGTGGGCCTGCGAACCCTTTCTGTAAGGGGCCAGAAGGCAAGCATCCAGGCTCTGTGAGCTGCATGCAGTCTCTGTTACATGCTTTTCTCTATTTTATTCTACAAAATTTTAACACATTAAAACCACTTTAGATTGTAGGCTGTACAAAAGCTGGCCCTGGGTCAGAGGTGGGCTGGGCCCCAGTTTGCTGCCCATCCTCCAACTGCAGGCAGGGCCGCCAGGTATGGACAGCTTGCCCCAGCCTCGGGCCTGGGCCCAGACAGGCATGGCCTACACCCTGCTGTGGGGCAGCCGTTCCAGAGGGCAGGGCCAGGTTGTGCTCTGCATGGGTGTGCCCACGTCTCCCCCGGCAGGCGGCCTCCCCACGCTGCACATGGCACGTCCCTCCACAGCAGCACACAGTGCCGAGGGCCTGTTTGCTAGTGAGGCCGACACCCCCATTCAGCAGCGAGCAGTTAGGTGTGGAGCATCTCCCATGACATGATGCAGACATTCACCTGTCTCCATACTCACTTTAAAATATATTTTAAAAGAAGTAACTAAAACCAATCCCTGTCCATTCAGCATGCCGGCTTCATGACTATCTTGCGCTGGGCATCCTCCGGGATGGTGGGTGGGCCTCTGTCCCCATTCAGGTGACCGGCGCGTCCAGGATGGAGCACAGCGCCCATGGGGGCCCCCTGTGGCTCTTCCTCAGCGTGGAGCAAGAGAATGCCGCCCCTTTCTGAGTGCCCCACCGCCAATGCCAGCTCCCCAGTCTCCTTCCCACTGAGCCAGGCAGACCCACTTAGCCCACAGACACACCAGCCCCCTCACTTTTCTCACACAAAATACAGGCCACACTCCCGTTCTGGGTGCAGCCGCTCGCATCCCACCATGCCTCCCCAGGCCACGAGCCCGCATGCTCTGTGAGCAGTGCCGGCAGGCGCAGGGGCATCTGGCCCTGACACCTCGAGGCAGCCACCTACCGGTACGTGAGCCACTCCGGGTCATCTTCTAGGGACTTGACTATGTAGCTGGCTGGGTGCTGGCTCAGGTCCTCAGGAGGGTTGGGCTGGTCATTCAGCTCTACACCTTCTGACCACAGAAAGTGGACGGTGGCCTGCAAGGGAAGTGTGCATCGGGAGAGGTCAGGGAGCACGGACCCACCACCAGGAGGGAACACGCAACCACGTGCAAGGGGAGGACACCCTGGGTGAGCCCATGGGCTTCACAGCCTCAGGTGTCCCTCCTGGGTGGCGCCTGCTCCCCTCCCCGCATGTCCCGTCTCTTCCCTGAGAACACTGTGCCTCAGGAGGGGGGCTCCTCCCAAGAGCACACCAAGCCACTCCTCGGGACACAGCATCCCTAGCATTAGGGATTGCCCAGCCAGCATCCGGTGTCCCAGCCGCTTCATGAGTTTGTATTCAAACAGTGCAGGCCACTGGGGCCACGCGGCACAGGTGAGGGACTGAGGTGAAGTGGGCGGCGGCCCTGCCACCTGTCTCCCTGGTCGATGCCAGTTCCGCCACTGGCTCTCAGCCCCATGACCACAGGGCTCTGCTCTGCTTGCTGTCATGTCCCAGCTCACGGTCAAGGCCTGGCACTTGGGAGGCGCTTAGCAGACACCTAATGAATAAACCAGTGGGTGCTCTGGCCGGGACTCCCTGCCAGCCCCCAGAAGAAACGACCTCAGGTGGCTGCAAGAGCTCCGGAGTCACAGAACATCAGCAGGTGTTGAGGCCTGGGCCGAGGCACAGGCACTGTGTGTGGGGCTGAGCGCAGACCGTGGGTCCTGATGCGGCGTGGAAAAGGCTCAGCCCCCAGCTGACTCCAGGCCTCAGGGTGCCCGCCCTGAGGGGCCTGCGTGGGCCGGGGTACTCGGCCGCCTCTGACAGGATTAGATAAGAAACGCACACATCTGTCTGTTGCACATGTTCCAAGTGCTTTAAGTCCAGCTGATGTAAACACCCAAGATCCCAGTAACAGTCGACCTGTAGTGTCTATGTAGCTGGGTTCAGAAACTGCTTCTAGGGAAAATGTCTATCACACATCACAGAGCATTTGGATTTAATTTTTTCTCCTAGAAAATCTCCCAAGAACCCAGGAAAATGTCCCCAGTCTGCAGTCCTACTCCAGGAGCAGAGCTGGAGGGTCAGGATCAAAGCCTGCAGCGGGTCAGTGCGCCACACCCCTGCAGATGTGGGCAGCGGCAGGGGCCTGGTAAGGTGCCCGAGGGAACCCGGTGCCCATGTGCCAGCACCAAGTGCCTGCTCCACAGCGCCCTCCGCAGGGACGCACCTCGCCACTGATGAACCCGACCTCCGCAAACTTCCTCAGCAGGCTGGGGGACCCATGCTTCCGCAGGGTGACTTCTGAGTGGCCCCAAAGGTCCTGCCCCGCGTCATCTGACCTCTGCTTCTTCTTTCCTGAGGGGACAGCACAGTGTCAGCCTCAGTTAGCCGAGGGGCACCTTCTCTAGCAAACAAAGAGGTGAGGATTCCTGGCCCAAGTCCTGAGCCTTTCCCTGGTGCTGGGAGGCGGCGGTGAAGGACATCTCCACACAGGTGCAGGGCTCCTCATGGCTCACTAAGGTGTCCCCCAAGCCAGCTCAGCAATGGCTGATCTCTAGTTATGCCCCAAAAATGCGGGTTTTGGTTTTGTCTGTACATCTTGCCACTCAAGCAGCCCCGTCCCCTCTAAGGCTACAGCACTGTGTCCCTGGCTTTCTCAGAACCCCAGCCATTCCGTGCCCGGACTGTCCACTAGGCTGGAGCTCCTCCCAAGACCTGCACCCTGGACTCATCCACAGACCCTGTGCTGACAATGCGGCACCGGCCCCCCACCCTCACTCCTGAGACACATGCCTGCCAGGAAGGCTAGTGCACATGGCCCCCACCCACACCATCAGCCCTCTGCCCTCTACCACAGGCTCCCATCAAGTCCATGCCCCTTTCTAAGCCCGAAAAACCCAAGCGACAGAAGGCAAATGAGACAACAGCCAGCCCAGAGCAGAGCCGGCCATGCAGATGGCCCAAAATTGGCGTGAGCATGATCAGAGCCGCGTGTTCACCATTAGGATCACTGTGAGTGTCCCAGCATTTTCCTGTGGAGGCGGCAGGGTCCTGGCCCACACACAATGGCCCTTTCGATCACTGCAGGAGCAGGCCTTGGCCGCCCCCAGGAGGCAACAGGCCTGGGACACAGCTGGCCCCTGCAAGGCGACTGTGGCACTGAGGCCCTGTGGCCCAGCTTTCGGGGCATGAAGCCCTGCGTGCCAAGGAGCACGTACCTCTCTTCAGTTTTGCCGGCTTCTTCACCGTGACGTCATACAGGAGGCAGAAGCGGCTTGCCGCCCGGCAAACGTCCCACACGCCTTGCTTCCGGGCAACTTTGGTGAGCTCTGCCCAGATCTCTATTCTGTTCACCAAAGATGCAAACGAGGGATGGTGAGCATGTTTAGGTGGTGAAAACAGAACTCAACCTGAACTGCTGCTGTGAGCAAAGGATACCACAGGGCCACAGTTTCAAGGTGGCAAAGAGTGACCTAGAGACAAATGGATGCTCACAGCCGGGCAGCCCTGGGTAAGGTGGGGTCGCTGGGTCAGGGCTGGGAGGTCAGGGGCCATGTACCCCCACTGCCACAGCACTGAGAAGCACCTGAGCCTCCCCTGGGGCAAGGCTGCTCCAAAAACCAGCCGGCTCCAGGGGTGCCCCTGTCCCTGCTCAGTACCCCATGGGGCCATGCTGCGGTCTCATGGGCAATGGGCCACGGGCACCCTCCCACTCCTCACTCGCCTCTCCCTGTGGTTCTTGTTCCCCAGATGCCGCAGGTGTTCAGCAGCCTTGTCCACACAAATGGTGTGATGCTGGGCCTTTGCGAAGAGGTGGGTGAAGCGGCCCCTGTTCCTCCCGGTGGAAACTGAGGGTGGATATCGAAATGCAAGCCCTGTCATCACACAGCGTGAGCAGAAGCTGTGCTCTGCCAAGGGGGCGGCAGCCAATGGCCTGGGCATGAGAGGCCGCCAGGTGCAGGCTGCTGTTCCAGGGTGGAGCTGGTCACCGGCCATGCGGGCCTTCTCCCTAGCCCCCAAGGCAGCTCTTCCTCACACAGGCTCTGCCCAGCCCCAGCGCCCACCCCAGGCCTGGCACCTCCCTCTGCTGGTGTCAGAGGCCCTCCTGGCAAACCGCAAGCTCTGACAGCTCAGCTGGCCCCCAAGCCCAAGCTGCCCCACAGAGCTGTAAGGGGCGCGGCGGCTCCGCCCTCCTACCCCGTCCCTGCTTCTCAGCCATTCGCCTTGAGGAGCCCATCCAGGCACCTGCTGAGGCCCCTCACCTGGCAGGGCCCGCAGCCTCTCCTCCCTGGTCACCAGCACACCCGCCCCGCAGGCCAGCGATGCAGCTTACGGAATGAGTAGCAGAAGGCCCCCGCTGTGCCCAGGGCGACACATACAAAGCCCATTCTTGTTGGGCAAGATGAAAACCCAGGGCTGCACCACTGGGCCCCAGATAAGGATGAGGGGAAAGGCGGGGTGACAGCCTTGTGGAAGGTGCCTGCCCCTCCAAGGGTCCTGTCCGAGCCAACCTCCATCCACCACTGGGGGAGACCCCATCCTCCCTCCTCCCCTGAGGAACAGGACCTGAGATGTGAGCCCTGCTGGGTCAGCTGCCACATCCCAGGGCCCAGCCATGGGGCCCGAGCTGACCCGCACGGAGCGTTGGAAGGGACCTGCTGGTGAAGCCAAGGGCAGGGTGCTCACCCTTCGAGGGGTACAGTGCAATCCCGCAAGACAGACAGAGGTGCAGGCCCAGGGTGGCTCTCGAGCAAGGATATTCCAGACTCTGGAGTGAAGGCAGCACCTACCTTTGGCCACGTTCTCACTGTCGAGCACGATCTGGAAGGTGTCGGGGGCCAGGGCCAGGCCCGCACCCACCAGAAGAGCCCTCCTCCTCCGGACACTGTCTCTTGGGATGGCGTTCTTTGCCTGGGACAGGAAGAGGTTGTTTGGGAGCATAATCATCTCACTGGACACAATGCAGTCTGCAGGGTCTGAGTGGCTCAGGGGTCCCATCAGGTGGGCCCCAGCCTGCACACTCCCCAGGGAGACCAAGCAGCACCTGCTCGATGGCCATGACGGCCTTGTCCTCGGCACGCACAGGGTCCTGGTACAGCATGGTGCACAGCTGCAGCCGGTTGATGGCCATCGTGAGCTTGTCCTGATAGAGGCCCAGGCTGTCCAGAAGCATGGCCTTCTGAAGGTGCTCCATGGCGGGCTCCAACCGGTCCTCGTCCTCCTCGATGTGCGCCATCTCCATGTGCACTTGGCAGCGCAGCAGGACCATGAGGCTGGGGAGGGACCACGGTGCTGGGAGCTGCCATGCTGCGGCAGGCTGCTGGCATCCAGGGAGCCCTC
Source organism: Smutsia gigantea (assembly GCA_032199065.1). NCBI lineage: Eukaryota > Metazoa > Chordata > Mammalia > Pholidota > Manidae > Smutsia > Smutsia gigantea. The sequence continues at coordinate 269,033 of JAVSCE010003102.1, forward strand.
CAGGAGCAAGCATGCAGGATTCCAGTGCTCTGGGCTTCCCTGCATCCATAGGTCCCACCCTGCCCTGCCTTGGAGACAGAGAGGAGGTCTCTACCGACCACAGGAGACCCAGAGCCCAGCAGGCAGAGCTGCTGAGACCTGAGCTCCAGCACCGAGAAGCCACAGGTTGGCACACCAGGTTCCATGCCAGCGAGGCCAGCTGGGCGGAGGGCTCAGTAAACACAGCTGCGCACAACACGGCACCCCACCTGGTGTCACCCCAAAGGCCCTTGCACACGTGCCATCGTGCCTACCGCCCACAGCCTGAAGCCGAGCAGGTGCCCTGCTCTGACTTCCTCTGCTCATGGGCTGAGGCACGAGCACAGCCCAGCTCTGCCCCACCTGAGGGCCCTCTGCCTGCTGCTGACTGCAGGGATTGGTGGGCTGGTGGCACCGAGATTGCAGTGTCCCCAAAGCCCTTACTGCACTAGCATACACACCAGGTCACCACAGGGCCTCGACACCAGAACCAGCAGATCAAGCAGATCTGGCTGAAAGCATCCCAGGAGGCAGTTGGTCCCTCACAGGGCTTTATGCCTGTGCCCCAGGGACAAGGGCGTGCAGGGGGCCATCCATCCCTGCTCCAGGGGCCACCGCGCCAACAAGAGCCCCCAGGGGAGCAAAGTTCACGACTCCCCAGCAGGGAGGCCGGACCCACAGCCGCAGGCTCGCAGCGCTGACACTGGGCCACACCGCACACCACTGAGTGGTCCACACCGCAGACAGCCCACCTCCAGAGCCACCTGGCAGGTGCCTGCCTGAGGAGACCCTGCAAAGATGCTGAGCAAAGCAGAGCAGCTGCAAGCTGGAAAGGACACAGAGGACACCTGGGACCTGCCAGAAAGGACGCAGAGGACGCCTGGGACCGGCCAGAAAGGATGCAGAGAATGCCTGGGACCTGCCGGAAAGGACGCAGAGGACGCCTGGAACCTGCTGGAAGGTGTAGACGTGGGTCTTTTTCATAGTTTCACCTGCCTCCAGCTGTGCTGGAGCAACTGCACACTGGACACCTTGCCTCTCAGGGTCTGGCCCTGCCGCCGGCCCTGCAGGCCTGGGAGCAGGCTGGGGAGCTCATGAGGCCAGCTCTGCCTGGCACAGGTTCACGGACCCACTGAGTGAAGCAGTGGAGCTGCAGCAAGGGTCCAGGGCAGTGGGATCCCAGGCCGGGTCAGAGTGGGGGCTCTGCACAGGGCCCAAGAGGCCATGCGGCACTGTGGGCTGCCAGGGGCTGCCCAGCACACGGCAAGAGGCTGGTCACTCAGGACATCAAGCCGTGGCTCCACAAGGGTGTGTCATCCTCAGAGGAAGGTCCATGTGCTGGAGGAAGACCTCCTCTAGGCCCACCCAAAGTCAAGCTAAAGCCAGCATGCAGACCCTGCAGGCACTCTAGGTTTGAGGTCGTGTCCCAAAGAGTGAGAGCATGAGTGAGGCAGGAAGTAGCTCAGCCAGGCCCTGAGCTGCCCGCCCAGCAACGCCAAGGCCTTCCGAAGGCAGGAACAGCCCCAGGCCGGGCAGTGCGCAGGGGAAGAGCCCCAGACAGGCAGCAAACGGAAACCACAACCAGGGCCAGGCAGAAGATAGATGGTAGACTCATCAGCTGGCTTAGCAGACACGTCCTTTAACATGGACATTACAATACAATCATATATACATTCAAAAACCTGAAAAAAAATGGTACTAATGGGAGAAGAGATAGGAAATCTCAGCAGAGAAGCAGAAACTATAAAAAATGGAAACAGAGCCAAAACGGTAACTGAAATAAAAAAAATTCCTGATTGAGCTTAACAGAAGATCGGAGAACACAGGAAAAATAGTCAAGAGGCCTGAAAACACATCAATACAACAGATTGAAAAATGCTCCTAAAAACATGAGCAGAGCCTCGGGCACGTGGGGACAACACTCCGTCCCCTAGCACGCGGGACACCGGAGCCCAGAACGAGAGGAGAGCAAAGTGAGGCCAACAGACGGGAAGGCGCAATAGCTAGTGATCCTTGGAAGCTGATGCAAATGTCGCCCACACATCTGAGTGTCTTGGCGACCCCGAGATGGCTCCAGGGAATTCCATCGCCCCACGCTGAGCACACAGGTAGAGGTACAGCCGGACCAGGGCAGGCACATTACGCTCAGCTGACAGGAAATCTTGACTTTTTATCACAAGTGTTGAGGCCAAGAAAGCAACCTCTTCAAAGTGTTTAAAGAAGAAAAATATCTGTAAACCCAGAATCCCATGACCAGTGAAAGTATTCCCCAAAGATGAGGATGAGGTATAGGCATTTTCAGATCAACAAAACTGGAAGAATTCATCACCAGCAGTCGTGTGTGCTGCGAAATACAGGAAATTCCTCAGTGAGATGCCTGATGGAAACTCAGATCTGTGGACGAGAGGAGCCGTGGCAAACAAGTGGATAAACATAAGGCTATTGTTTTCCTCTGTAATGTCCTGTAAAAACCACTGGCTGCTAAAAGCGAACTGACAGCATTGTGAGACAAGGTTTACGGCGCGTCTGCCGGTAAAAGACCTGAGAGCGGCTGTTGTGAGGGAGGATGCGCGTCATGGGCCTCCAGCGATGGCCTCCCAGCCCTCACCTAGAGGCACAGAGGAGCCCATAGAGGAAATAAAACAGAATTCTAAAAGCTTCTTTACTCTCAAGGATGGCAGGGCAGGAGCGGCAGGACAGAGGAGCGAGTGGGGACACAGCAGACAAGTTCAAATCACACCGAACACGGAGACGTAGCAGAGCACCTGGACGGAGAGGTAGAGCCCACGCCCCAGCAACAGGGCGGCACCAAGTCCAGCCTCTCCACACGCCAGAGACACTGGCCAGAGCAGGGGACGAGCAGGACATGAGCCACAGTGGAGGGGCTGGGCGGCAGTGATGGCGTCGGACATGGAAGCCTGTGAGGCACCCGGGGTCAGAGACGCGGCAAGCAAGAAGGCGGCCATCCCCCAAATATCCAGCGAGCCTGAGCCTGTGGGGAGCCAGAGAGAGCTGGCGTGGGCTGCACCAGCAGACAAGAAATCAGGGCCCAGACCTCAGCCACAGGGTCAGCAGAGGTGAGGGACACTGACAGGGGCATCCAGCGGCGGGCAGGGTGCCTCAGTGTCCAGCCCCTGTGGGGTGCATCAGGCAACAGCCTTCCCACAAACAGCCACAGTATGCAGCCCCCGGGCCCAGAGGTTTCACTAGATTCTAGCAAACGTTTAAGAAAAAAAGCACCAAATCACACAAACTCCCTCAAAAGCAAAGGAGAAAGAAAACTTCCCAACTTACCAATTCATCTCACAAGGTCAGCATGACCTTGACTCAGGACCTGCCAAAGATATTAAGGCAGGAAACCACAGGCCGGCACCCGCGCAGGCTGGTGAAAGTCTCCAACACACGTGAGGAACCCTAACCTGGCAGCGCATTAAAAGCTGGTACCTCAGAGCCACTCGCCGAAGAGCAGAGTCACAGGGCCACTTTAACAGGAGCACCAGGAAGTCAGCACCCCACATGAATAAAAGCGACCCAACGGATATTTTAAAGGGCCATTCTGTTGGTACAGTTAATCTCAGTGAAGCCAGCAGGGAGAAGTATTATCAGAGAAAAAAAGGCAACCAGAAGTTATTTTTAAATGTCAGGAAATATGAAAATAAACTAAAAGTGATTTTTAAATGGGCAAAATCCTCCAGATTTGAAGAGACCCCCAAGTGTTGGGCAGGAATGAATATGCCGAGGATCAGGCCCCTCGTGTCCCACTCCCAGGGCTCAGGTCCAGCCGTGCCCAGGGCCCCCACTGCAGGCACTGCCCTCCTGGATGCCCCGCACACCCATGCTCGCCAGCCCAAACCCTGCCTCCCAGACTCCCCGTGTTTCTTGTCTCTAAGAAGGGAGCAACAGGAAGCCATTCGGCATGCGCTCCTATTTGGGGCTGAATCCCAGCCAGCTGTGACCCCTGCTGCCTGAACAAAACCAGACTCCCAGGAAACAGCGGGCAGGCTTCACCACGGCCTCCCCACTGGGGCCCTGCTTTCCTAGCCACACGTGCCATCCCTATCTTGTGCCCACATGTCATGGCCCTGGCAGCCCAGGACCCTCTGGACCAAGGTTTGGCCTGGGCCCGCCCCCCGCTGCCCTGCCTGCTCTTTCTGCCTCCCATGCTCAGGTGGGGTCTGCCTGGCCTTGCTCCCTCCCTGGAGACCTAGGTGACCTCACCGGCTCCCCACCTGAGTTCCACGACCAGCTCACCCTCAGGGTCTCCAGGCCTCTCAAGCCAGGGCCACCTGCCACCTGCCTGCCCACACCTGCCTGCCCAGCCTTCCTCAGCTCAGTCTCCCCCAGGATGGCTTATCCAAACCATTGCCTCTCACCTGCTCTCCTGCCGCCAGCTCTGCCCACAGGCTGGTGGCAGCAGCAGCCGACCTTCCTGCGCTCTAGGCTCTGTGATGGCCCCTGCTTGGGGTGGTCGACGTTCTGGGGCCTTGACAAGCCCTGCTGCCAGCTTCTATGCAGGGCTCTGCCCTGGGCTCCATCCTCCCAGCCCCACGTCCTCCCCCCGTCTGGACTCTGACATGAGGCCCGCTGCTCAAGGCCTGGCTGGGACCACTCTGACTAAAACAGTACTGCCTCCCCCTCCCGCTTTCTTGCCTTTTTAGCACTTACCAGAGCCTGTGCAAGTGGGTGGAGGGGACCCAGGTGTGGGTGTGGGTGTGGGTGTAGGTGTGGGTGTGGATGTAGGTGTAGGTGTGGGTGTGGGTGTGGATGTAGGTATAGGTGTGGGTGTGGGTGTAGGTGTGGGTGTGGATGTAGGCATAGGTGTGGGTGTGGATGTGGGTGTGGGTGTGGGTGTGGATGTAGGTGTAGCTATGGGTGTGAGTATGGGTGTGGATGTAGGTGTAGGTGTGGGTGTGGGTGTGGGTGTGGGTGTGGATATGAGTGTGGATGTAGGTGTAGGTGTGGGTGTGGGTGTGGATGTAGGTGTGGGTGTGGATGTAGGTGTGGATGTGAGTGTGGATGTAGGTGTAGGTGTGGGTGTGGGTGTGGATGTACGTGTGGGTATGGGTGTGGATGTGGAAGTAGGTGTGGGTGTGGATGTAGGTGTGGGTATGAATGTAGGTGTAGGTGAGGATGTGGATGTAGGTGTGGGTGTGGGTGTAGGTGTAGGTATGGATGTGAGTGTGGATGTAGGTGTAGGTGTGGGTGTGGGTGTGGATGTAGGTGTGGATGTGAGTGTGGATGTAGGTGTAGGTGTGGGTGTGGGTGTGGATGTACGTGTGGGTATGGGTGTGGATGTGGAAGTAGGTGTGGGTGTGGATGTAGGTGTGGGTATGAATGTAGGTGTAGGTGAGGATGTGGATGTAGGTGTGGGTGTGGGTGTAGGTGTAGGTGTGGATGTGAGTGTGGATGTAGGTATAGGGGTGGGTGTGGATGTAGGTGTAGGTGTGGGTGTGGGTGTGGATGTAGGTGTGGTTTTGGGTGTGGGTGTGGATGTAGGTGTGGGTTTGGGTGTGGGTGTGGGTGTGGAAGTAGGTGTAGGTGTGGATGTGAGTGTGGATGTAGGTGTAGGTGTGGATGTGGGTGTGGGTGTGGATGTAGGTGTAGGTGTGGGTGTGGATGTAGGTGTAGGTGTGGATGTGAGTGTGGATGTAGGTGTGGGTGTGGATGTGGGTGTAGGTGTGGGTGTGGATGTAGGTGTGGGTGTGGGTGTGGATGTAGGTGTGGGTTTGGGTGTGGTGTGGGTGTGGGTGTGGATGTAGGTGTAGGTGTGGGTGTGGGTGTGGATGTAGGTGTGGGTTTGGGTGTGGGTGTGGATGTAGGTGTAGGTGTGGGTGTGGGTGTGGATGTAGGTGTCGGTTTGGGTGTGGGTATGGGTGTGGATGTAGGTGTGGGTGTGCATGTGGGTGTAGGTGTGGCTGTGGGTGTGGGTATGGATATAGGTGTGGGTGTGCGTGTGGATGTAGGTGTAGGTGTGGGTGTGGGTGTGGGTGTGGATGTAGGTGTGGATGTGAATGTGGGTGTGGGTGTGGATGTAGGTGCAGACATGGGTACAGGTTTTGATATAGGTGTGGGCGTCTTGGCTGTACCCCTTCACTATGTGTTCTGGGGCCTGGTGCCGGGCCTGGACCAGGGTGGGTATCAGCAAGTGTGTGATGGGTGACTCAGACCCGAAGGCAGAAGACACTGGGTGCCGAATGCCTCAGCACTGCCGACTGTGATCTGTGGGCATTCAGGACACAGGCGAGTGGATGACGGCTTGGGGGTGAGCTCTGGGCCATGCCTTGGCTGCAGCAGACCCCTCCACCAGAGCTTGTGGAGCACAGGTGGCTTTGTGCTGGGTGCTGGCCTGCAGAGGGGGTCTGGCCTGACTTCTGCTGTGTGTCTGTCCCCACAGGCTTGTGGGCCCTTGGCACGGGGACCGACCTGGCCCTAACTCCACATCAGCAGGTGGTGGGTGGTGAGGGGCCACACAGCCCTGCCCAGGGCACAGTGATGGCTTTCTCCTTGAGACAGCTTTTCAAACCTTCCTGATACAGGTGGGTCTCCTGCTTGATCGCTTCTTGGGAAAATGGGTGGAATCTCACCCTTGCCGGTGTGGAAGGATTCTGATGGGGCCCCTCCCTGAAGGGGCGCTCAGAGCAAGGACAGCCACCTACCTGTCCATCTTCTCCAGGATGTCCGCAAGGCTGCTCAGCGGCTTCCGCAGGTGCCGCCGCAGGTCATGCTGCAGCAGAGGGAGACACGTGTTCCACTGTGTGGTGCACACGATGTGGATGAGCCTGGGGTCGCCCAGGCAGGTGGCTCGCTGGAGCACAACATGCAGTCTCTGTATTATGCTCAGCTGGGTCTGCACAGAAGACATGGGCCCGTCTGTGAGGCAGAAGACGGGCACCACATGCCAGGCTTGCTGCACATGACCCGGGGGCCTGACCCGAGCCCGGGAGCCTGAGGTCCGGGAGGCAACAGGTGCCCAGGGACCGTCAGCATCTGTCTGAATGGCCTGATCTCCTCTAGAAGGGACTGGTCACCTTATAAGACACTTCCCAAAGATGCCTAGAATGGGCTCTGCACATCGTCCCTGAACTGATCCCACTGCATCTGCTTATTTCTTGGTCTTGAATGGCTGCCAGGCCTATGCCCTGTTACATTCACTACCCAACGAGCATCTCTTCTGGCCTGTGCTCCACGGGCCCTTCCCAGCCAACAACCTCTGGGCCCAGCATTTCAGGGCCCGTGCAACCGGGCTCGGCAGAGCCAACTGGGACTGCCCGTTGGTCCTAAGCTTGGCCATGTCCCCCAGTCTCTGGCTTCTGGCACCCTTGGGAACCCCTCACACTGCCCCTAGGCCACGGGGTGCAGCCCAGGCTTGGAATTCATGACCCTGTGCTGCCCGACTGCCAAGATGCGCCTATCCAAGCCCTGTGAACCAATGCCCACAGCCCTCTGCCTGTGCCCCCTGAACACCCCAGCCTCTCAGGTCCTCAGCAGGCAGATGGAGGTGGAGACCAGAGAGACTGGGCACCGTGTGCAGCCCCCAGCACCACAGGCACACAGCCCACCGTTGCAGTTTCATGATTAAACGTGGCAGCCAGTGTCAGCTGTAAATCCTCTTAACAACAACATTCACCACCTGCCAGGCAGCAGTTCACTGCAGCCAACGAGCACTGAATAAGCTCCCTCAAGAAAGCCCACGCTAGTGGGGGGCAGCCGCACGAGCAATAAAAGGAACACGAACACCCACGGGTGGCGATGACTGCGCCACACAGAGCTCCCCGCCAGCCGCGGGCCTTCCGGCTCGCAGGCTGCTGGGCGTTGCCGCCAACTGGCACCAGGAGTGACCACCTCAGCCCCAAATCGGCGCTTGCCATCATCACTCCGTTTTGATAGATTTTTGCTCCTTTTTGAGGCTGTAAGATCCTCATTAAAAGAAAAATCTAAAATGATGTCTGGGTCCTTTACTGGCAGCAGCCGCAGGTCCAGATCCTACAACTTACCTAAGCAGGAGAACAAAGGCAGATCCTCACCACCAGGTTTGCAAGGCTGCAGCCAGGCCACCTCATCAGAAAGACAGCCACCTTCTCTCCACTACCCCTGGGGCACCCTGAACAAGCTGCAGCTTCTCCATGGGCTTCCCGCCGCCACTCCCTCCTGGCGGGAGTCCTCTGGACCTGCTCCCCAGGCTCCCCACTCCCCACCCACCAGGCTCCCCCTTCTCTGCGCCCTGCAGCCCTGCCTGCTCCCATCCCTGGGGACGATGCACCACCTCCCAGAGCCTCTCCGGCCTCCAGGCCCTGCAAGGCTGAGCGCACCTCACTCTGCCTTCCAGGACATAGTCAGGATGGCACAGAGCCCTCACGGGGATGCAATGGCCTTCGCCAGAGACAAGTGTCACCAGTGTGTGGGGAGGTGCACTGCTGCATGATGCCAATGCCCCTGCCAGGTGAAGTGGCCCTGGAAGCTGGGAGGGACTGTACTCAGTGCTGCAGAGGGAGGTGGCAGCCAGCCCTGGTGGCTCTGGTGCCACCCAGGCCCCTGGAGTTCCTGCAAGAAAGGCCAGGTTCACAGGTGGGAGACTGAGGTGCCCAAGGCTGGTCTCATACCCTTATCACCCAGGAAGTGGCAGAGCCAGAGTGAGGCCAGTGGTGAGGTCCCATCATGTCCCCAGCATCCTAAAACCTGGCACAAGCTCCACTCTCACAGCTTCAAGGAAATTTTCAAAACAATTCAATAATACTGTCTCCTGGTCAAGGATTTACCTCAACAGCTGCTCGGTCATAGACTTTAATTTTATTTTCAAGTCCTAAAGCTTCTAACTCATACTCCAGGCATTCAATTTCCATCAGTTTCCCAGGATCCTGCAGGATACAAATGGCTTTTGATATATGGAGATTTTAATGAAAGCAATCATGCATGTTCCTTAACTTCAAAGGCCACTTAAAAAGTAATCAATGTACTAGACAGAAATTAAATAAAAATCATAAGGCAATACAAAGATACATAAGAAAAACTTAAAATGTTTCTAAAAGATGCAAAGATTTATGTGAGAAAGCTAAAAAAAAATTTTCCCTTTTTAATAGAAGGGAAGAAGTTAATTTTACTGGATACTAAAATACTATCATACACCCTTTTCAATATTTGTACCATTTAAATGCACCATTCTAGATACGCTGCTAGGGCACGTGGCAACCATGTTAATCCCTGAGGGGGTTAGGACAACAGCACCCTAGGGCTCAGGCTGTGGGACCTGGAGGTGGCCCCGCACACTCTTCACAGCCCTGCAGGGCCCCGGCAGTCCTGGCCAAGACCGCCTGAATGCCAAGTGCCATCCCAAGTCTCAGTTCCTGTTTTAGAACCATTTCCAGACCAGCACAGCTAAGACTATGAGAAGCCGACTGGCTGGGCTCATTTCTCACCATCTGCACCTCGTGGTGGGCAGCCCTCTGGGAGCTGGGTCGGCGGCGAGCTCCTGTTGGGCTGGGCCCCTGAGGGAAACAGCAGGCATGCCAGCCGTGCCACTGGGAGGCCTTCGCATTGCCCCGCGAGCCAAGCCGCACTCTCACAGAGCGCCTGCCAGGCCCAGGCCCCAGGGACTCCGCGCTGTGCCTAGTGTCTGCGCCAGATGCTGCCGGCAAGACTGCTCTGCGGGGGGCCTCTGCGGTTTCTTAAGCAAACGGCCTGAAGATGCACTCCTAGAAATCTCCTTCAGGGGGTGGGGAATGTAAACTTTTCTTTGGAGGGCAATATTGTAATATCTATTAAAAACTTTCAAAGTGAGACTTCCCTGGTAGTCTCATGTCAGTGAACTTATCTTAGGGAAAAATCCTAAATCCTACCTGCAGATAAAAAGCTTTAGGAACAAAATGATCATTGCAGCCCTTCATGTAATTCGCAAGCAGTGACAGGGCTGAAATGCCCAGTTACAGCTACAGCTGGGGCATAAGCTGCCAACCGGGAGCATCAGGCAGTACCAAGCAGCCCTGTGAACACCGGGCGGCCGCCTGCACAGGGCGCGAGACCCCTCCCAGCTGTGGGGAGCGTGCAGGGAAGGAGCCACCGCACACTCTTGGGTCACCCGCTGAGGTCCTCTGCCCTCCATGCCAGGGCCACAGCGAGCAGATGCTGTCCCACTGCAGGCCACTTACTTCACTGTTGATGTTCTTCAAGTCTGAGAGGCAGACAGAGCACAGCTCCCCACATTTCAAGATCAAAGAAAGATGAGCTAACTCAAAAAGCAAAAGCATTCTGGAAACAAAGAAACAGAACATAGAGGGTAAGTGCGGGGTGACCGGAAATACCAGTGCAGGAGAATAAGCACTCAGCCATCAACAGCCATCGGCAGGAGGTAAGAAAATACAGCGGAAGAGCCCTGCACCATGGTTCCCAGGCCCAGCCTCCTGGGCCCCAGGCAGATGCTGGGAAGCTGGTGTGGAGGACCAGACCTGCCTGGCAGCTCCAGCCGCGTGTCACCCTCTGAATTAATGGAGGAGCAGGTGGCACCACGGGGAACAGACACACACTGCCTGGCTGAAGGTCAGCTCTTCCTACCACGTGATGAGGGTCTGGCGACATCACCAAGAGCATTCAGTCTCTAGTCAGGGTCCTTGTAGAAATCAGCTGGCTGATGCTAAAATGTTTATGGAAATGCAGGCCTAAGCAACTTTGAAAATGAACAAAGTTGAAGAGTGAAAGGACCTGAATTGGGAACCAAGGCGTCCAGGGCCAACTGGGTCTCTGCTGGGTGGGGCGCCCCGACCTGTGCACCTTGGGATGCCGAGCAGTGCAGCAGAGAACACCAGCAGCGCCTCCGGGCACGCCAGGAGCCCAGTGTGGCACCAACGCCCTTTCAGCCCTTTCCCAGGTAATGGCAGCCTCACCCAGGGACGCAGGTGGCTTGTCTCCTGTGCGTGCACACCTGTGTGTACGTGCCTACGTGTACACACACACACACACACACACACACACACACACGTGTGCTCACATACCCAAAGCACTTTGTGACTTCCCAGAGGATCTGCAAACCCATGCTAGGCTGTCAAAGAATATTTCATGATAGAGAAAAATGTTTACAACTTATGTGGATAAAGCAGGTTAGAAACTATGACAATTTTTAAAAGATACATTGATGTCATTTCCAAACTTTCTAACATAATTAAAAATTAAATTTGAAATGAGAAAAAATGATGAAGGTCATTTAAAAAATACCTATCTATACAACCCCTGACCCATGAGATCTGTATCGATTTTAGAGCAATGGAGGAAGTCACACGTGAAGGGCCTATGAACACTGCCCTCTGGTCCAGTCCAGCACAGGCCGTCTCAAGACGCCCTTTGCCCTGCACCTGGTGCTCACGGCTTTCCTGTGCTAGCGGACAATCCACTGCTGCCTTAGACAAAGCCGCTGGCTCCCCTGGAGGCACCCAGACTCAGGACGCTGCAGCACCCATGGGCCTGCAAGCAGCCCCCGCCCCAGCTGAGCCTCAGAAGGGACGCCAGCTCAGCCGGCACCCTAGTGCCACTGTGCCCGGGTTCCCGCCCCGACAGTGAGAGGACCCACATGATTGTTTTAAGCTCCTGTGTCTGTGGTAATTTGTCACACAGTAAAAAATAATTAACATGCCCCCTATGAGTTTTCTAGGACTGCTGTGACAAACCACCACAAAATGAGACACTCCGACCCGGTGTGCGAGCCGGGGACTGCCCCGGGGGGTTGCAGGGCCTTGCTCCCTCTCAAGGCTCCTGGGGAGGTCCTCCCGCCCCTGCCAGCTCCCATCTCTGCCTCCATCCGAACTGGGGCTTCTTCCTGGTGAATCTCTGTACCCCAATTTTCCCCTTTCTTACAAGGACACAGTCACCGGCTTAGGGCCCAACCGATTCCAGTCTGAGCGCCCCTTAACTCAACCACTTCCGCAAAGGCCCTGTGTCCAATAGGGTCACGTTCACAGGTAGCGAGGGTAAGGACTTGAAACTGTCTTTTAGGGGGACACAATTCAACCTATAACACCACAAAATCAATTCCCAAATGACAAACTGAAAAAAATATCCAAAGTAATTATCGCAGGCAAAGGGCCAAAATATTTCCTATGTTGGGAGTGCAGAATAGTTGATGAGAAAGTCATTGAGAACGAAAGATGGGTTCAGAGTGGAAGTTCAGAGGCCCCCAAACGTGGCTGAGTCTACACCTCCCTGGTGATCAGAGATTGCAGATGAGAATCAGCACCACGTCCACAAGGCTTGTGTTTTCCTCACTCCCTTAAATAAGCACACAAGAGAAAGTGACCAACAGCTGTTGGCCAGAGAAGCACACCCATACCCCTGGGGGAGTAAAGGGGGTTACCTTCCAGAGCCTCCTGTCAGCCTCAGCTCAGCTACGGCTCCTGGGAATCCAGCTCAAGACCCACCCTAAGCTCTGGACCCCAAAACGCAAGGAACCCAAAGCCCAGAACCAAGAGGCTGGAGTGCTGGGGGAGCGGGTGTCCCCCACCCACCTAAGGCCGCCCAACTATTCAGAAAGCATCAGGCATCATTCTAACCGGGTAAGCAGTTCCACTTATAAGTCAAACTTGATTCTCAGAGTATGGTATTACGTTACAGACCCCAAGCCTACAAACCTCAGGACAAAAGCAGACTAGACAGAAATGTGCTAAAACCTCCACAAAGGCCGACATCTGGTAGGGTAGTTATGGCCCCCGTTTGTATTTTTCCACATTTTCCTGTACTTAACAAATTGTGGACAATGATCACGTATATGTGAAATGGGAAACCAGAAACTCACTTTTCCTCTTTGATTGAAGGGAAGCGCTGGTGATTATAATATTCTAAATGTTCATAGGTCTTCTTTAGAATCTCCTCCGCGTCTTCAGGTAAATCATTTCTATCCAATTTTCTAGAAGTAATTCAAATATTAAACAGAAAATCCTTTTAAATTTATTAAATTCTCCTAAGAGAACCTCTAATTATTTGAACCTATGCTTCCCACTGAACAGAAGGCCTGAAAGAGTCCATGGCCTCCTCTCCTCCGCCTGGGTAGATCACCCCCACCTGCCTCACCCTCCCCGGGGGCAGGAGGGACAGGTACCAGACAAGCCCGCAAGGACCGCACAGCCAGGGCTACGGAGGCCGCCCCCGTCCCCCCCTCTCACAGCTGGACCGGCCTGTCAGAAGCATCTGGTGCATCTGGTGACTCTCCTCCTAAGACCGCCACCTCCATCTTCCAGCTGGAAGCCCTGGCCGCCTTTGCGAAGGGTGGGGGCAGATCCCACCCTGGCCTCACCCTGCAGCTCCACGCTCACCCCCTCAGGCGCAGATCAGAGCCAGCAGGGTAAAGCTCAGCTCTCCCTCCCAAAACCACTTACGCCTGCAGCATATTAATGTGGAAAGTGACCAACAGGCTAACAGAAGTTCTCTTTTCTTCCTGTAACTGCAGCTTGTCCATTAATTCATGACGCACCTGTTATAAAGTGGAACAATATTAACTCAGGTTTAAACAAGTAATTAGGTAAAGACCCAAATATTGTGTTTAGCTATTGTTTTGTCAGTATTTCTCCTTCATAAGTATTACTTGTAATTAACAAGTATCTTCTCACTAATTATGCTTTATATTCAGTTTTCCGCACATAGTGATTTCTTGAACACAAAAATTAATAGATAAATGTTTTTCATGCACATTGTTATAGTAATTACTATCTTCACAAATTTTCTGTTTTTTATTCAATGCTGATACAAAGGAAATAGTCACAATGTAGGAAAAGGTTTTGTCTTGTCTTGTTCACGTGTGCACACATGCATGTGTTCATCTCTCTCACAGGCAGATTCATGGGCTGTTGTCTTAGTTTTCTGAACAGTGACATTTGTGAAAATTACTTCCGTGTACACCTTTTGAAAGGCCGCCTCACCATGAGAGCAAACACCTGCCGATACTTCTGTGGCACGTGGGCTTTTATGAATGGCGCTGCTGTGGCACAGAACTCTGTGGCCTCCTCGATTTTTCCAGCGTGTAGATAACACTCCAGAAGCTCCCTGAAAAACACAGAAACAGTGGATATTAAACCTTGATGAAATCATTTTCTGCTGCAAAAGCCTAATGACTGGTTATGATTTTTGTATCTCACAAACTCCCCTTACCCGCACCCTGGGAGGGCAGGCAGGGCCAGGAGAGTTAGAGGGGCGGGCGCTGTTTGCATTATGACTACCCAGGATGTTTTAGATGAGCTTTTAAAGAAAGGCCAGATCTATGGTTACTTCCTGCTAATGGCTCCGCAGATGGCCAGAAAGCAAGGACAGTCTGCCGGTTCTGGGCTCCAACGTGAGGGTAGGCCCTCCCCGCGTACATTCGCCCCGTCACTGGTAAGCAGGTGGCGCTGCCCAGATACAGGGTCAGACAGACAGATAGCCTCTCGGTCCACGTGGCACGACGACCACCCGCTGACGCATCTCACTGCAGCTCCTCAGGGCCGTCACTGTGGCCGCGCCCTCAGCACACACGTCCCCAGGGGGCACCTGGATGTGGGTACCCACTCAGCCCAGTCTTAGGTGCTAAAATGTCCACCACATTAACAATTTACTGAACTAAGTTTTTAACACCATGAGTCAGGACTACGACACAGGCTCGCATTGCCTGTGTTTTGGGTCCAAACACTTATCCTGTCGTAACAGCCATATGAACAGGACTGTGACGGCATCTATAGAGCTCAGAAATATCTTAGACAAGACACAGAAAAGGCATAATTCGACCTACAGAGTACAAAGCAATGGCATGCAGCCTGGATGTACGTCATTCCCTTGGAAGGGGGCAGGGCCAGAAAAGGTCCCCTCAGGGACTCTTAGTGACCTGGGGACTCTTCGCCTAGGGACTTTGCTCACAGCATCAGCTCTGCCCGCCAGTCCTTGTCCTCTTCCTCAGTCTGATTTAACACGTTCACAATCTGAGAGAGGCTGGGGATCAGGAGGTGATGGTACCCAGGCTTGAGAAATGGCCTCACCATTTGCCAGTAGAGGACGGATGCATTATAGACCAAGAAGTAATACCTATGGTACAAGAGGAGGGAGTCAGAGACACGGTCAGACCCCAGTCCATTCCGTGCATCCCAGGGGTAAGCTGGAGTCCTGTCTCGGTGGGGCAGCAGGTCCACCTGAGCAGACTAGCGGCCCCTTCACTCCTTCCACAGCTATCAGATCCCTGAGAACATGCCAGCCAGCCAGGCCTCCTTTGGTTCCCAAGGACAGACAAGAACAGGCAAGCCCAGAGGGAATCAAGGAAGGCTTCCTGGTGGAGGACCAGGAATCAGCTGGAAGAGCAGTTCAGAGAAAGAGCACCGGGCAGATGGAGGAAGGAGAGCAGAACCTTCAGGGAACAACCCTTCCCCACCCCGTGCCTGCACAGGGAGTACAAAGTGGGGGAGCCAGAGGGAGGAGGGAGCAGGGGCACCCCTCAGAAGCTGCAGGGAGCCATGGGAGGGATCCCAGGAAGGGAACCACAGGGGTGATTGGCCTCATCAGGCCTCTGGAGGGGCCAGCTCTGCCTCGGCGTCTGGTGGTGGGCTGAGGGCTGCCCATCGGTGCTGCTACCCAGGAAGGAGGTAGGACCCAGGGCTCTGGCAGTAGGACAAAGCTCCTGCTTCTTTGGGATTTTCCTCAGAGCCCCTCTCCTCCTCCCCTGGGCCATGCCAGGCCTATTTCTGAATGAGATCCTGGCAGCCCCCAAGGTCCCGGCCCTTCACTGGGCAGTCTACTGGAGCCCCAAGAGCCCGAGTACAGGGCAAACCAGGCCCCGTCCCAAGGTGCCAGCCACTCTGGCTTCATGTTCTCTAGGGCATCATCCCCTTCAAACATGGTCCCCTCTGAACCTCTGGCTGGAGGTCAGGGCTCCCCATGCACACACCCCACTGAGGGAGGGTCTGGGGGCTGTGCCCCATACCCCCTGCACCTCCAACAGGCGCTGGCGAGAGGAGGCCACCACAAGCAGGACTGGGAGACCAAATGAGTGTACCTTGATTTACACTCAAATCTCTTTCAACTGTTGCACCCTATTTAAATAGGTTGTATTAATACTATCTGTATGCAAGCTTAGCAGCTTCAATGATATCTATTTTTGATAAAGAAAATATTAATTAAGAGAGCTGTGCTGGAGGTTTGGCTGAATCGCCTCCAAGGACATGAGCTCAGGCACTCTGCCCAGGGGGATTACAGGCAAGGGGGTGGGCTCAAGGGGATGCTGGACTCCCAGAGGCCCAGAGGTGAAGAGCTGGCGACCAGTCCAAGGAAAGACCCCCTAGAGAAAGCACAAAAGTCATCTGTGGGTGGCAAAACCCACAGAACAGAGAAGAGGACATGGCTAAGGGTTTTGTGTACACAAATGTAACCCCATCAACAACACAAAACCCACCAGCATAGACCCCCTACAGTCTGAACAAATCCTGGTTCTGGACCCCTTACACAGTCCCGACAGAACAGGCAATTCCATGATGCCAACCTTGGTTCTCCTTTCGCAAAGTTGACCACCTTCATGTACTGAGTCACACAATTTTCAAATTCTTCCTAAAACAACATAAAGAATGACCATGAAATTGAATTTGACATCGACATGTCACGAGGTCAGTTCTGTGAACATGGAGCTGCACCCAAGGTGGCCAGCATGCCTGTGTGGACAGTGGGCACTGGAGCTTGGACGAGAAGCCACAGGCTGCTCTCCTGGGAAGGTCTGCTCTGCCTGACTCAAAGGTGGGTGTAGGCATGAACATGGCCCTAGGACGCAAAGGTCAAATGTCAAATAGGACACCAGTCAGACACCAGAGCTCATTTCTAGGCACTGAAAATGAATTTGGTCACTTACCTCTCCATTTAAAAAAATTTAAGATTTGTCTGGCCTGACACAACTTTGGAAGTGGGGTGAAATTATAACTGCCATGAAAGAAGACATGGAATTTTGAGGAGAATCAGAGAGACCTCAGAGAAACGACCGAGCAGGTCTCACAGTTAGGTGTTCACTTCTGGAATGGTGCGCCAGCCAAGGCATGCCCGCCATCTCACTGGAAGTATTGAGACTACACACCTGACCTCTGCAGATGACTCATAAGGGAAAGGGGAGGAACCGGCAGAGCTGTGCCTCCAGGGCCCCTCTCACCAGGTTTTCGGTGGACTTGGGGGCGCACAGCTGGGCCCTGCACAGGTGCGCTCGGCCCAGAAACTGTGTGACCGGCCCCTTCACCTTGAAGTACATCTGGATGCAGTCCTCGCTCACCTCGGGCTGCTCCATCTGCAAGAGAAGGCCCCCCGACCAAGGGCCCAGAAAGATGCCAATGGGTACGCTGTTCCCCCCACAAATGACGCACAACAGGGCCCTGACTGTGGGCCTGGGGACGCCCCCTCCCAGGTGCTGCCCCTGTCCCAGGTCCACCTTCTACATCCCGTATAAACCCAGAAATAGGGATCTCCTGGAGCCCACGCCCTAGGACCCTGGGATGAATCACCTTCAGGGCCTGTTCTGCACACAAAACAAACAGGTCAGGGCTGAAGCTTTCTGTGGGGTCAAACTCGGATTTCCCCAGGTTGGCTGACTTAATCAACTCATACGCCCTCTTCAGGGAGGCAGCATCTATCAGGGCAACAATTGAGGGAGATTTGGTCTGGAAAAAGCACCCATTGCATCACTGAGCAACTGTGGGGACACAGTCAAGAGGGTCCAGGAGGGGGGCCTCGGTCAGGCCAGCACCCCCGTGGCTGTGCCCCTTCTGTGACCTACCGGCCTGGTCCTCTCAGGGAGCCCAGGGACAAGATGCTCCTTGCAGGGCCCCTCCCCACCCTGCAGCAGCTGACCAGGTCAGAACCTCATAAGCAGTGGGAGGAAGTTTAGGATGACAAAAGTCATCTTTTGAATGATTCCTTAGTTTACATTTGCCCAGGTCAATCAAATCCTGAAGTGCTGGCTTCAAGGGATCAGTGAACCAGGTGAGGCCCGGGTCCAGGGGGTCAAGAAGGTTCAGGTGCGTGGGTCTCGGCCAGTCTGAAGGCTTCCCCAGAGTCATGGGTCTGGCCGCTCTGGGATCTCCCCAGGGTGGGAACTGGGGGAGAGGCCGGTCAGGCGGGTCCTGGGGTCTCCCAAAGGGCGGGGTCAGGGGAGTCCTCGGGTATCCCAGAGGGCGGGGGTCTGCCGGGTCCCGAGGCCTCCCCAAGGGCGGAGGTCAGACAGGTCCTGGGGTCTCGCAAGTCAGTGGTCGGAAGGGGCCCGTGGTCTCCCCGGATCCATGGGTCGGGAGGGTCCCAGGGTCTTCCCGGCTGGGGGCCCCCGCCCACCCTGCTGGCTCTGGGCGCGGGCCAGCTCCTGCGTGATGACCAGGTCCATGGCGCTCTTGCCGGAGGTCGGTTGGCTTCTCCCACGCGCCGACCGAGGGCGGTTGCCTAGCGACTGAGCGACTGAGACGGACGCGGGACCGACTACTACGGGCCCGCGGAGGGGCCACACTTGTCCGGAGGCGAAGCGCAGCGGAGTGACCGGCCGCTCCCTTCACTCGGGAACTAGGACTTGGGTGCCGGGGACGGGGGGAGTGAAGGAGAGACGGGGATGGGGAGACGGGGAAGGAGAGACAGGTCCGGCTCTTTCAGACCTATCAGCCTTGCTCTACCCCCAAGCTCCAGCCGCCGCCCCCAAGTCCCCCACGTCGACGCAGACCCTGGCCCAGCCAGCTGAGCGAATCTGCAAGCTGGAGCAGCCCCGGGTCACTGCCCCGCGATGCCTCCTTCCCCGGTCCCCGCCCCCCGTTCCTGACGAACCGTCCGGCCCCTCCCTTGTCCCGCCCCAACTCCCATCCCCGGTCCCAGCACCGCCGTCTCTCCTCCCCGGGTCCCCGCCCCTGTCCTATCCCTCGCCCTCCGTCCCAGCACCCCCGTCTCCTCTCCCCGGGTCCCCGCCCCTGTCCTGTCCCTCGCCCTCCGTCCCAGCACCCCCGTCTCCTCTCCCCGGGTCCCGCCCCTCTCCTGCCCTCCCCCTCCGTCCCAGCACCCCCGTCTGTCCTCCCCGGGTCCCGCCCCTGTCCCCTCCCCTCCAGGCCCTGGCGGGCCCAGCGGCAAACTTCAGGATCCGAGAAGTCCCGCGTTGGGGTCGGGCGGGAGTCTGGGCGCAGGGCCAAGCTGGAAGAAGACGCCGAGGTTGGGGTTGGGGGCGGGCAGGTGCCTGCAGGCCGGACGCGGGGTCGCGGGTGCAGGACGACTGGCGGGGGATGAAACGATGTCGGCGCTGGACTGGCGATGCCCAGGACCCCCGCATGGGGATGTCGCTGCGCACCCAGCGCGCAGGCCGAGCAAACAGGAATGGCACGGATGGGGTGACAGCGGTCGCTGAGGGCGGCAGAAGCAACTTCGCCTCCACCCGCTTCCTATGATTCCGGAGATCTGTGAGGCCACCTGTACTGCTGATCTTTTCTTACTCTCCTCACCTTCTTCCTCCTCTGAAACAGATACCACCCGCCCCCGTGGACTTTTGGCAGGCACAAGGCTACCGCCAGTTCCTGCCTCCCTTGTATCCAGTGTGGCCAAGTGACCAAGTTCTGGTCACTTTAAAGCAGTTTTAGAAAGTAATCTTTTTTTTGATCCATCCTTTTGTTTGGTGGTGGAAATGTGGCTATGAAGACTGGAGCTTGAGCAGCCACTGTGTGCCAGGAGGAGGAGGAAACCTTTATGCTTGGGGTGAAGGAGCCTGGGTCTCCTTTCTGTGGGGCAGCTGCTCAGTCACAGATGGCCTTACGTGAGAAATAGATCTCTCTTCTTAAATCCAGGGCTGCTCTGTGTTTCCTGGGACACTCTCAACTGAGGTGTTCACCAGGACTTCAAACTCAGCCTTTCTGTGACAATCAGGATGCAAATAAAGATCACAGGGTGGGCAGGGGGGAGCAGACCTCTGACAAACATTGTATCTAAGTTTTACTAAAATTTAAAATCCAAAGCATGATAAAGTATACATGCATGTGCATATATGTATATACATGCTCATACATGACACACACACAATAAAATAAACTCCACCTGGATATAATTTTGAAAACTGAACTCTGTATTTTCCAGAGGGTCTAGGGCAGTGCACCATGTTGAAGGCAGAAGGCGTGAGTCCCGGTTAAATTCGTTGATGGTTGGTTCTTAGGGGCATTCTCAAACATGTCTTTGTTTATTCATAAGGACACCCAGCACCATGCACACAGCAGTTATAAAATATTTACTTCCTCCAAGGAAGTATCTCCCAAACATTATAGAGTAAGAGATTTTCCAAGTCCTAGAACATTAAATATTAAAACTCATTTTTCTAGTCATACAGTAGCCTTAAATACTGAGTGGAACACAAAGTTCTTTCTTGCTAGATGGTGTTTATTTAGGAGTGACAGTTCAGGTCACACCCGGCCTGCTCTTTTGCTTTTTTTTGCTGGAGAATCAAGTGTGGAACTTGCGGGGTGCTGTGCATTTCTCCCTGAAATCCTCCTCCTCCCTCCATTTGGTCCTTGCTCTGCACCCGGAGAAGTCCAGAGGAAAGGCAAAGGGCCAAGCGACCAGGCATCTGCCACTCAGGGACCTCAGGGGTATGCCAGGCTCAGCAGTGCGGCCCTCACCTGAACTGTTCCTCCGGCCTGCCTGGTGGCTCCGGATGGCATCCACACCCAACTGTAGCAGGAACCCATGATGCAAACCCTGCCTGTCCCTCAAAGCAGCATTTCGGTCTCCATCTTCCCCCACGGAGCCGTGCTGTGTCTGGGTTCCCAGGTGAGCCCCCGAGCCAGGATCGGGGGGCTCCAACCACTGGACTCACCGTCTCATAGTTCCGAGGCCGAAGGCTGAGGCCAAGCATAGGGCCGGCTCCCTCTGAGGGTGGGAGAGCAGGATCTGTACCTGCTAAAATTTTCCTTGGCATTTGTGCCTCACATCAGTATGTAAGCGTGATCTATCATTTCTTTTCAAAGATCCTTCTGATCCCAGGCTCTTGAGCCGGTTTCTAACACGGTAATATGGGTTCCTTAAATGGTAACTAGAACTTGGGAAACTGGACTTTTGTTTCCATCTTTGGGCAGTTATTTGTGCACACGCATGTATGTGTATATGATGTGTGTATATGTGTGGAAGTGCATGCATGTGTGTGTTCACATGTGTGTGTGAGCATGACTTTGACAACACTCTGTTTCAGGGCAGCTATCGGCTCCTGAACCAATCTGGTCATTCAGATTTTCCTAGAAAAACACTCCTTTCATCCAGATTTAATGTGCACAGGGCTGAACAAAGTAGTCTTGTATGGCTGTTCTTCATCTCCTCTCTATTTGGGGCTATTTTCTTCTATTACTTCCTTATCTTGTGTCTCTCTTTCTTGCTCAGGTTAGCTAATGGTTCTCCATCTCATGTTTCCCTGTGTTTAAAGCAGCGGCTTGTGGGGTTACTTACCAGTCCTGTTGTTTTCTGCCTCCATTGATCTGCTCTGTAACTCTCACCTCAGCCCTCTGTTGCTTCACTTAGCTCTGTTTTGTAGATCTGACTTAGATACTTCATTCAATTATTTTTGCTTTTTCTTGTTAACATAAGTAAACAAGACAGTGAATTTTCATCTGAGCTCTCTTTTAGCTGGATCCCATAATTTTTGATACTTAGTATAAAAGCTTAATTCTCAAATTGTTAAGACATATTTTTTTTTAATAAAAATAGCAAGGGAGCATGTGGCAAAGTCCCCTTTGCCCCATTAATGAGCAAACAGACGGGTTGGCTTGGGTCCACGGATCTGTGGGGCTGGTCTCTGTGCTGGGGGTGATGAGCCAGGTGAGATCGCAGTCAGGCCCAAACCCCGCGTCCGCCCGCCCGAACAGTGACAGCATAGCCTTGTCTGCAGGGCTGAAGGGAGTCCCTGCACACTGCTGTCTTTCCACAAGGTGACCACAGGACTGGGTGGGGTCACTGACAGGAACCCCGGGGAGCTCTGCCCTCTGCAGTGGGGGACAGGGGTGCTAGCCCATGTTAGACCACAGCACCATCACTTTGCCTTCCTTCCAAATTCTGGGTGTATTTTTCTGAACAGTGGCGCTTTCCTCATCACTGTTTACTAGCTATTCTGCAACAAGAGCTGTTATTTCTTCTGTGGCTCAGTGGTTTCCTAAGGAAGTTAAAAAGTTAGGCCTAGTCCTGACCAGCGAGCCCCGGTTCACTGGTTTGAGATTCCATTTCTGGGAGATCCAAGACTAGTTAAGTTAAATCCCAGTTTGGTGATGCGGAGCTTGACATGAGTGATTCCATTTGGGATCTATTGTCTTGGTTTTAAGAGAACCTTGCAGGAAGGTGACTGTGAGGGGTCCTTCTGCCTCACTTCCTTCCTCCCACCTACTGGGACTGGACTCGCTGCCCTAGGCACTGGTGGACGTGAGGGAGGGAGCTGGTTTCTCCCTTCCTGACCCTGGTCTGAGGGTGAGAAAGAGGCAGAAGGTCAGGAAAAGGATGCGGGGAGGGGTTCACACTGTGTGCAAAGCCATAAGCAAGGGGAACCTTCTAGAACTGCAGCTTCCTTCTTACTCCCCCACAGCAGGACCCGGGGTCACAGAATGCCCTCTGTATAGGCCCCAGGGTAGAAACAGTGGACAACTACATCTGATCAAAGACAACAAGAGCAGATGTTAAAACACAACTAGAAATTGAGGAGCCTTATTAACTGAATAAAAACAACTGTGTCTTAAACAACTCTTTGACTCAAGAAGAAATCAAAACTTAAATTTATTAGAGTATCTCAAAAGCTACCAGAGGCAAAGTCACACACATCACTGCCAAAGACAGTGAAAAACACTTAGGATTATGAACCAAACATCATGTCCACTATGCAGCTCAAGCTTTAGAAGAGAATGTACTGGCCTGGACCCAAGGAAAGCATGAGAAGGGAATTAAAGAGCCACCAACAGAAAAATAATTCGAAAACAGACGAAACAAAGCACTAATAAGTAAATACAACTCCCCATTAGCCTGTCCCTAGTTACGGAAAACGGAGGAAGCACAAATGCATGAAATAATACGTGATAAAGGAGAAGCTGCACAGAGATTTAAAATGAAAAATCCTAGGAGAGCACTTGGATCTTATGGATGCTGTTCTAGGAAAATGCAAAGTATAAAATCTCCCCGAGAAGTGATAAGGCTCTCAATGGACCAGCTACCATAGGAGAAATGGGCGAGCCTTAGAAGACTCCCCACCCCTCACGATCAGACCAGATTTCACAGGGACGTCCTACAGAATCTTTCAGGAAACGCTCACTGCAGACAACTCAAAGAAAGAGAAGGGCCTCCCATATTCTTGGACAGAAAGACTCAATATTACAAATACATTAACTCTTTTAAACATAGTAACTAATACTGTTTGAACTGTTCCAGAACATAGAAAAAGAGAGAAGGCTTCCAAGTTGTATTTGTGAAACAGAACATGATATTCAGTTCTGACAAAGATGAAAACCACAAGCCGATCTCGCTTGTGGGCATCAATGTAAAAATCTTACACAAATAAAACATTACCCAGTAGAATCCAGCAGCACGTAAAAAATAATGCTTTATCCGGACCAGGTGGCTCATCCTAGGAACTCAGTGATGTTTATTTTAATATGTTTATTCTTCTCAACACTGTGTTAAGCTTAAATAGAGAAAAATATACAATTATTTCCACAAGTGCCTAAAAGGCATTTGATAAAAGTTAGCATCCGTTTCCTATTAAAAGCCCTAAATAAATTAGGAAGAAATTAGCGTTTTCCAAGATTCTGCTTAATGGGGCATATTTTAGTGATTCCATTAAGTGAGAAACAAGGCAAAGATGGTCGATATCACCTTGATAAAATAAGGGACTCAGAGGCATAAACATGAGAAAAAAATGGAAAGCCCCATTATTTCAGGATGGTGTGTCTGTGTCCCTGAGGATTCCAAGAGGATTCCACAAGGCCAGCTGCAAGATAAATCGTAGCAGTCCATAGACTTCCTGTAAAAACTACGTCCTCTTCAAAGAAAAATGAGAAAACAACCCCATTTACATGAGCCATAGTAGCAACAGCACAGATAAAATGCCCGGGAATAAAACTAATGAGAAGCAGGTAAGATGTCCACAGAAAACCTCACTGGGCTGACCAGCTTGGCAGCATGGTGTGTGTCCTGCTCCCTCCCGGGGGGAACATATGTGTTTCAATGTCTGAAACATGTTCCTAATATGCCGCTTGGCTCCACTATTGAAAAGGACTCGTGGTCTGACACGCAACACACACAGTGCAGGCCGCTGGCTGTTGCCTCCATGTGTCCGAGGGGGCTTCCTCCAGGGCGTCTGACCCAGAACCTGCCCACAGCATCAGCCAAAGGCCTCACTTCCCCGGCTCCAACGTGAGGTGGGCCGTCAGGTCCAGGCGGACTCCGCTCTTCCCACCCTGCTCACCCCACAGCAGGGAATGTGCACCCCTGGTGGGGGCTGGAGGCACCCCGGCACCAGGCCACCCCGCCTCCTGATGGCCCCACATCAGTGTGGCCTCTGGGCCCTACACCCGCCCCTTCTCCAGACGGGCTTTGCCGCTCCCTCGAGCCCAGATTCCTGCCGGGGCCTCCCACCCTCTCCACCCCAACCCCACGTCAGAAGTGGCCGCTCACAACACGGCTCTCTGCTAGATGCCCGCCCACGCCCCCAGCGCTCCCCCCACGGGAGTAGGGGTCAAAGGGGCCTGGCAGAGCCAAGGCTGCCCCCCGCCCTCTCCGCTGGTCTACCCCAAGCTGGTCCAGGTGTGGCAGAGCCCAGCTCCTCTCAGGCCCTCTGAGCCTCTTCTCATGAGGCCTAGTCCTGGGCCCCTACCTCGGCCTGCCCCATCTGCTCCTACAAGTCAGATCTCCTACCCTCCACGTCCGACCAGATGTCTCTCCCCCACCCTGGGGGGCTGGGCCCTCGGCCTGCCTTTCGCAAGAGTCCCCCACCCTTGCCGTGTCCTCTTAGTAATTCTCCCTCCAGGGGCCCCCTCTGTCCTGGGCTGTCTTTGCTGTATTCAGAGTTGAGCTCAGCTTTATGGACACACCTCTCCCCAGGGAAACGGTCCTGCATGGACCTGTCTTTCCTGCCTTTAACTGGTGTCTGGCTCTACTTCTCTATGGCAGATGCTCACGCAGGGGCTTCTGTCCTGCTGTTACCTGCACCTCCTCCCCTGCTCATGCTCTCGGGGGCCTGGATCAACAGACCCCTCCCTGGACCTCCTGACGTGGGCCCTGAGGATTTCCTGGCTGGGCTACTCTCTGTGGTCCCCCCACAACAGGTGCTCTGAAGTGGCGGGTTGCCTGGTTCACCATCTCCCTGTCCCTGGACATGCTCCACTCCCCCAAGAGAAGGCACTCAGTGACACCCAAGAGCACGTGTGGAACAACAAGGGGATGCTGTGGCTTCTGCCCTTCATCTTAGAGGGAGAAAAGGATCTGAGCCTGTGCTTGCCGGAACCCCCACCCTGCTGGGCTGCCAGCACCCTGCAGAGGGTAAAGGAGAGGGCGCTGTGGGGCCTGACTGGGCCTTGGCTGGGCCATGGCTGGGAGGGGCAGAGAGTGCCCCTCGCCCCTCATTGCTCTACCTGGGGGGTAGCCGTGGAACATGGGAGCCGGACAGGGGGCCTGACACACGGTTCTAAGCCTCTCCTCGAGGCAGCCCCTGAGCTGGAGGCTGTCCCTCAGCCTTACCGGACCCCGGGAGCAGCTGAGGGGCTGGGGGCACTGGAGGTCCAGTCCAGGGCCTCCTCACAGTGTGCCTCTGCTGGGCCCCACAGTGGGTCTCACAGGAAGCCACTTCAGAGCTGAGCCGGTGGTGGCTGAGCCTTGTTCTGGAGATCAGAGTCCGTCACCGTGACGTGGTGCACAGCCTGGGCCCAGCTGTCACGTCTCAGAGGAAGGGGCCTGAGCCCCTCAGTGTGCGGCAGGGGAGCAGGCCCCACACGTCTGAGAAGAGCCCCCGGCCTGCGACCCACAGGCCGCTCCACAGTCTGCCCCCGATGTGCATCCGGCCCGAATCACACTGGCTGTAATGACTGTATAAAGGCTGTTGACAGCACATGGCCTCAATCTGTGGTTGGAAAAGTCCTGTCCAGGGAAGCCACGTTTCCCTCATCCAGAAGGAATTGGCTCCCTGAGTTCCTGGCACAACCCATTCCTGTCTACACGGGGACACCCATCGCCTACTTCTGCTGCGACAGCTTCTGCAGGGCTAAGGCAGGACTGGCGCGTGAACGGAGGCATGGCCTCGGCCCAAAGACCGAGGGAAGGCGCTGGCAGGAGCCCAGCCCGTGCCGCCAGGGGCACCCCACAGGGCATCGCCCCTCCTTCCCCATCCCAGGAGGTGCGTCTGCCTCACCCCACTGAGAGGCACAGCTCTGAAGGCCGCACTGGGGGGCAGGGGGGATCCCACCTCGGGCTGCGGCCACTGCAAGTGGTGGGGGCATGGACTCTGGAACCAGACCAGCGGGGTCAGGCTCAAGTCTGGGGACTGCGGCACAGAGACCACCCCACCCTGCATTGAGCCTCACGAGGGCCCAGACCAGAGTGGATCCCGGAGTGCTGTGGCCTGGCCGGGAGTCCCAGGTGCCCACGGTGCTGGCTGAGGCTCTCCACAGGGGTCTGCATCCCGAAAGCTGCGTGTTGCAGTGTGGGAATGCCGTTCCAATCAGGTTCTGGAGGGCGGTGGCCCCGGCTGGACTCGGGTCTGTCGCATTAGGGTGGGAGTTTCTTATTGAGGACCCTTGTGCCCCGTTCCTGAGGGAGGGGACTGAGCTGGGCTGTCGCCCGAGGGTCCCCCAGGCTCGCGGTGTGGCCAGCAGCCCAGCTGGGGTCTCCCTGCTGGTGTGTCTGTTCTCCAGAGTGGCAGCCATGACCCACGTCAGGGCCCAGCTCTACCCCCTGCTCTGGGGGTACCCCTTGGGTAGAGGGGACTAGGCTGGTCTGGGAGGTGGGCCTAGACTCGGTGTCCCCTGCCCTCCTCCCTGGCCACTTGCTTCCCAGCACACTGGGGTCTGCGACTCTCTCCGGACGAAGTGCTGGCGCCCTCCAGGGTCTGCTGGTCCAGGGGGTGGCGTCTTGTGGATGTCCTGGGAGGGTGGTTCTTTGTAGTTCATGGCAGACGTGCCACCAGATCAGCACAGGGGGACCGCCCAGGAGATTGGTGGGGGGAGTCGGGGTAAAAGCTTGGCTCCATCCCCCTGGCCAGGGGCAGCCAGGTCCCTCCACCTGCCTCCTCCGCCAGCAGGACTAAGATGAGAGGGCGTCCTCGATAAGGCTGTCACCCTCCCACCCACCCCATGGCGCTCCCTGAGACCCCTCTGTGGAGAACATGCACTCTGACCCTTATCTCAGGCCTGTGGCCAAGGCCAGACCATGCCCGAAGCCAAGCTCCCTGCTGGGGACAGGCTGGCCTGGGGCCACCCAGCTGCATCCAGCGACCTCAGTCCCAACGTCCACGTCTGACCCACGGGGACAATCACACATGCCATACACCCGGCCAGGTGAGCAGGTGAGCAGAGGTGCGGACAGATGGTGGAGGAGATCGGAAGATGGTGGGCCCAGCACAGACTCCACGGCTGGGGTGAGTCGCTGCCTGGTGGCCTGACCCATGCCACCAGCCTTCTCCTCAGGCTTTGCTCCCAGAATGATTTAGAGAATGTGCTCCCACCTCAGGCTGCCAAGAAGGAGACCTCCCTGCCACAGAGCCTGAAGCCACAGCCACAGGGCGGCCCGGAGGCACCGCTGGTTGCCCCCTGAGGGGGAAGGGTGCGCGCAAGACCCCGACACTCTAACTCCGGGGAGAAAAATCCCGGGGCAAAATACCTCTAAAACCGAAATCAGTCAAAGGGAGAAGTAAAGTTAAGAAACCTGTTTATTTCTTACAAGAAGTCGCCCCATCTCTCTTGACCAGGCTGCAGCAGAAGAGCAGGAGCTCCAGCCATGCTCGCCAGTTCAGATAAGCCCCCCCACACCCTTGTAATTACCTACTGATGTGCAGATGACCCCTTCTCTCCACCCCTTGAAACACCTGTGGATATGTAGATGTACTAAGGCCAAACAAGATATTTTGGAAATACCACAATTTTACCCACACAGTCCCAGCCAGGCCCGGTGCATGTGGGCGGGTGGTGGGACCTGGGACACATCGACTGTGCGCACATGATGCCAAAGGGACCCCGGGGGCAGCAGCTCGGCACTTGCTGAGGGCCCAGGGGAGGCTGACCCCTGCTCCGACCGGAAGGTGGTGCGAGCTGAGGCCAAAGGCGGGCATCGCAGTCAGTGTCAGCAGGCGCCTTGGACGTGCTCTGAGGCTAGCATTAATTATACTCCTAAAGGCTGCAGCGTGCAGGCATGTGGCATGTGTGACGTGCTCCTGCCTGCACGTCTAAGCAAGCCTCACACATGTGTCCCAAGCAGGCACGTCCTGTTTACTCTGCCACACAAAACGTGGCAGCCACAGAGCCACCGGCCAGCAGCAGCCCCACCTTACAGGAGGTCTGTGAGGTCGGCGTAGACAGAAGCCTAGGGAGAGTGCGGCCTCGCTGGGCCGTCCAGCCGGGAGGACAGCTCCGAGGTGTCGTCTTGAATATAATTATCTTTCTTCCATGAATTGGGCAATGAAACTAACCCCTGCCTTCATTTTAAACGAATGACATCAAGAGATGCTGGCGAAGAAGGTGGCCCGGTTCCGGCCCCCTGGAGGCCTTGTTATGAATATAAGGAGCCTTCTATTAGTTGCTGAAATATTCATGGGAGTATGAAAAATTAAGCATTAGTACTTTTCCTTCTGTGTCATTATTTATTAAGCTAGTGACTTATATTTCTTTTGGGGAGGAGACTGCAAGCTTTTCCAAGAAAAAAAAGTGGGCCAATACAAAAGAGTAATAGCCCTCATATTTTGAGCCATTGCAATTGAATTTAAATGACCTCCCCTCCCAAAGTGAAAACTGAATAAAGATGTTTAAACATGCATTCAGGCTGACTGAAAATGAAAAATGCGAAAGTTTTTTGTGACTCACTTTATGAATGTCAGTTTTGTTCAGATAACTGTCCTCAGAAAACTGAGCACCTTTTTCTCCTGGGTTTTATCTCCAGGTCACAGTGGACACCCCAGCTAGTTCCGTGGGTCATTCTTGCTCCTCCTCTGTCCACACCTGCTCCCCTCCGCCACCCCACACACACATCCTAGCACCCGCCTCCCTGGGCTGCTACAACAAAAAAGCCTAGACAGTGGCAAAACAAGAGAAATTTATTGTCCTTTCTTTGGTGGGAGAAGTCCGACCAGTCCAGATTCCCTCCAGAGGCTCCAGGGAGGACACTTCCTGCCTGCACCGCCCCTGGTATCCCCAGGCCTCCTCCCACGTCTCCCCTGGGTCTGCCCCCTTGTGTGCCTGGACCTCAAATCTCCCTCTAAGGACACCAGTAACTGTATTTAAGGTCCACCCTAAATCCAGAATGATCTCAAACAGAGACCCTTAATTACCTCTGCAAAGGTCCTATTTCTTTTAGGCAGGAAAATAGATATGAGCAGGATGGAGAGAGAATAAGGCCAGTAAAGCCCACTAAAAGGGACTCAAAGAGTTAACCAGTTAAAACTAGAGAGCCAGAAAAGACTCACAGAGTTAATGAGTTAATCGTTGAAGCTCCAAAGGCCAGGAGCAACTTAGAATATCCAGATATTCCCCAGATAAAGAAAAGTATCCCAAGCAGAGCTCATGTCTTCACTGTGTCAATTAGATCATGCCCTTGTAAGATTTACTTTAGCCTGGTAAAAGGCCCAGCTTATTCTTTAACTTAACCTGTATACTGTTTTTTTCCTCCTCCTCCAGCCCCTAATCAAGTAATTTGCAACCTGGGCAGGAGACAAGCATCATGATTAATTTAGCAAACAAGCCCAGATATAAACGCATAGTAAAAACAGAAAAGATTCCATCTTAAAGCTAAGATTGCATTTTAAAGCCCAGGAAGTTAAGAAGTAAGATTCTTAACATATTCTATAGCAAACAGACAATAACTCAGCCCACCTTGGGGGCAGGCCAGGCCGTCTTGATTGTTATGTTCCCAGAGGGAAGCTGCTACCCTGGGGAGGAACCAGATCAGTAAATTTGTTGTGTTATGTTAATTTTGCAAAATTACCTGGAGGACTGATAAGAGAAGAGAAGCCCTGTAATGTCTCTCGCCAAAGATAAACATATTGGGACCACTTGACAAGTCCACACCCATAGCCATTTGTCACTGTGGGTGAAATTGCAGTATTTGCAGAATCTCTTGCCTGGCCTTAGTGCATTTCCACATCATTAGGTGTTTCCAAGGGGTGGAGAGGGGTACCCTCTCCATATCAATAGGTATTATTAAGGTGAGTGAGGGCTTACCTACACTAGAAAGGCTAGGTGGGGTACCTTGTCTGCAGCGGGCTGTGAGAGGCACCAAGAGCCCAAGTGGATGCCTGCTTGTAGGCAATAAACAGGTTTCTCCCACTTTATCTCTCCCTTTGACTGATTTTGGTTTCAAAGGTATTATGCCCTGGGATTTTCCCCCTGGAGTTAAAGTCACATTCCTGAAAAGTCCTTAGAAGGGGCACCCCCCAATCTTTCAGCATGCCTCCTCTCTTTGAGGTTGCATGCGCTTTTTCATGATCAATGAATGCTCCAGAAATGTCAGCAGAAGGACTAGCTTTGGGATTTATTTTGAGTTTTCTGTTCTAGAGGAATTGGCCTGTGTTTAACAGGGTGCTGTTTTCCTGTAGGACACAGCTGTCAGTGGCGCCCCGTGCGTTCAAGTTTGCTCTGGTGCAACACCATGGAAGCGCCCAGAGGCTTGTTCCTGATGGGCAAGGACAGAGAGGCTGCAGGGCAGAGGAGGGCGGGCTGCTTAGAGGCCTCTGAGCCTTGGGCCCTGGTCAGCCAGGGCAGCTCTGCTGGGAAGCTGTGAATCCTAGGTCCCACGTGAGATTTTGTTCAGGAAATTCAAGGCTCTTCTGATGAGGGAAAAAAAAATAGGAAGTGTGGAAACCAGTGATTCAAAGTGCTGTTCCAGCTTTGGGGCTCTCGGGGTGCCCGGCTGCCCCTCCTTGCCACCTGCTGGCCTCCCTGCGGACATGCAGTGGGTGTGGGAGGACGATTAGAGAAGTCACATGATTCCAAAAACTGAGCTGAAAGAGCATCTCCCATTGTTTTTTCACAAAATAAATCATTGTGATCCATTGAATTCTTAACCTCAACATATTCCGGGTCACAGAACTATTCTTCGGGCCACTCGCTTCCTGTGGGTCCCCTTCTGTTGACCCGCTTTAATGAGATGAGCTGTCATCTGCTGAGGGGTCTGGCCCCAGCGGTGCGGGCCATCGGTGCCCCCCGGGTGAGGGGGTCTGGGGCCAGGTCCTGGCTGCCGACCTCCCTGGCCCTGACCCACCAGGCCCTCACCGGGGCACCAGCTTCCCCTCATGCCCACCTTTGGCTGTCTGCAAGGTCCCACTGGAGGCGTGGGGCCCTCCAGCCACTTGGTCTGGGTGAGGATAGGGCCCAGGTGGATCTGGGCTAATTCCACGCCTATTACTGTGTTTCTAGCGGAGTGACCAAAATCAGGATCAAATATTCCAGAAAGTGATGGTTAGTCAGCATGTCATCCTAACGGTATCTGCTTAATATTTGAAAAACAACACTTTCTGCCTGATGGCCATGGGTCAAGCCGGAATCTGGGACTTGGATAAGAGCCCGCCAGGCCCCAGTGGGATTCTCTCTTCAGCTCTTCCAGAAAGCAGCTCTATAATCCGAGATGGTGGCGGAGGGCGGCCAGCGCCCCAGAGGCCGGTGCCCCAAGGCCAACAGGGCCCGGCTCCCGGTTGGGGTCCAGCACCCAGAGTCCTGAGGATACCTGCCCAGGCTGGGTGTCCCACTGCTGGAATGAGAGTCGGGGTCTCTTGGTACCCTCACATTTAGGAACGAGATCACCACGTGGTGATGGTTCTGATGGAGGTTCGGACCACGGTGCCCTAGGCCCTCGGTGCCAATGTTCTCGCTGCTCCTGCGCCCTGTTCCCCATGCTCCACAGGCCCTCTGGCCAAGCGGTCCAATGGTCAGAGCAGTGGCTGAGAGGCACCGTCCATGGGGGCCGCCTGAAGGGACGTCCTGAGCACAGACTCCCCAGGTGTGACCTGCCACTGAGCTGACCGCTACAAGGGAACGGGGCGACTCACTGGGATGCCTCCAGCCAGCAGCCCTGGGGCTTTGGTGATGTGCGGATTTGTGTTCTGTGAGCAGGCTTTGCGGTGCATAAGGCTTCCCACAGTTCGCATGTGTAGTTCATGGGGGGACCTGCCCCTCCAGGTCAGGAGCTGAAAAGAGCAGACTCTGGGGCTGTGCCGGAGGGCGGTTGGCACATGCTGACCACGCATGAATGTCGTGCCACCAGACCAGGGCAGACCGGATGGCCAGGTGTGAGCCGGCAAGTGCTGGCACGGTGGCTCTGTGGGGCCCTGGCAGCTGGCCCATTGTGGATAAATGGGGTTCCTGTGGCCAGGATCCTCACTGAACTTATATGTAACTGGCCTGTGGCTATGCTACCACTTCCATACCTTTAGGCAATAAGCCATTATTGTGTTAATATAAAGAGTTCCACCCAGTACTCTACCAGAGACTGGGTGGCGGGGCTGCAAGGCTGTAGGAGAGCGGAGCGGAGGGCTGGAGTGGTGGCAGAGCCGAGGACAGAGGCCCAGAGGACGGCTGTGCAGGACGGCTGTGTAGAGAGGCCCAGAGGGGCCCAGAGGCAGAGACCGGCTTGCTGCATCCGAAGCAGCAGTGATAACACAGACTCGATCTGAGTGAATGGGATTTAAGTGACTGACCTGCCACCTGGAAATAAAGTTGGGTATAACCTTTTCACCCCAAGAACCCTTTGCTGTAAATTTCTTTGGTCACAATGAATCCATAGCGAACTTGCCTGGGGCTGAAACTCATTTGCAAGACCCCCATCCTCTGTCTTCTTCCTGCATTTCATCCGACATCCACACGGCCCATCCTCAGCCACCCCCGCCCGGGAGTCATCCTCCTCCTGCGCATCCCTGGATGGTGCAGCCAGCATGCAGCTCCAGGAGTTCGGTCCTGCAGTGCCCTCCACGCGCTCCCTGGATGGATGGTCCGTTCTCCAGATGCTCATTGGGCCCCATGGGCACCAGACCACAAGTGGGTAGGGGGGTGGGCAGGGAGTCAGCCCGTGAGCACAGCAGCACCCATGCTGAGTGGGAGCCGGCCCCACGCCCCAGGGTCTGGGGCAGCTTGCGTGTGGAGGCCCCTGTGGTGGCACCGTGGACACTGGGCCCAGAGCCCTGGGTCCTGGCCCCCCATAGTCTCGCTCTGTGGCCGTCCTGGGCTCCTCAGAACCCCCCCAGCATTTCCAGAGCCACTTCCCCGACCCAGGAGAGGTAGTCTTTCACGTAGGAGACTTGAAGCTTTTCGTCTTTGCGGCCCTGGGAGCTGGGATGAGCTGCCCAGCCTGGGTCCCAGGGCTGGGGTAACAACAGAGAGGTGACAGTGTGGCCTGTTTTGTACCCAAGAAGAGTTGGGGCTTGTCGAGCTGTTACCAACTCAGGCTGTTCTGAGGTGCAGGTGGTGGGTGGCGAACGTGGACAGCATCGTTTCCTCCGCATCGTTTCCTCAGCCTCCCAGCCACAGGCACAGCCAGGTCTCAGCGTTTTCCCTGGTTGTGTTCAGTAAGAGAAGAAATTTCCACCCAGGGAGCCTCTCCGCAGGGAAGCCTCTTGGGGATGTGGGGTGCTTTACCCACCACTGGGCAGGCGTGGGGGCCACACCACTGACCCCGCCCACCCGCCCCTGAGGAGCTACTCAGCTCAGGGTCTGCGGCCTGCAGGTCCACCTCCCACCTACGGCACTGATGGCTGTGAGTCCACAATGAGCCGCCAGGGGCGCTGGGCACAAACACCACACCAGATACCCCGAGCCTCCTGCGGCTCCGGCTGTCACACAGGCTCCCCTTCCCCGCACCGTGTCTTTGTGCAAGTTTCAGAACGAGGTCCTGCATCCAGAGTTAAAGACGGAAAATGTCAAGGTTCAAACACACGGCTGTGACCTGGACGTGGTCTTGCTGCCGTCTGTTGCTGTGGCTTCACTTCTGTGGTTTCCCATCCGAGCTCCCTGCTTCCCTCCCCTGTCCACGGCACCTGCCGTCATATTTTTTCCAGTTCTCCCCAAATCATGCCGAGAGCCAGTACAGGTTTCACAACTATCCTTTCACGGTATGGAGGGTCCACGGAGGCCCCTTCCCTCATGTGGGCATGGAGTGGGCTGCGAATCCCACACTCCCTCCAAGGCAGAAGGCAGCTCAGTGGGGGCATCTGCCGGGAGTTGTCCTCGGGCCACAGGGCTGCAGGCTCAGGAGCCTGAGAGAAGCCAGCACAAGAGGCTTCTTTCTCTCTCCACGCTGCAAAGGTCCACCTGCTCTTGAAATTTTAATTGGCAAACTTAAATATCGAGGCTGGCCTATGTGTTTTAAGTTGTCTGCAGGAAAAACAGCACTTTTAATCTTACAGAAATAGTAGGGCTCCTGAAAGAAGCCCAGGGCACTTACCCACCCACCTGCCACCACGTACCTGACCCTAACCCCTGCCCGCACACCAGCTTGCTCTCACCGCTGTGGGCCTGGGCCAGGGGCTCTTGCAACCTAAACAGTGGGTGCCATGTCCAAGTGCCTTGGACAAACGGCCTGGACCCCCAAGGAAAGCCTTTGCCTAGGGCATTCAGCTGCCTGCCTTCCTGCCTAAGAGAGAAGCACAGGGGCCACTGTTTGTCCCCTGTAGCCCAAGCCCGAGCCCACAGAAGCCCCACAGCCTGCAGCAGCCATGCTGGGTCCCAGGACCCACCCCCTAGCATCTGAGGAGCACTGAGGGGTCTTCCCTGGGCATCCGAACTGGCCAGTGGGTTTCACCTGGCTCTGGACGTGGGGCTGCTTCAGCCTCCGCTCCTGGCAACTAGATTGGCCAACACCCCTTGGTGGGCATCCCGCTTGTCCAGTGCAAACTCAAGCCTCTGCAGGCTTAGGGCGACAGAGAACTGCTACTGTCGGCTAATGAGTGGGGCTCCGTCCAAGGAGCACTGGGGCCCAGTGGCAGGGGGTGCTGTGAGGGGGACAGGTGGGTGGCTGCCAGGTGGTGGGTGTGTCCTCCAGCCCAGGTGTCATGCCTGTCACTCATCACATCTAGTTACCTATCTTCAGAATTCAGATGCTGTATTTATTTTTAGTTCTTAACATAACTTCTGCAACAAAATATCTGGGCAGAGTCGGGCAGATGACTTCTGGGTACTCAGAAAGGACTGAACAGGTCTATCATTTTTCTGTTTAAAGTCTCAGAGTGACACGCTAATTACACCATCACTTGGGGCTCAATACAAGCCTGGCATTTTCTTTGTGCAGATAAGAGATTAGGAAATTCTTTCTGCGTTGTTTATCCTGGTGCCTCTTATGGGAGTAACAGGCCTCATTCTTGATTTGTCCCTTGGAGGCCCTGGCAGGTGACGAGTCCAGCTCCCGGCCAAAATCCTTTGATTTTTTCCAGGGCCAGCCTCTCGGGGAAGCTGCCCTCTGCCCACGGTGCCCACTGGGGCTGACGCCTCTGCCCGCATGCCTGGCTCTTTGGGGGGCCTCTGGTGAGCCCCCTTCTGGAGGGGAGCCTTGGTTCAGCGCTTTTCCACTCCCAGCCCTCCTCCCCCTCCCCAGTCTGCGTCCTGACCCCCGACCCTTGCCAGCACTATTCTGGGGGAGCCAGGCACTTCCTCTGCCTCATATCATTGCAGTGACTAAAGGCCAACAGACACTGTCACCTGGGCTGGCTGCCCCAGTCAAGCGTGGGTTCCCAGCAGCAGGCCACGAGGCAGCAGCCCTCACCCACCCTCTGTGGCCAGGGAGGCTCCGTGGAGGCCAGTCGGCACGTCCGTGGCATCGGGAGTGGTGTCTCCTCCAGGCCTCCCCTCAGTGCTGCACGTCTTCCAGGCGTGGAAGGGGGCCACTCCGAGGCCAGAGCCTGGGGCCCCTGGAGGCCCGTCTGCTCCGTGTCCGGCCTTGGGCCTTGAGGCAGGAGTGAGGGGATCGCACTTCGGAGCCTGCTGGAGGTGCAGCTCTCCGGGGAGACTAGTGGCTGAGCAGTGAGCCGCTCTCCTCCTCCCGCACAGTCGGCAGCGGTTGATCTGCGTACGCCGTGAGACCCGACATGTGGCAGACAGTGGGCCACAGGCCACACGGCAGGAACCTGAAGCCCTGGAGAGGCAGGAAGGGCTTCCCAGGGCCTCTGGAGGGAGCGGGGTCCTGTAGACACTGTGATTTCACGCTCCTGGCCCCAGAACGGTGAGGCAGTGGCTGCGTGTTGTTCTATGTCTCCCAGCCTGTTTTGGGGGGTGTGCTGGGGCCACCCTGACACTCTCGTGTGTGTTGCTGAGAGACACGCTCTGGCATTCTGTCCAGATTGCATCTTCAGTGTATAAATACATTTTCAAGAGCATCTTTACCCAATTACACCCAGTTCTCATTCTTTGTGCTATTTTTAAGCCATTACAAGTCAGGTGGAGGGTCAGAGGGGTGGGTTTTGGCCAGGCTGTGAGAGGCCCACCCCACTCCTCTGCTGTCCTGTCCAGGGGCCTTGAAGCCCCCATTCTCAGCCACCCCTGCCCCACCTTTCCTCCACACTCATGCCCTGTGTCACCCTAGGGGTGCTGGTCGTTCCGCCTCAGATGAATGAAAGGGTGGGGTTTGCGGTTTGCCTAGCGGTCCAGCCTTGAATTTGTGGGGGCCTAGGACTGGCCAGACTAGAGGGCTGTCCCGGGAGAGCCAGACCACAGGGGAGGGGCCAGAGTCCTGGGGTGGGACTAGACACCAGGGGCCAGGTCCGAGCCAGGGTTGGGGTGCTGGAGAGAGCCTGGGCTGTGCAGAGGATGTGAGAGGTGTGTGGGCACTGTGAGCTGGGGTCAGGGCACAGCTGGAACCAGCCGCCAGGAGCTAGGATGCATTGCCAAATTTTCGGGAATTTTGCACGTGCTTGCAGCCCCCCGCAGTGGAGCACTTACAGGAGAAATGGCACACCAGGGCTCCTCTCCTGAGCCAGGGTTGGGCTGGTGTGCCAGAGGGCAGGGGCTGTGGAGGGCTTGTGGCCCGAGACCACAGTGGACAGTGCAGGGGATGCTGGCTCGGGGGGCCAACGGCATGGGAGTGTGTCCTGCTCTCACTCACCTCCATGTGCAACGGCAGAGACTTCCTCCGTTCCACTGCCCTTGGTCAGCCTGTTGCCTGCCCTGTGGAACATACTGTGGCCCCCACCAGGCCCGCCTCAGCACCACGTCTTGCAGAAAGCCCTTCCTGACCTCCCACTGCAGGGAAACCTGCCCACAGGCTGTCTGGGCTCTCTGGCCTCCTGGACCTCTGGCGGGTATGGGAACAGGGTGAGGGTGCAGTGGTCAGAGCAGACTCCACATAGGCGGCTTTGGAAAGCCTGTGCCCCTCTAGGACTGCGTCGCTCCAACAAGCCTACTTTTTGCCCCCAGGACACTCCACCCTACAGAGGGCTCTGAGGGCTTGGGGGATGCAGGGGTCGTGCCTCTGAAGGGCACCACATCTGCCCTGGTCTCGTTAAGGTGAGCCTGGAGCACAAGCCTGAGTGGAAGGCCACGGACAGAGCTCTGCACTTGTATGGTCTTGAGACCACCCCTCCCAGGGGACGATGGGGATGGACGGCAAGAGAGCCGTGGGCAGCTCTGCAGAAGAGGACGTTTCACTTTAGATGGGCCTCGCTGAATATCATTTACATGCAGTGAAATGCACCCCTTTGTACAACTGGGTGATTTTTGACAAGCGATGTCAAGCAAATCGCCACCACCAAAACGAAGGTATAAATACTTCCTTCCTCTGCCTGAAAAACCCCCTCCTGACCCTCCCATGCCCAGCCACAGGCCACCAGGATCTGCAAAGTTTAGAAGTGCCTTTTTCAGCCTGCATGCAAATGGGGTCAAACAGAACATACTCTCTTGTTCCTCTTGCTCTGCATGTTATTTTGACATCCAGCCATAGTGTCGAGCACGTCCGTGATTCGTTCCTCTTTGCTGCTGACCAGTAATCCACCGGGGAGGGACCGTAACCTTACACTCAGTTGACTGCTGATGGACACCTGCTTCTCGTTTGGGCCCCTACAAACAAAGCTGCTGTGAACCTTCTCTTCAGGGCCTGTGTGGACATGCATTTGAATTTCTCTGGAGTCAGTCCCTGGGAGGGGAATCACTCAGCCATGTGGTAAAAGAACATGTAATATTTTAAGAAATTGCTAAACTTTTTTCCAAAGTGGTTGTGCCATTTCCATTCCCCAGCTGCTATGAGAGTCTCGGCTCCTCCCAGTCCTCGTCAACACTTGCTATGCTCAGGCTTAAATTTTAGCCTCCCTGGGGCCGTGTGGTCATTGGGGTTTGACTTGCATTTCCTGGATGACCCATGGTGTTGAGCACCTTTTCATGAGCTTATGGACCTTGGTGCTGCTTCCCTGTGGAGCACCTGTTCAAACACTTGCCCGTGTCTGCCTGGGCCGTCAGCCTCTCTGCTGTGTAGTCAGAGCTCTTCTGGCTGTCACCTGCCTTTCCATGCACTCAGCAGTGTCTCTCAAAGACCGCATGATTCAATTTTGGTGAAGCCCAATTTATCAGGTTTTTCTTTTATGACTTCTTTATCTTACCTAGGAAACCTTACCGACTTCAGAGCTGGAGAAAATTTCCTCCATGTGTCTCTGATCCCTTCCAGGACCAGCTTTATGAGGAAGTCCGTGACCCATGCAAGTCACCCCTGTGGGTGGTGTGGTCCCTGCAGGGTTCAGAGGGGTCAGGGGTCTTTTCTTTTTCTCCAGAGAGATATCCAGCTGCTCCAGCACCATTTGTTGAAAAAAAATTATTCTTTCCCCCTGATTTATTTTGGCGCCTTTGTCAAAAATCAGTGGGCTGATGAGTGGGTAGATTTCTGACTCTATCGATACTCTGCCCTTGCCCCAGTGCTACCCCATCCCAATCACAGTCCCTTTAAAATTAGGTAGCATGAGTTTTCCAACTCTGTTCTTGTTGCCCCCAAAATCATTTTGCCTCTACTAGATTCTTTGCTTTTCCATATATGTTTTAGAATCAGTTTGTTGATTTCTTCGAAACATCCTGTTAGGATTTTGATAGCGTTGCTTTGAATCTATGGGTCAGTCTCAGGGGAAATTGGCATCTAAACGATACCAAGGTGTGAACAGTCTGCACTTGGCCTGTACCTTCCGGATATGGGTGATGGGCTTAGAGCTAGGAGAACTCATGCCTCCTGGCTGGGGCACGAAGAAGATGTCACCTTCCATCGAGGGCAAAGAGCTGGACTGTACACTCACTGATTGTTCTCAAAGGTGACCTGCCCGGAAACCCAGGGATTCCAAACATACTACTGCCCACCTGGAGCACCAGCCGGTAGGGCTGAGCGTGCGTCTCCAGCTCGCAGTGACGGACCACACTCTTGAGAGTGACTGGCCTGCGGTGGACAGC
The DNA here is from genome assembly GCA_032199065.1 of Smutsia gigantea. Taxonomy (NCBI): domain Eukaryota; kingdom Metazoa; phylum Chordata; class Mammalia; order Pholidota; family Manidae; genus Smutsia; species Smutsia gigantea. Next base: position 308,578 of record JAVSCE010003102.1, read on the forward strand.
TGTGGGGGCAGAGAGTGGCTCTGCTCAGCTCTTGGCTGCCAGGGGACCTAGGTGCCCTGGGGGCCTGTGAACCTGGGACACACGCCAGACCCTGGCCTGTGCCCCACTCACCATCCTGCACAGGCAGGTCAGTGGCCCCAGCAGATGAGCGGCCAGGTGTCCGAGAGCATCCCCCACAGGGCAGATGCCCCTGTGACCCAGGGAGAGAGGGAGGGAGGGAGGCAGTAGAGCACACAGCAGAGGCCTGGCAGCAGATTTAAGGGCAGAATAAGGAAAGCTGTCAAACCCTGAGGACTGCTTGACTGGAACTGGCCACACAGGACTCAGGGGAGGGCCTTGGCGGTGGGAGGACCGGGTCTGGCCCTGCATGGGCACCGGCCCCTCCTGCCACGTACTGCTGGTCCTCATGGCCTCCGCCCTCAGGTCTGATGGCTGCTTTCCCACCAGGCTGGCCAGTCCCAGGGGAGGTCAAGCCAGGTGAGTGGTCAACCTGCTTGAGTCAGTGTGAAAGCCAGCCAAGGGGTCTGGGGTTGGGGAGCCTGCGGCCTGCTGTCCACTGGGGGGCTCAACACTGCCCCCAGCTGGGCCGGCTAGTCAGGTCACTGCAGTGGGGGGTCAGGACAGAAGATCCGGAGACCCTCAGGCAGCAGCACAGGGTGGGGGGACCTGGCAGGTGGGACAGCGCCTCCGAGGAGACCCAGTGGAATTGGGCCAGTTCTGTACAACCTGCCCGTTCAGCCAGCTGGTGGGAAGACCCCACATGGGTGGAGAGGGCAGCGCTCGGGCCGCAGCCTGCCCCCTGAATGGCCCATGACCATCCAGCAGCTGGCTTGAGAATGACCTTGCCTCTGAGTATCCTATCTGGTGCCCTCGGGCAAGACCCAGACTCCCAGGAGTGGTTTACTAGCGTCCCACAGCCCGGAGCGCTGGGGTTTGCCTCTGGGTGAACAGCAGTCTCCAAGGAGGATGCATAAAATAAGCGACACTTCGTTAAAACTCCAGAGAGACAGAAGAGCGCCTCATGAGGCTCGTCAGTATCAGTACTAATGAATTATTTACTGAAGTGCCCAAGCAGGACATTTTTCTAGTTAATTAAAACCATGCATCTCACTAGCAGGGCTGTGTGTGGTTACGTAAGCAAGTTCCCAGAGACAGCTGAGGTGGGGACAGCATGTGGGTGACCTGGGGATCCCTGGGGCTGCCAGGCAGGGTCCCGGCTGGGAAGCAAGGTGTCAGGCTGGGGGTCTGCCCTTCCGGACATGATCTCTCCCTCGGCAGGGGCAGTGGGGCCAGGACCTAACCCCTGGCTCCTCCCTTCTTCGGGCCAGGCTTGTGACCCTGCAGCGTCGTCCTTGAAGCAAGACTGAGAACAGAGCAGGGGTCAACCCCAGGCTGGACTGTGACACACACACACTCCATGCCTGCCCTTAGGGGCCGGGCTAGCCTCAGCACAGCCCACTGCTCCACAAGACCCTGCTTCCATGACTCCTGACTCCATCCCACCCCTGAGATCCCACCCCGGCCACCAGGCCCTGTGCCCCCAGTTCCCCAGTGATGCCAGCAGAGCCAGGCAGCTCTGCACAGGGAGGTCTGGGGTCTGGGCCAGTCCTGCTTCCCAGGGTCGTGGGGCTTCAGCACATCCCTCTTTCCCGCAGCAGGCTGCACCCTGGCCTGCTCCCATGACCCGGGTCAGGGTGAAGAGGCCAGCCTGGCCCCCGCCATACCCTGAGGGGCAGACTTCTGCTTACAGGGGCTTCTCCTGGGCCCGGGGATGAATCACAGCAGCCGTGACCACAGCAGTACAGGTGTGGCCTCTCTGGTGGGGTGGATGCGCCGACGGGAACCCACGGGGCTGCAGCGCCCTCACCTCCCTGGCTGCCCTGGCACCCCAGCAACTAGAGCCCTCAGGACACACGGAGGGTCCCCTGGGGCATGCCGAGCCCTTGCCGCCTGCAGCTGACGGGCCCCTCTCCACGTGCCACCCCCTCGGGTGCAGAGCTGACTCACCACAGGGCCGCCCATGAGCCGGCAGCCCCTCCTAGGTGGGGGCATACGTTCACAATCACACAAGCAGTTTGCTGAGCACAACAAACGAGAGAGGTTTAAACGAGAACAACGAAGCCAAAGCCTAAGTATCCCATGGCAGCTGGGCCGGAGCAGCTCAGCCAGGCTGGAGGGAACCTCTGCAATGGCCGGTTGGGGGATTCTGAGAGCAGACATGGTTCCCATCCATCGCTGGGCAGCTGGGCAGCTGGGCATCATGTAAGGCTGCACCCCTGGATGAGCCCCAGAATAGGACACAGTCCTGGGCCCCAGAACGTTCTGCTGAGAAAGATGGCTGGGCATCTGGGTTCCCAGGGAGGGGTCAGGACTTGCCAACTCAATGGGGGCCAGATCCAGAGTCCACAGGCAAACTTGCCTGCTCCAAATGCTGAAGACAAATGACACAGGGACCCCCACACTCATGCACACAGGAACAGGGACCCCAAGCACCTGCACGTGGGCACAGGCACATGTCTATGCACGCACGTACACATTCATGTACACATGTGCACACACACTCCTACAGCGTGCATGTGTGCACATATGCTTGTGCATATTCATACACACACACACATGTTCACATGCATCCATGTGCTTATGCACATGCACACCATCCTAGTTTTCGGCTGGAGTATTTGCTGCCAGCACCAGCCCTGTGCAAAAGTTACCCAGCTGCAACCTCAGGGCAGCTCGCCCTGGGCTCTGTCAGAACTGGGGTGCAGGATGAGCAGGTGAGGACAGGGATGTGGCTTCCATGTGGCCACCCCAGGCAGTGTCCCCAGGACTCTAACTGGTGGGCTTTCTGGGGAGAAAAGAACTTCCTGGCCTCCTGAGCACCCTCCCCACATTAAAATCCAGACTATGGATCTGACTTTAACACCATGATTTTAAATAGGTTGGTTTTTTCTTTTTTTTAAGAAAAAAATTAAAGGGTTTTTCTACCCTGAAAATACATCCTCTTGCTTCTGTAATATCTATAGAAGATCCCCTGTGATTTCTTCTTTGTGAGGGCGGTCTGCTGAGCTTCCTCCGACAGCTCAAAATCTGATGTCAGTCGAGGCTGCCCCAGCAAGACACTCTTTCTGAACAAATGAAAAAATACATTTTCACAGATTTAGATAAAAGGTGAGATGGTTTGGGTTTGGAATGCTGTCCTTGCTGCGCCGTATAAATGCACATCCACACTGGCCCCCGTGTGCTTCGCTGGGGACACCGCTATGTCCTTGCACAGGCACAGGGCGTCCCACTCGCTGACAGACAGTGGGCAAAACCAGGCCCCCTGAGGGTGCAATGCTGTCCCTACCCCAGGAGGGAGGGCTCACCTGCATGGCCTTGGGGTCAGCCATAGCCAAGACCCCAGCAGGACAGAGCGTATGTGTCCTTCTGTGTGTTTGGGTTGGAAATTTGTGCTCACAGCGTCGCACGTGTGGACAGCCAACCACCTGGCTAAGACTTGGGCAGTGTCCTATTTGTGGCTGCAAGTGGCCTTTCAAGGGGTGTCAAGTGTGAACGTGGAGCTGCAGCCCTCAGCTTCCACCACGTCCAGGCTGTACCCTAGCGGGCTGCCAGCACCTCTCCACGCCAGTCAGTGCCCATTGATGCTCCAGGCTTGGCGTCAACAGAGGCACAGCTGCTGGAACTCCAACCCGAAGAGCCCCACAGAGCTGAGCCGCTCTGGGGCCAACACGAGGTCTGCTATGCGGGGCGGAGGCCACAGGGGCCACACACTGGCCTGAAAACCACTGGGAGTGCACAGAATCTTCCATAATTCTGCATCTCCATCTGCAAATGGGGAGCAAACTGAGGCCCCTGTGGTATCTGATGGCCTAGTCCTAGGCAAGCTCTCCAGGCAAGGCCTGTCGGGGGCCTGGGGAACCAGCAGTCACAGTTCCCAACATCTCTGGGCCGAAATCCATGGAGACGGAATGCCGGGCTCCGTTCAGGGCCGGGCTTGCCAGGGATGCTGGCCCTGGTGCTCACCTGCTACTTGTGTCTCTGACAGCACTGGCCCTGGCTCGGCCACCAGCTCTGCCCACTGGACGGCCAGTCTGGGCCTCGTGCAGTGCCTGCCCAGGAGGGTAGAGGCGAACTGTGCCCCTCAGGACAGCAGCACATGGTCCCCACCACCCAGCTGGCAGCTGAGTAAGGGGTGTGCTCAGTCTGTGACCCCAGGCCCAAATGCCTGGGGCCTCGAGGGCCCGCTGTCCCCTCGGCCCGTTGGGCACCAGAGTGCAGACTTGCTCCTCCTGTCCACCTGGCAGCCAGCTGGGCCAGGAGCCCTGCTCAGACACAGGAGGAAGCCCCACTGCTCCTTCCTGCCATGTGGCTAGATGTCGCCATGGCCTGGGTGGGATGAGGGAGGGATGCCCAGGTAGCTGGGGACAGTCACCTTCTCTTCCTGTGGGCAGTGGCAGATGGCAGTCCCAGGGGTCAGAGGGGGTGATGTGACATTTCCGGGCATTTGTGGATCACAGAACAAAATGTCTTTATACATCAGTTCCGTAGGGCCCTGCGTCTCAGTTCCCAAAAGCTACTCAGATGCTCAGCCCAATGCCCAGTCGGTGTGTGGCCCTGACAGTGAGGCTGTGCAAACTGCAGCCGGGACATGTGTGTGACCGTGGTCCCAGTCACACACATTGGAGGAGGGGCCAGTGGGCGGAGAACCAGCCGAATGTGGACCAGGATGTTCCCTGCTCCCAGGCGGCCAGCAGGGAAGTGACCACCCGCCATGGTGCAGAGACCCTGGCGAGTCGAGGGCTCATTGGATGGGACTCATGCTGAGCTCACTGGCCCATTCATCAGCTGGAGCTGTTGCCAGGCTGAGACACAAAATGTGGACACCAGCACGCCCCCAGCCCAGGCCTGGCCCGGGGACCATGCCCGCCCACGAGCAGACCACTCCAGCTGGCCTATGGAGCAGGTGCGGAGGCCAGGGTCTGGGTTCTGCTCCCACATTCCAGGCTGCCTGGGCTTGGCTGCAGTGATCCCAACGCTTCAAGCTTCCTCCTTAAACACCTGCTCTGGCAACTCAGCCTCACACAGGAGCCGCTTGGAGACCCACAGGCCACTCTGTCAGCCTCGATCTGCACCGCTGGCCACCCAGGGCACCTGGGAAAGAGGCAGGTGGCATTGTCCTCTCCACCCGGGGACGCTCGCCTCCCCTGAGGCCCAGGCTGGCTGTCCCGTGAGACCCACGGGAAACATCTTCCACCATTTCCTTTGTAACCTGCTGGTCGGCTCCTTCCTCCAGCTCCCTGCCCTTTGAAGGCCTTGTCCGCACCTCCCTCCCTGGTGGAGAAGCTTCCAAGGGGACACGGCACAGCCACACTGCATGCCACACTAATGTGCCACGGTTTCACTAAGCATGCATCTGTGGGACTCTTCCAAAGTGGGCGCCGTGTGTCCAGGAGCTCCTGGGCATGCATGCTGAGTGGGCACTCCTCTCTGGATCCCAGTCCTGAATACCACGGAGGTGGGTGCTACAGCCTTGAACAAACGCTGACTCCCAAGCCCCCCACAGGGTCAAGTGTGGATCATTATCTATAAATCTGGAAACTCAGTTGTCACTCAAGTGACCTTGGGTTTCGGCAGCTAAAAATATCTGAACCATAAATTTGACAAATGATTTCAGCTGAACGATCCATTAGTCGAAACCTCAGCTCCCCTCCTTATAATTCCCACTGGTATCTAATCAAATAATCAGGCATCATCAGAAGATTAGCCCCCCCTAAGCCATCAGGAGGGTGATTAATTTAGGAAGAATTTTCTGAACTTCTGTATGGTTCAGGAGTCAGGAGAAATGCCCAGGAGCCTGTTGGCCTCTGGGACCATGTGGAGATTTCAGGATGTGTCCCAAAATCCTGCTTCTTTTCCAAACCAGACAGGTCTGCCTGGCTGTGACTTGCTGGTCCCCTCGTGGCCCCCACATCCCCGACCAGGAGCTGTTCTAAAGAGCGTCTGACCTCGTGGACCTCAACAGAAGGGACCGGAGCTGGTGGACCCTCCCAAAACAGCTGCTTGGGTAGCGGGTCCAGACTTCCTCAGCAAGGAGTTAGTGCCGTCCGCGTCCCCACTGGGATCCTCTCGGGGCTTTTACACAGTCACCCAAGTTGGCAGTGCTGGCCATCTGCAGTGCTTCTGCACCAAAACGGAAATCACTCTAAAACTAACGCGAGGGCAGCCCGTTCGGGAGCAGGGCCCCACAGCTGTGGCTAACGCCCACCTCGTAATGCCCACCTGCACAGAACACCCTGAGCCGTCACTTGGCAGCACAGGGCCAGACATAGCTCCCCTGAAGAAAGAAGTGTTTCCCCAGTGAAGGTTTTCAGGGGCCAAGGCGCATGGACGGGAGGGCCTGATGTGGCTGAGACGACCAGCACTCTGATGCCGGGGCACATTGGTCACTGTTTGATTTATTTTTTTGGCAAATTTTTTTTTAATCTTGGTATAATTAATATACAATTACATGAGCAACACTGTGGTTACTAGACTCCCCCCCATTATCAAGTCCCCACCACATACCCCAGTACAGTCACTGTCCATCAGCGTAGTAAGATGCTATAGAGTCACTACTTGTCTTCTCTGTGCTATAAGGCTTTCCCCGTGCTCCCCCCCAACATTATGTGTGCTAATCGTAATGTCCCTTATTCCCCTTCTCCCTCCCTTCCCACCCACACCCCCAAGTCCCTTTCCCTTTGGCAACTGGACTCATTCTTGGGTTCTGTGAGTCTGCTGCTGTTTTGTTCCTTCAGTTTTTTCTTTGTTCTTATACTCCACAGATGAGTGAAATCATTTGGCACTTGTCTTTCTCTGCCTGGCTTATTTCACTGAGCCTAATACCCTCTAGCTCCATCCACGTTGTTGCAAATGGTAGGATTTGTTTTCTTCTTATGGCTAAATAATATTCCATTGTGTATATGTACCACATCTTCTTTATCCATTCATCTACTGATGGACACTTAGGTTGCTTCCATTTCTTGGCTATTTTAAATAGTGCTACAATAAACATAGGGGTGCATATGTCTTTTTGAAACTGGGAAACTGCCTTCTTAGGGTAAACTCCTAGGAGTGGAATTCCTGGGTCAAATGGTATTTCTATTTTGAGTTTTTTGAGGAACCTCCATACTGTTTTCCACAATGGTTGAACTAGTTTACATTCCCACCAGCAGTGTAGGAGGGTTCCCTTTTTTCCACATCCTTGCCAGCATTTGTTGTTCCTATTCTTTTCTATGTTGGCCATCCTAACTGGCATGAGGTGATATCTCATTGTGGTTTTGCATTTCCCTGATAATTAGCAATGTGGAACATCTTTTCATGTGCCTGTCGGTCATTTGAATTTCTTCTTTGGAGAATTGTCTGTTCATATCCTCTGCCCATTTTTTAATAGGGTTATTTGCTTTTTGGGTGTTGAGGCATGTGAGTTCTTTATATATTTTGGATATTAACCCCTTGTGGGATATGTTATTTACAAATATATTCTCCCATACTGTAGGATGCCTTTTTGTTCTGCTGATGGTGTTTTTTGCTGTACAGAAGCTTTTTAGCATGATGTAGTCCCATTTGTTCATTTTTTATTTTGTTTCCCTTGCTTGAGGAGATGTGTTCAGGAAAAAGTTGCTCATGTTTATATTCAACAGATTTTTGCTTATGTTTTCTTCTAAGAGTTTTATGGTTTCATGGCTTACATTCAGGTCTTTGATCCATTTTGAGTTTACTTTTGTGTATGGGGTTAAACAATAGTCCAGTTTCATTCTCTTGCATGTAGCTGTCCAGTTTTGCCAACACCAGCTGTTGAAAAGGCTATCATTTCCCCATTGAATATCCATGGCTCCTTTATTGTATATTAATTGACCACATATGCTTAGGTTTATATCTGGGCTCTGTAGTCTATTCCATTGGTCTATGGGTCTGTTCTTGTGCCAGTACCAAATTGTCTTGATTACTGTGGCTTTGTAGTAGAGCTTGAAGTCGGGGAGCATAATCCCCCTGTTTTATTCTTCTTTCTCAGGATTGCTTTGGCTATTCAGGATCTTTTGTGATTCCATATGAATTTTAGAACTATTTGCTCTAGTTTGTTGAAGAATGCTGTTGGTATTTTGATAGGGATTGCACTGAATCTGTAAATTGCTTCAGGCAGGATGGCCATTTTGACAATATTAATTCTCCCTATCCATGAGCACGGGGTGTGTCTCTATTTATTGGTATCTTCTTTAATTTCTCTCATGAGTGTCTTGTAGCTTTTAGAGTATAGGTCTTTCACTTCCTTGGTTAGGTTTATTCCTAGGTATTTTATTCTTTTTGACGCAACTGTGAATGGAATTGTTTTCCTGATTTCGCTTTCTGCTAGTTCATTGTTAGTGAATAGAAATGCCACAGATTTCTGCATATTAATTTTGTATCCCGCAACTTTGCTGAATTCAGATATTAGATCTAGTGGTTTTGGAGTGGATTCTTTAGGGTTTTTTATGTACAATATCATGTCATCTGCAAACAGGGACAGTTTGACTTCTTCCTTGCCAATCTGGATTCCTATTATTTCTTTGTGTTGTCTGATTGCCGTGGCTAGGACCTCCAGTACTATGTTGAATAGAAGTGGGGAGAGTGGGCATCCTTGTCTTGTTCCGGATCTTAAAGGAAAAGCTTTCAGCTTCTCGGTGTTAAGTATAATGTTGGCTGTGGGTTTGTCATATATGGCCTTTATTATGTTGAGGTACTTGCCCTCTATACCCATTTTGTTGAGAGTTTTTATCATGAATGGATGTTGAAGGTCATCGTTTATTTATTCAGCAACGCATGCTGAGACCCCCTAAGTGCTACTGAAAGGTCCACATGGGGACAGGAGCAGGTGCCCGGGCCGCATGGCAGAGGGTGGGCGTGTGTGCAGCTGAGCGGCCAGCTGGGTCCAGTGGGGCGGGTAAGGGCAGCAAAGGTTGGCGTGAGCAGAGTTGAGATGCATCCCATTCAGGCAGGATGGGCAGGATGTCGAGTGTGGAGATGAGGGAAAGACAGGACCCAGCCAGATCTCCAGCTGAGCAGCTGTGGTGACTCTGCCACACTGGCAAGTGGTGGGAGCCGAGCAGCAGCTGCCTCAGGCCCTATGGCAGAGCCTCCAGGGGTCGCTGGTCCAGCCGGAGCCAAGAGCTGAAGCCAGGGTGGACTGTGCCCCTGAGGGATGCTGCTGGCAGGAGGAGAGCTCTGAACACGCACCCCAGTGCTGGGCGGCTACTGCAGGAGGCTGGGAGGATGTGCTCGACGAGTCCATCAGGCCTTGTGGCCAGCCAAGGAGGCCAGGTCGTCACCACAGAGGGAGTGGCCAGGCAGCCCTGCAGCAGGAGGGGGACACAGGCCAGGGAGGAGCAGGGAGCAGGGTGCCAGTAGGAAGGTCCCTGCCCCAAGCTCAGAGCTCATGACCTGGCCCCAGGGCTTTGAGGGAGACACGTTTGCTCCAAGGAACCTGGGCCATTGTCCCTCAGGCACATGGTGGTGGCCCACCTGCCTCCCTCTTTGGTGGGTGGGTCATGGTGAGTGAGGAGCCCCACCACAAGCCTCTGCCAGATGGGGCCCCCGGGTCACAGGTGTTCCCCACTTGGGTCCTGTCAGGCCAGCCAAGGGGCACCCGTGGGGAGGGGCCATGGCTGGGGCCGTGGGGAGGAGGCCGTGTTTTGTTGGCAGTGCCAGAAAGCATTTGTTTCTGAGCAAGGGCTCGGCACACAGAAGCTGCGTCCTCCCTGCATCCCAGCCTGCGATGGGGAGGCCTGGACATCTGGTCTGGGACGGGGAGGGGGTCCAGGCTGAAGACACCCCTTGATCCCTGCTGGTGGAATGGGCTCCACATGAAGCCCCATCACTGGAGGCTCAGGGCCTTAGTGAATAATCGTGCCCCCAAATTAAATAGGGAGCCCGGATGAGCCGGCAGAGCAGCTCGGCCTTTTCTTCCATAGTAACGAATGTGTGAAAACCCTGAGCTGAGCTACAGCCTGGGGGCCACATGGCCCAGGACCAGGGACGCTTGGGGCAGAGGCTGCCCTAGGGTCTGAGGCCAGCCGCCGGTCAGCCCAGACGTAGCTGACCCAGAAGCCCACTGTCCCACACCCCTCGCCCACTGGACACGGCCTCAGCTCCGGGCAGGTCGGGAGTGCAGGGGGGTGCGCTGACCCCACCTTGGAACTTGTTCTAACGCCAAGAAGCCTTTCTTTGGGTCACCCCAGCCCAGTCACGGGGGCAGCATGTTCCCGTTAAAAATACGGCTTTGAAAGCATATCCCTGAGCTGACGTTGGGAGCCACATGACACAGAAACAGAAATCTGAGCCCTGAGCTGGTGCCGGCAGGTGTCAGAAGGTTCGTTAAAAATTCCTACACTTTCTAACGAAAGCCGAGGGTGTCCTGTCAGTGTGCGACCGTCAAAAGGAAAGGGGGCGAGCGCCTCTTTATTGATCAGCCTTGCAAAGCCCACCAGTTTTATTTCTGAAACCCACATCAGGAGCCCTCTGATCCTTCCAGCATTTGAGGCAACTCGTTCAGAATCACAGAGACATCCTCGGGCCACGCTGGGCCGTCGCCCAGGAAGCCAGCTCAGGGCCAGCCTTTGAGGGCGGGCGCACTTTGGGGGGCACTGAGGTCTGGTCCCAGGTGGGGAAGTGGCAGGCAGAATGGCCACCGAGGCACTGCTGTGTGAGTCAGCGGCCGGATGGGCCATGCGGGTGGGCAGGCCATGTCCCACACAACTCGCACCCACACCTTTCTCCCCGCTGCCCTGAGGCTGGGCATGCGCAGGAGTGGGGCTGTCCTTGCATCTGCTCACCCAGAGCTGCCAGACACTCAGTGCCCTGACTGAGGACACCGCTGGAATCCCCCACTCCTCTACTTGTTCAAATTTGTTTAAATATCTCAGAGCTTGCCACTTGGAGCCACCTTGCACCCTGCAGTGTTTTTAAGACCAGTGAATGCGGTGAGGTGATTTTCTTCCCAGCTCACGCCTGCTCAGAGCGAGCTTCTCGGCTGCACAAGACATAGGGCCTTGGTTCCTGTGAGCTGGGGGCCCACGGCGAGGGCAGGAGGACCAGAGGGCTGGCCATGTGGCCTCATGTGCTGGTCTCCACCTCTGGCTGACAGCCCACACCAGACTTGGGAGATCGCTGCTGTCCTCCCTGGCCCCCTCCCTCCCCAACCCCAGCCCAGGGAGCCGCAGGCCTGGCCTCACCGTAACAGGGGTGCGGGGCAGTGTGCACAGCAGGGCTACCACTGTGCTCGGGGTCACAATCCAGCTACCCCCACCCGAGCCCTGTCCACCCATCGCCTTGTCCCCACCCCAGGAGCAAACTCCACCCTCTTTGCCCAGCCTGCACACCCTTTGCTCTGCCCGAATGGCACCTCCAGGCTGGCATGGGGGTGCAGACGGCTCCGTGTCTTCAGGTGCTCGCTTGCCTCCCCCCCACATCCCCCGCAGACACGGCCAGCATCTGACTCCAGTATGGACCCAGCACCAGCCCAAGTCAGTGGGTCCATTGTTTGACCGGCCCTGGAGGCAGGGACACCTGCCGGCCGGTGCTCAGGAGGTGCCCCCAGGCTCCAGCCCGGAGCTCACGGTCTGCCTGAGTGCAGGTGGCATGTGGTCTCAAAAGTGTCGAAGGGACCCAGGACACCACCGTCCGGCTGGAAATGGGCTGCTCAGACAGCAGGCTCTGCTCTGTGGTCCCCAGGAGAACACCCATCACCCACCCTCAGTGCCAGCTGGCAGGGAGGGAGGCTTTTCCTGAGAGTGGGGGCCCAGCCATCCAGGCCCTGGGTCTGTGGCCCCACCAGGGACCAGCGAGCCACCCACAGGTGGCCCCACCTGAGCCGCCACTTACAGGTGACACGAAATGCATCTGGAAACATCCCGGTGGCTCTGCTGGGTGCCCGGGGTGCGAGGGGTGGGGGGGTGGGGGTAGCGGGTGCTCAGGTTACTGCCTGTGGGTCTTGGAAGTTTGGGGGTCACTGCGAAGGGGAGAAAACTCATCTTGCCTTGGGAGGGGGGCAATGGGCAGAGGCGGAATGGCTGTCCATTTGCTGGGGACGACACAGGCTGCCCGCCCATGGGAGAGGCCTCCCCTCCTGAGGGCCCACCCCACCCGGGGCTTCAAACGTGGGCCCCTTGGCACTTTAATTGCCCTAGACGCAGCCCAGCTGCCCCCTCGCATGGCCCAGGGCCCAGGGGTTAGGCAGCCAGGGTCCACGGCACCAGTACAGAGGTGCCAGTACCAAGGGGTACCACCAAGCTCCCAGTATTTCTGGTGCAGGCAGTGGGCCTGCATGTGGAGTTCTGTGTACACTCTCTTAAGGAAATGTTGCTGTGACCAAGAAAGTGTGCAGGCATGTGTGTGTGAACATTTACACACATGTGCATGTGCGTCACTGTGTGTTTATATCCCAGCATGTCTGTCCTCTGACCTCTGGCCCACTACTGCCCAGTGTGTCTGTCCTGTGACCCCGAACCCTGTCTTCAGGGCAGCAGTTCTCAGCCGTGGCTGCAATTAAGCCCCGGGACCTTTGAAAGCATCAGGGATGCCAACTGCACACCAGGCCCAGTAGGTCTAGGTCTCTGCGGCGCGTCTCTGCGCTCAGGGGCTCCTGAAGCCCTCCAGGACCTGAGTGAGGCTGGCGTGCGGCCTGCTGGCTTTGGCCTAACTGCTGCTCCTGCATTTATCCCAAAGCTTCACTTTGACCGCATTCTCTTTGGTTAACTTCAAGTAAAATTAACTTGTTTTATTAAAATACCACATGTATATTACCATTTTCTCAAATTGTTTCTTTCTAGCCATAAATATGTGCAAACAGGTATCTGCATTGAGTGGCTGGATTTTGGATAAGTTTTTTTACTTTCTTGGTGGTTTTCTGTGTAGTTTGAAGCATCTATCACAGTTTCAAAAGCAATTAAGTCGTTACCATTAAAAGAGAAAACACCATGGAATGCGACTCAGTAAGAGCAGAGCAGACACTGCGCCTAAGAGCCCAGGACTCCGGTTCACGGGGGGTGGCCTCCCCAGGGGCAGGCAGAGCAGTGGGTGTGACCTGCGGCTCTGGGAGTCTGAGGCCTGGGTGGGGAGAGATTGGTAGCACCTGCCCAGCACCTTCTTCCCAGGAGCTGCTTTCTTAGCTCAAAGGAGATGATGTCTGTAAAAGAGACTCACCGACATAAACAGCTGCCAGATATTCCACGTGTCTCAGCGGCAGCCAGTGTGAATTGAAATGAATATGTTAATTCAACAAACCTTGATGTTTTCAGAAGGACAAGTCTAAGAAAGATGTTTCCAAAACTACTTAAAGAGACTAAACAGATTTTTGATTTGTAGAGAAAACTTGTTTTAAGAAACACATTAGTGTTTAAGATCTACATGGGTGAGGCGAGGGAATCTTTCAGTACAGCTAAGACAGCTATACATTTTTTATTGACTTTTCTCAAGTCAATGCAGTTTTGGGGTATTTTAGGAAAACCTTTTATGATAAACTTTCTGTTTCTGCTAGTATACAACCTTTTGAATTATATTTACTGTAAAAAGATGATGTTATATTACAGAATTTAACCTGTATGCCCCACTCCAAAATTCTGAAAACAAAAAACTTGAAGTAACTGGAACTAAGAAGGAACATTTTCTCTTCCCAAGAAAAATTTCAACTCTCAGGTCCAAGAAGAATTCCAAATAAATAGTGAAGATGTGACCAAGCAAACTACGCCAGAAGCGTTGGGCCCGGCCACCCAGGGGCAGGCGGCAGAGCTGCCCAGGCATCTCAGGCATATCCATGTGTGTGTCGAGCAGCGGGGTCCTTCAGGGGCTCCCTGATTGTCCCCGTGACCCAGGAGCAGGGGGTCCATGCCAGGTCTCCACAAGCAGGCTCAGCTGCGGTCCCAAGCACACTGGGCTCCGGGAAGAGATCTGATAAGTGGACGTGGCACAGTAGCTCGCCATGGCATCATCCATACCCGGCAGGGCAGCCGCCGCCTGCAGCGCCCGGCTGAGCCCACGAGTTGGCCGCTGCCCGCAAATGTCACCCAAGTTTCCCCGTTAACATTTAGGTTGAGGATCTGCAAAAGCCATCTGGGGGGACACTGGAAGGTAGCTTCAGTATCTTGTTGGAAGTCTCTCCTGGCCTTACAGGTACAGGGAGGTAACCTCTGTGATGGCGAGGAGTCAGGGCACCACTCACTGAAGTCCCCCCAGGTGTGTCCCAGGTGTGACCACTGGGTTTTGAGCTCCTGGTGTGTGCCAGGCACTCATGGGGCTCTGGAAGCTGCTGCAGCAGCCAGCGGGCACCCAGCTCCCCCAGCAGCCAGCTGGTCCTCGATAGTGAAGACCACGGCACTGTCCGAGTTGCAGGCATGACAGACACCCCAGAGCACCTGCCCACCCCGGGGAGGAGCCGAGCCCCAGCCCCAGCCTCTGCCCTGCCAGGGGCCTCCCAGGAAAGTCTCAGTCTCTGTCCTCCCACTTGGCAGGCTCAGCCCCTGCCAAGCCCTGGGTTAGAGCCCAGGAAGAGTCTAATGGAGCCTTTGGCTTCTACAAAACATAAATTTTAATTAAATTCTCAGTATTGCTGTGAATTACAGCATGATAGCAACCTTAAAAGAACTCTACTTGAAGCAGCATGTCAGAAGCAAAACACCACGCATGTGCAGCCTCTCACCTGCCAGGCTTGCTTCCTGACCCCCAGGGAGCCCGGAAAGTCGGGCCACCACATGGCCTGTCCACTGCCACCGTGGCCTGAGCGCCCTCTGATGGCGAGACCCTCGCTTCTCCTGGGTCCCCTGAGCTGTGGCTGCAGACAGGGGGAGAAGCACTTGCTCCCCCAGCCTGACTCCTGGTCCGGGACCAGGGGCGAGCCAGCAAAGCACGGGTCCCGGGAAGCTCCTTGCGTGGCAGTGTGCCCAGGGCACACACGTGCTGTCCTGGTTTTCACTGTTTGCCCACAAAAGTGTGTTCTCATGTCTGGTCTGCGTGGGATTTGCAGAAATGAGCCATCACTGGAATGGGGACCAAGCCCTGAGCCTCAAGGCAGGACATGCTGCAGCAGGATGCAGCCAGGCTCCCCCAGCCAGCGGCTGGGCAGTGGGCTCAGCTCACACGCGTGGGGCAGCATGTGGCTCCTGTCGGCCGGCTTGGACCTGGAACCCGCTTGCTTTGTGGAGAGCGTGTACTTCCTGGCCAGACAACTCCCAGCCGGCCGATTAGCCTCCTGACCAGGACCTGGGTCCCCGGCCAAGAGGCCCAGCCTTTGGAGCCCAACGAAGACCGTGCTGAGCTGAGTGAAGACCACTGAAAGCACAGAGGCCATGTGTGGGGAGGCCGGGAGGACACAGCACCACCCACCAAAACAGTGGGCCTTCCTTACCTAAAATGCCCTCCTAGTCCCCAGTTTGGAGCCCATTAGGAATTCTTTGCACACAACACCAGCCTTGAATAATGAATCAAACTGTCTTGGTGTGATTGATTTTTTTAAATGATCCATTTGCATACTGTGATTAATCAGGCTGCTGGCCTGCGTCCTCTGCCCGCCCCAGGGGTGGCCGGTGCAGCAGCCCCTCCAGGTCAGGAACTGGGTAGATGGATGGGGAAATGCAGGGCCCCCAGTGGAGATTTGGAGAGTGAGGGGCAGGCAGCGCCACCACGGCTTTGGATGTCCCCGCCATGAGAAGAGGCCGGGCGCAGCCCCAGAGTGGCGAGTGGCCACATGACCCTCTTCAGGTCATCCACCCATCGAGGCTGTCTCGCCCCCAGAGCCCCTGCTTCCTTCCCGTCCTCAGGCTGGCACTGCCTCCGGACCCGGCCCAGCGTAGCCTGGGCATCTGCTGAGAAGGACTCGGGACAGCTCGGGCCAGGCACAGCTGCAGTTCGTGGTCGTCCCTCCCAGGCCCGGGTGGCCTGCAGACATACCCACAGAGGAGTGGCTGACACTGGGCAGCTGTCCCTGAGGACGTGGGGTCTTGGGCGAACCCCTGGGATGGGGGAGCCAGATGCCCACCCTGCCGGGTGCTGACAGGCACCTCTGGAGGGCCCAGACCCCGGGTGAGGCGAGTCAGCGAGGAGGGCAAGGAGCCCAGGCAGCGTTGCTAGACCCTCGCCCGTGGCCCTGCTCCCCCTCGTGCTCGGTGGGACTGTCCAGGAGGGGCACACGTGAGGCACAGCCTCCTTCACAGCAGTGCAGCCTAGCCCTGCCCCAGCCCAGCTCCCCTGAAGGTCCTGGGATGCCCTCTGGATGGAACATGTGGGATGGGGCAGGTCCAGGCCTGGGCACCAGGCAGATTTGTACAAATGCACATGGCTGGGGTCCACAGCAATGGGATTCTGAGATGGCTGGGGGTATCTGGGTGACGGGGCCCTGGGAGGACCAGCAGAAGGTTCTGAAGACTGGGGCCTCCAAGCCTGGGCCCTTTGATCTGGAAATCAGATGTCCTGGGAAACAATCCTCGTGCCGGGGGCACAGAAGGCCTGGAGGCACAGAGCCTTGGCTCACGGCTGGCCTCTGTCTGCACCATGCTCCCCACAGCTTGTCCACAAAGGAGGCACCAGTGAGCCTGGGGTCAGAAGGGTCTGGTCCCTTCCACCCCCTGCTCTGGCCCTGCTTCCCCCTCTCGCAAGGGCGAGTCCAGGCCCATGGCCCAGCAGCCCCCATGAACGAGGGCGCCAGCCTGTGCTGCTCATGGGCCTCCCAGAACAGCACCCTGAGGACTTGGCTGTGAAGCTGCCCAGCGTCCTGGGGCAATGTGCTCCCCGAGCGTGGGACAGGGAGGCAGGGCAGCCCAGGGCCGCACTGGCACTTCAGATGCCTGGCCCAGCCTTTCTGGAGGAGTGAGTGCGGAGGCCCTCGGGGCTCCGGTGGGCCCTCAGCTCTGAGGGGTCTCTGTGCCCCCCGGGCTGCTGACAGCTGCGACAGCACCTATGCAGACAAGGCCCAGAGCAGTGGCGGGACGAGGGACCCTTCACGGTATCGTGCATCCAAGGCCCAGGGAGGAGCCACGGGACCCTCCCTGCAGTGATATCAGGGCATGTCCACGTGCACCGACACCGCAGAGCCAGCCGAGAGGACCTTCCCTCCACTGAGCGCGGCAGTGAAGCCGCATCACACCTGAAGGGGCTCCGAGTTAGTGGTGCAGGCCTTGCGATGCCCAGTGCTGTGCTCTGGGGGCAGCTGCAGGGCCTGCCGATGGCAAGGGGCTCATTTTCTCTGCCACCCCTCTCCCTCTGATGCACTTATCACGGAAGCCCTCTGCAGTGTCCTCCCCACCTCCGGGGTTCACAGGGCCAAGGTGACATTTCTCCAGTGGGGCTGTACTGAGGAGAAATAACAGCTGGGAGGTTGGTCAGGAGACTGGCCTGGACCCCGCCCCGCCTGGACACTCCCCGCACCAGGACCCTGCCCACCTAGGCCCCGCCCCACCTGGACAGGCCCATGCGCACGTTTGAGGAGGGCTCAGGCTCCCGGACGGTCAGTGGTCCACATATGTTTGCATGGTCGCCACAGGGCTGTGGCCCTGTGAGCCCAGAGGGGTCCTAGAGAGGCCTCCAGGCTACCGGGCTGTGCTAGGCAAGTCTGACCAGCACAGACAGACGGGCTGAACCCAAGCCCAGTGGGGAGAAATGGTTAGCATCCCTTCTTCGCTGAGCGCCTCTTGGGTGCAGGAGTCTCTGGTGAAGGGGTGAGAGGAGAAGATGGGGTGTGTGGTAGGGGAGGGCTGGGCAGGGGCTGGGGCCATGGCTGGAGAACCAGAGGGGTCTCTGAGGCCAGGGGCTACACATGCTTGGGAGGCCTAGACCAACGTTCCTGGGAATGTGGCTACTGCAGAATGCCTGGCCCCGCCCCCAGAGCCCTCTCCCACGGGGCCTCAGGGCAGCAGGGCCCCTGCTCCGGGCAGTCGGGCTGTCTCCTGGGTCCAGCCTGTGAGTAGGGTGGCTGCCAAAGTGATGCAGGGGCCCAGCAGGGGCCTCCCCCTACCCCGCCCTGTAGCAGTTCTGTGCCTCTGGGGAGCGTAGCTCATGGACAGGGAAATTCTTCACCGGTGACTCTGGCTCTTCGTGATGAGGACATTTGCACTTGGAATGTTCTAAAATGTACTCGTGAGACCATTATAGAGTCGCAGGATCTCGGGCTGGAGGGTCGCGGTGGCCACCCCATCCAGCCAGAGCGTGAATGCCTGACAGAGATCTGGGGCGGGGCATCGGCTCTGCCCCGCCCAGCCCCAGCCCCAGCACCTCCATGCCGCCGCCTCGGTGCTGATCTGAAACACCCGTTTCACAAGCAGCTCACAGAGGGGCCTGCGGCTGGAACTTCCTTCCCTTCTGTGACGAACCTGATCTGGGCGCTGAGCGTCCACTCCGACCACGTCCCAGGCGAGTCCCTGCCACGGGCGTCTTTGCCGTGCTCTGCCCTGTGTTCCAGGGGTGGAGTGTGACCTCATCACAGGGGCCAGGCATGCGGCTTTGGGTCAGATAAGGGTTCAGACGTCCTCCAGCCTCTCTCCCTGAGTGGTCAGTAGTGAGTCCGTGAACCTGGAAGGCCCAACGCCGGCCCTGACTCCCAGCCGCCACGATGCTGGCAGCCGCTGTGGCCCCGCATTCCTGGCCCTGCTGCCCCCTGGTTTCCCCTGCCACATCTCCTCTGATCACCCAGACGTGGCTGCAGGCCTGCGTCCCCTGGTCACAGTCTTCCCAGGGCCAAGCTCACGATCCACTCTCCCCCTTAGCAGAAACCGCACCCATCACACGTGCCCTCCACGGCCTGAGGACCGCAGGGGCGGTCGGAAGCTCCTGGCCTCCTCCAAGGGAGCACTCCGTGGGAAAGGTAAGGGGAAAGACAACAGCCAGGCAGGCAGGCTGTCAGCCGTTGTAAGTGGTAGGTATTTTTCTGAAAAGACCTGTGCCTGGCGAGCCCACCCTTGCCTGTGTGGGTGCTGGCCCCCAGCTTGCGGGGCTCCCGTGTTTGGTGTGCCCCCCACCCCCTGAAGCTCCCTTCACGACCCGGGCAGCCTGGGTCTGCCAGCCACGCAGTCCACTCAAGCAGTTACCTTGAGGAGTGAAATCCAAACCCCAGCAACACTCTGCCTGTAGCCAGCAGCCGCAGCTTTGCTGCTCTGCGCCAGAAGGGTTCTAAAAGCAAGTCCTTCAGGGGCACCACCCCTTCCACAGCCTGGCCCAAGATGAGGGTCCTGTCCTCGGGCAGGAGCGATTTGCTCTCTAGCTAGGAGAACAGTGGGTGAGTCTCTCAGCTGGGCCTTGGGATCACAGCCACGTCCCAGACCCCTGCTCCCTCTGTGTCTCTGGCTAGGGGCAGTGGCCTCCATGCCGGAGAGTGGACGGACTGGCCGAGGTCGGG
This sequence comes from Smutsia gigantea, assembly GCA_032199065.1. Classification (NCBI taxonomy): domain Eukaryota; kingdom Metazoa; phylum Chordata; class Mammalia; order Pholidota; family Manidae; genus Smutsia; species Smutsia gigantea. The sequence continues at coordinate 327,965 of JAVSCE010003102.1, forward strand.
CAGGGGCTCGGCCAGGCTGGGGCAACGTTCCAGCCCCAGTGACCGCTGCTCATTAATGTCGTCAGGCTCTGAAAGAGCAGAAAGGTCTGGAACCTTCCTTGTGCTGGTAAAAGTTGGCACTTTATGGGAAAACTGAATGAGCAGGAGGGTGCCTACAGGGCCAGGGAGCTGGTCCAGTCCCAGGGCCCCCCACGGGGCTGCTGTGGCTGAGCCTGCCTGTCCAAGTGGTCTCCGGCCAGAGGCCCAGTCCAGCCGTCTAGGCAGGCTTCCTAATATCCGGGTGCCTGGCAGGCAGGGTGGCCTCGCCCGCATCTGTGCTTGCACAGTGCTGGATGGGCGTGTGTGGACACGATGCACCTGGGAATAGCGCCACAGCCCTTCAGCCTGGCACAACCTGGCATCCCAGAGTGTGGTCCTCTGGGCCCACGGCCCTGGACCCTGGTGGAAGGAAACCTTCTCCACTCGATTCCCACGCACCATAGCCTCTCGCCCACAGGAACACCTACAGAACAGTGGTGAGCAGTTAATTGAATCTGCTAGTTAAATGTGCACTAATTAAATTTGCTATTGATGCGAAGACAAGACTGACGAGATCCCTCGTGCATCAGCGAAGAAGCTGCTGCCTCTGGAGGGGGCTGCGTGTGCTGCTGACTCATGCCCCCAACGCTGCCCCTTCTTCCTGCCGGCTGCACGGACTCTTCATGAGTGTACTCACATTGCGTGGACAATTTAGACTTTTTCTTTTTTGGGTTTGCTGTTTTGATGAAAAGAGAGCATCTGTCTTCAAATGAAAATGGTTTCAGCAAGTTAAATCCAAATCAAAGAAGAAAGCTTGAAATTAATTTTTGAAGTCTTCCACGTGTTATTATTGTTTGGTGCCCAGACTAATGGATCTGCCCCAACCCAGCCAAGACCACGTGCTGTGCTGCCCCGAAAACCAGCCAGTGGGAAGGGCCAGGTCACTGCTTGCCTGAGACCTGCCTCAGGGAGCCAGTGGGGTTGCGTGGAACAAGGAGACCGTTTCAGTGGAGATCCAGCCACGTGTCACAAGCAGAGAGGTGGTTTTCCCATTCCAAGGCTGATCCAAGTCTGACCATTCCCCGCAAGGTGTTCCCTCCAGGTGTCTCCCTAGGTGTCCCCCCAGGTGTCCCCTCCAGGTGTCCCCCAGTTGTCCTCCCAGTTGTCCCCTCCAGGTGTCTCCACAGGTGTCCCTTCAGGTATCCCCCAGTTGTCCTCCCAGGTGTCCCCCCAGGTGTCCCCTCCAGGTGTCTCCACAGGTGTCCCCCAGGTATCCTCCCAGGTGTCCCCCAGGAGCACAGTTCCCATTTGTACTCATCTGATATACATTTTTCCCACAGGTTCCATCTGGCACCAGCACTCAGGGTCTCAGCAACTGGTCTGGGCGATACGTTCCTATGGCCTGTGAGGGCCGAGGCCAGACACTCCCACCCCTGAAAACCTGCTCTGGGGGCTTGACCCGCAAGGACCTGACAACAGAAAGGAAGGTTCCCATGTCCCCCATGGACGCCTGCAGCCAGCGGCCAGCACAAAGAACGAGTCCGATCCCAGAGGGGGTCAGCCTCCTGTGGGCACTTGCCCTCTGGGCAGCCATCAGCTCCCTGACCCGGTCACGGACGCTCAGCACGAGTGGCTCCACAGTGTAAAGTGGGAAGCACCCTCTTCCTGCCTCCAGCTGCACAGGCCTGCAGTATGGACTGAGGTTGGTGGCTGGACTTCCCTGTAAATCTGGTCTGAGGCCCTGAGGAGCTAAGGTTTGTAGTTTGTAGGGACGGAGCCGGTGCAGTGGACCCACTGTCGCTCCCGGCCCCGCTCGTGCTCAGCCAGGGGCAAGGCTGGGTGAAGGACCCCATTCCTGGAGGACCTCCGCCATGGCCCCACCAGGCCAGCTCTGCACTGGGGATGCCACGCTGAGCCGGCACTACAGGCCGAGGCACCCACGGCAGGGCCCTCATGGGTCAGAGGTCGCTTCCCAAATGCTTTGAGGGGTGAAGCTGTAGTTAGGCTGTGTCTCCAGCCCCAGCACAGTTTTTTCCAGTTGTATTGAGAATAGTTGACCTCCGTCATGTAATCTCAGGGCACCTGCAGGTTTGAAACACGCCGTGAAGGGTGAGCCACATGCGTTCCCTACAGACACGACGACTGAAACAGCCATCTCGTGACAAGAGCTCGGGATCTGCTCCCTAACCTGGTGCCTGGTTTGCACCCATTCACTCTGCCTGCGCTTTGCAAGAGGGGCTGGCATGTCTGCCCAGGCCTTCAGGGCTGCCTGCCAGGCCACCCACCACTTCGGGGCCACAGCAGCAGGGCAGCACATGGCAGCTGCCACATGTTGTTTCCTACCCTTTGTTGGGAGCAGCTCCTGTCAGGCCTCCGGACCCTTTACACCCCCTTCCAGGCGTATTGATCCCCCAGCCCCCTGCCTGGCTCTGCAAACCAGTGCCCACCCCTTCTGGAACTCACTGCTGCTCCCCCACCCAGAGGGGCACTACCATGGGTCCCACCTGGCCCGGGGTGAGAGGGTCTGCCCTGTAACATGGGCCACCATCACCATGACAGGCCCCCGTGGGGCTCAGGGCCTGAGGGGGAGCTGGTGCAGGCAGGTGGGGGACCCTGTCAGGAAGTCCCCTCCCACCTTCACCCCAAGCCTGGCTGTGAGATGCTGGTGCCAAAGGAGGCCCGAGCTTCAGGCTGAGGGGAGCCTGGCTTCAGGGACACCAGCCAGGAGGAGACCCTGCTACCCCCAGCCCAGGGCAGCCCCTCTAAGCCCTGAAGGCACCTGTGGGGGACAGGGGAGCTCCCACCATCCAGGCTCCAAGGCCAGGCACCAGGGCTTGGGGGGGTACAGGGAAGGGAGTGTCTGAGGGCTTCAAGAAGCTGTGTCTCAGCCCTGGGCCGGAGAGCAGAGCCCACACTTGCCCCCTGGGGAGAGCTCAAAACGCAGGTCCGCCCCACACTGCTCCGTGTCTGCGGACAAAATGCCCTAGCCTAGGCTGCGCTCTGTCTGGAGCTTGCTTGCTTATCGGGGTACACAGAGCATGGATCCCATGTGCTCCCTGGGGCCTCACTGGGAGACACATGCCCTGCACTCTCTTCGAACGTGCCTGCCTGGTAGGCACAGAAGAGGGACAGGACCTCCTAGGGAGGTTGCAGGCAGACAGGTGGGCAGCTGCCTCTGCCTGCCAAGCCAGCATGCACCGCATCTTCACTGAACGGCAGGCCATTGTCCTGGTAAGAAATTGCGAGCATCAGGGTATGTGCTGAATTACAGCAAGATTATGCCAGGCTATTCAGAAATCACTGTCTCCATCACGGTTCCCAGCAAAGCTGATGAGAACCCGCTCAGACCTGCGGAGAATTCTGTGCTGTGGGACATAGGCTTCCGACTGACCCGGGCTTCCCGAGGCCGCCTCACGCTCCCTGACTGGCCACTCCGCTGCCAGCACCAGACCATGGGCAACTCCATCTTGGCCACAAGGTCACACGGTAGGATCGTGGCCAGTGGCTTGTGCCCATTGGTTCCAGGGCTAGCACCATGGTGTCTGCTGTGGGCCCTGCCCGGCCCTGGGGGTGCTGGGGACTGAGGGGAGGGCACAGAGGCATCAGGCTTGTGGTGGGGTCCAGGTGGGGCCTGGGCGAGGCAGTCATTCCTGGGCGAGTTCTGGGACGCGGGGCCGTGGCTGGGATTCTGGCCCCAGCTGGGATCGGCAAGGCCGTGTGGGCTCCCACCGCCATGCACCACCTCATGGGAGCTCAGCACACCAAGCCTGGCACCAGCCAACCAGAGGGCATCCAGCAGGACAGACGGAGGGCGGGTGGCCACGCGCGCCCTATGCCCAGCAGACTGAGCCTCTTGCTCCTGCCTGGGGCTGTGGCACCCAAGAGTCCACAGGGACAGCAGGGTCCTGCACCTTCAAGTTCACAGGCGCCCATCATCCAGCTGCAAGAATGCCATCAGTCCCACCTGCCTGGCCAACAGCTCTCGCCCTCCCCTCGCCAGGCCCGGGGCCACAAGTGCCGGTGTCCACCGGTGGGTGGCAGGAGGGAGAGGGAGCAGAGATGGCCCACCTCTCAGGGCATGGCTGCTCCACTCCTGGCCACACAGAGGGCACCTGTGCTGGCTCTCCTGGGAGTCCGGCACGAGGGTGAGAACATGCCCATGCCGCTGTGCCGTGACTGTCCATGGACTCTTCAGCAGGCGCAGAGAGGGGAGGGGAGGAGTGAAGCCTATGGTCTGGGGCAGGAGTGAGTGCCCATGGTCTGGGGCAGAAGGGCAGTGCTGAGGACCCGCTGTCCGCACGGCCTTGTGTCCTGAGCCACAGTCCACAGGGCGCCGGGGTGTGCGCCTGAGGAGAGGGAACCAGGCAGTGGGCTGACGGCAGGGGGCCTGGGGTGGTGTCTGAGCAAACCAGTCCTGCTGGAGTCCCGGACAGCAGGTCCCAGAACATCCTTGCCGGGGCTCCCAGTGCAGAGAGTTAATTTGGAAAGAATAAAATAGACAAAATGACCTTGGTAAAAACCTTGTCCGGAATAATTTTCCTTCCCTTCACACATCACATGGAGGCTCGAGGCCCTGGGTGGCGGGAGGGTGCTTGGGGCTGGCATCTCTCCTGGGCAGTCCAGTCCATGCAGCCCAAGGGCGCAGCCAGCCCGGAGTCTGTGGGCCAGCAGCCTCAGGCCCCCAGGGCACAGTCACTCGTCACAGGCTCCACCTGGAGCTGTTTGAGAGAAAGCGGTGCAGGTGAGAGTCCATGGGGCAAGTGGGACCACGCGCTCCTGCCCCGGCCTCAGACAGACCACCCAACAGCTTGTGTCTGAGTGGCCGCACCTCAGACTCCAGGAGGACCCTACGAGGGCCCCTGTGTCCGGCAGGCAGATGCATGTGGCAGGAGCCCCCATGGGATCAGGCAGCCCCCAAGGGCCGACAAGGAGCCAGCTGTGAAGGACAGGCTGTGGTCCTCGGAGGCAGGCAAGCGTGGAGCTGAGCCTCCAAGAGGACGGAGCCCATCTGACTCTGCCGAAAGCAGGCCCTGTGTGGAGCGGCCAGTGCCGCCCACACCCCCCACACACACACCACAGCGCAGAGGGAGAAGGCGCTTTACCCATGGCCACCGTGCCCTGGCTCCTCGCATCAGGTTCTCCACGTGCCCACGTCAGACCTTCCATGCTTTGAACCTTCCAGCTCAGGTGCTGGCTCGCTCCTCCTCCCAAGCATGGTGCAGGGGCCTGTGGTGGGCAGCGCCTCTGGCAGGAGGAGGGGCAGGGGGTGGGGGCCTCACAGGGAAAGGTCCTGACATGGAGCATCTGTCCTTGGCGGTGGTGAGTGGCCTGCACGTGCACCTCTTTTCTCAGGGACATTCTGGAATCTTCTCTGGCCCTCATGGTGGTGTCCCTTGCTGAGTGGATCTGGCCTAGGCTTTCTGGTGTGGACACTTCCTACTGGTCACGGCTTGGCCCCACTCTGTTTCCTAGCGCTAGGTATGGCATGCCCCAGATGTGCACGTGATGTGGGTGCGCCCACCTCACCACCCTGAACTGCCCGCGTGAGGCAGGGTCCTGGTCTGTGGGGAGGGGCAGAGCTGGAGCCGGTGAGACAGTCAGAGCCACCGCCTGCAGCGCCTCTGCTGGGAGTGTCACCCAGGGGCCTGCATGCCCCCTGTGCTGGCTGCACCTCACACACAGGCTGCTGGGCCCTATGGAACCGTGTGGCACCCAGAGACCCTGGTTTGGACCATGTCACCTGCATACACGGCCACAGATGAGAACTGGGCAGGAATCCTCTGCTGGCCCAGGTTTGTGCATTTCCCTCAAGAAGACCTGGCCCGGCCCCAAGGATGCCACTGGGACCAAGCACAGGGGCCACATGTGACACAGACAGAAGGCACCACTGCAAGCCTCTGGCCACAGGCCCCTGCACCATGCTTGGGAGGAGGAGCGAGCCAGCACCTGAGCTGGAAGGTTCAAAGCATGGAAGGTCTGACGTGGGCACGTGGAGAACCTGATGCGAGGAGCCAGGGCACATGCTGGAGTCTGCGGCCAGGCTCTGGGGTTTCACGATGCAGAGACCAGCTACAGGCCCCTCGGGAAGCACAGCCCCCCAACCGCAGGAGGCGCTGATCCCACTGGCCCACCTGTGGCCTCTGGGACTGTCTAAATTACTGGTGCTTTATAGACAGTGTTGGAGGGCCACGTCTGCTCCCGCCTTCTTTTGAAGATCACCTTGGAAACGAGGGGAGTCCCGCCTCCCGCCCCATTGACCATGTCAGGACCTGGGTGCAGTGGGCAGTGGGTGTGGCAGAGGATAATCCGTGGGAGAGCCTCACCTGGGCTGGCAGGTCAGGGTCCGAGGGCCCAAATCTGACTGCCTGCCCTTGAAAGCCGCCCGCTGCTTCCTGGGAAGCACGGCCCGACCCTGCAGGCGTGGGAAGCAGACTCACGCCCTCTGGGTTTGGAGCTTTCCTTATGGGAAGGGTTTATTTACAGATTTAAGTTCAGTAAGCTTACGGGGCACTTAACGTGTTCTGTCTCTTTTGAGTAAGTCAAGTCTTCCAAAGCGTACATGGTGATGGTCGGCAGTAAGCCCCGTTCATTTCTGATATTTGTGATTTGTGTTTTTTCTTTTTCTTGATTCGTCTGCTAGAGATTTGCACATTTTACAAATCTTTCCAAGAAATAATTTTTGGCTTTACTAATTTTCTGTCTTGCATTTCCATTGTGTTTGTGTCTGCTTTTATATTTACTATTTCCTTTATTTTATTGCCTTTGGCTTTGATTTGCTATTTTTCTAGCTTCATTAGACAGAAGATTAGATTATTGGATTTTCAACCTTGTTTCTTTCTAATATGTGCATTTCAAGATATACATGTCATCTGAGCACTAGTTTCATTCCCAAAATTTTACATTATTTTGTTGTTGTTTAATTCAATGTATTTCTAGTTTTCATTTTTAACCTCTTTGACCCATGGGCTGTTTCAAAGTGTGTTGCTCAATTTCCAAGCGTGTGGCAATTTCCTCGATGCCTTTCTCTGTTGGTCTCTGTTTTAACTGCACTGTGCTCAGCATGACTGCAGACTTGAGCTTGGTGGGACCGGCTTCTGCTGCCGCACATTCTCTATTTTGGCAAATACGCAGGGTTCCATCAGAGCAACTGGGTGCATCAGGACATTCAAAGGTGTCTAGGTTCTCACTGGCTTCCTTTGCTCTGCCCTATACCTGCCCCACTTTCCTTCCCATCCCTGTATCCCTCCAAACATGTAGCCAGCTAGTCAGACTCACGGCTCACCCATTTCCTGGCCCTCACCACCCCCAACTGCAGCTCTCTGTGTGCTTCTTAGATCCACAGGGAGTGAGGGGCCTTAAAGAGAGATGGGTGGGCGGGTGGGTGGGCAGATGGACACATGGATGGTTGAATGGGTGCATGGATGAACAGATGGGTGGGTGGGTGAATGGACGGATGGGTGAATGGATGGCTGGGTGAAGGGATGGATGGGCAGATGGATGGATGGATGAGTGGATGGATAGAAAGACAGAGGATGGATGGATGGATGGATGCATGGATGGGTGAGGGAATGGATGGACAGGTGGACAGATGGATGAATGGATGGATGGATGGACAGACAGAGGATGGGTGGAGGGATGGATAGACAGATGGATGTATGGATGGATGGATGGGTGGATGGATGGGTGGATGGATGGATGAGTGCATGGATAGACAGACAGAGGATGGATGGATGGGTGGATAGACAGATGGATAGATGGATGGATGGACAGATGGATGGATTGGTGGATGGATGGATGGACAGATGGACAGAGGGATGGATGGACAGATGAATGGATGGGTGGATGGGTGGAGGGGTGGAGGGGTGAATGGACAGGTGCGTAACTGGATGGATGGCAGGGATGGACAAGAGAAGAAGAAAGATGAAACAGCTGACCAGAGGGTGTCCAGGTGCCAGACGGCCAGGAATCAGGGATGCTTTCACCTTTCAAAGAAAGGAGGGTCCTCTCCAAGGAACAGCATTTCAACACTAACAATCTATTTCCTCCTGGAGTTCATTACAGCTCTGTGTATACTGATACACAGGACGAGACATTTATTGATACATTTCCTAAGGAAGTTTTCCCATAAAACTTCAAACTTGGGTGAACCATTAAGCAAAGTCATGTTTCAACCCCCCTAAAGAGAAACAACAGCTCGTAAGTAATGATAAATTATAGAAGATAAAATAATATTCTTTCTGCCCTCTTTTTAGATCAGAAACTAAATCTGACTCTCAAGACACAATTTCAAGGAGTAGCTGGAGCTCTGAGGCAGTGCCACGCAGCCCATCAGCCCTGTAACAAAACGTCCACAGTGCTCATTTCCTGGAGGCAGCTGAGAAAGGGCTTGGCAGGCTGCTCCACTTAAGACACACACAAGAACTAGGACCATTGATCGGTAAATTCTTCCTAAAAAAGGTTAAGCGTCATAAATATACAAATTAGTTTAACAAAAACAAACACGTTTGGGAGCTCCTCAGCTACTGTATGAAAATTATTCTGGTTTATGCAAAGAAATTATAGGTTTAGTGCTGTTTCTAAAAACGATCATTATTGAATATGTATGCAAAAGGTGGCAGCCAAGCAGTCAGTAAATCACTGTGATCCGTATGGCCAGCAGGAGTTGGCCAAGTGTGGGCGTGCGTGAGAAACAGACCCGGGCAGACCCACAGACACAGGACTCATGGACGTACATTCCACACAGCGGGTCCAGGCACACAGAGCCCTCCATGTGGAGGTCAGAGCACCGTAGCTGGGTGCCTGTGGGCAGGTGGACAAAAGCATTCCTTCTGGTTTTTGCTTGGGAGTGTGATGGGCGTTCCCTGGACAACAAAGTGCTGAGTGGTGAGCCCTTCCCCTCCCCACTCCCCACCCACAGAGCGCCCCACATCCTGGCGAGTGCTTCTCACCACATCACCGGTGTGCCAGGGGTCCCTGCCCCTGCCTAGTCTGTCCGTCTCTGTTCTCCAGTGCTGGGAATGGCCATCGGGTAGATGGAGAGGTGGCCACTGAGTACGTCTGGGAGAGTCCAGAGGGGTGAGAGGGTGTCCAGCACCTTAGTGCATTAGCCAGAAGCTGGAGGAGTTTCCAGAATGTTCTACACTGAGGGCTGGAGCATCCTTCCTAGTCTGGACAAGTGTCTGAGGCAGTGGCTGGAGCGTGGCAGGTGGGAAGGGCTGGGGCAGCCCCCGTCAGCTCCCCTGGGGACCGTGACCCCGGAACAGGGCCTGGCCTCTGAGCCGGCTCAGCTCATGAAGAAGGGTCTGGCCACAGGTGACTCCCGGGGGCCAGGAGGCCCTGCTGCGGACCGCTCGGGAGGCACCCAGGAACAAGACGGGCCCAGGCCACGGGGAGCTTTCTCTTCTCTGAGGCCCTGGGAGCACATAGCATTTTCATGGGGTCTTTCACCCCACAGGGATCACCAGAGACCCCAGACGGGGAGAGGGGACTTTGCTGACATGCCACCATGGGTGCGCAGTGCCTTCCAAGTGAGCCTCCCTGGGGCTGTCCGGCCCAGCGCCGGGGGGTGGGGGGTGGGGCTGGCAGGAGCCGGACAGGCAGAGGCACCTTGTCAGCAGGTGGGGGGCCAGCTGGTGGGCCGAACCCACAGGCCTCAGATGGGCTCTGGGGCATTCTTCCCTGATGGAAGTGGGCAGCATGGGGCACGGGGCTGAGGAGGGAAGGGGTCCCACGACCGTGTGCCAGCGGGCACTGGGATGCAGGGCCTGCCTCCCAGGCCCCAGGTGGGGAGCAGCCCCATTCCACCCTGTCTGAGGTGTTCGGCTCTCGCTGACCCACGAACAGCCCAGCAGGGCTTCGCCCCACATCACCTGAGGGTGGCCGCCAGCTGCTGAGTGTTACGCCTCAGAGGACGGGTGTGCTGTCAGGGGCCCCACCCACCCGACCCTGGGAAATGCAGGCGGCCTTAGCACAGGGATTGTCGGTCCCTGCCGCGGGGACCTCCTGGCCCTCCAGACCATGCCCTGATAGGCAGTGCCCAGCAAGGTCAGATGCACAGAGAAGCCTCTTCCTCCTGGCATGTGAGAGCTAAACCTCAGCCCAAGGCCCCATCCCACACCCCCGTTTCCCCATGTGCCCATCCCCATGGCCCCGTCCCCTCATCCCTATCCCCATGCCCCCATCCCCATACTCCCGTCCCCACGCCCCCATCCCCATGTCACTGTCCTCACACCCCCTTCCCCTGCCCCAGTCCCCAGTTCCCATCCCCCATCCCCCGCCCCAGCCCCATGACCGGAACCCACCCCCCATCCAGCTGGCCACCAGCCTCACTCCCTCTCCAGACAGCAGCCTCGACTGTCGCTCCTGCGCTTCCCGCTGGCCCTGAGGACATCGCTTCCTGCTGGCCTTTGCATGTCCAGCAAGTGGCCTGAGCTGCTCCGCTATGTCATCATTCGCGGTGGACCAGACGGACCCCTCCGCAGACACTCCAGCTCACCTGCTCCCTGCCCTGTCCAGGCAATCTCTCCAGGCTCCATGGGTTCCTATCTATCCTTCAAGGTGTGGCTCAAAGGCTGCCTCCTCCAGGAAGTCCTGCCTGCTTGCTCTTCCCCATCAGAAAGGATGGCCCTTTGGCCCCGGCTTGCTCCTGTCCCACCAGACCTTACGCAGCCATTTCCACCGGGTCCCTCCCACCCAGAGCACCATACACTCTCCATGAGCAGGTTAGCCCCAACCCGGCCTGCATCCCCCGGTGGGACTTGTCACATCCCAGGTGCTGGGCGGACCTCAGATCCCCCTTGAGGACGGTGCTAGCCCTCGGAGCGATTTTAGAGAGTATCTGTCCTCCACTCACTCTGTGATCTCTGGATACGAGCAGAGGCCCCTTCCCCCAGAGTCTCGGGGCGGCCCAGCTCTCCACAACGGGAGGGTCTGCTGGCTGCCAGATGGAGGCATTGCCATGGAAACCAGAAAGGAGTGAAATCCAGGTGTGTTTTAGTGCCATCCATCACTGCTAAGCTGACAAATCACACATGACTTCCTGTCACCCAGAACACAGGACTCGGTGTCCCCTGGACTGGGGGCCTGGTGGCAGGCTCAGTGGGGGCCTCCAGGGCAGATGGGCCACCCCCCAACACAAGGGCAGCAACACCAGCTCTCCCAGGGCAAACGTGGCCCTTCTCTGTGCCCGGAGCAGCCCTTCTGCTGGGCTCTGGAGGCAGCCGGCGGGCCAGGATGGGGCCCGTGCACGGAACAGAGGCCCAGGGCCACCACCGGGTGAGACACTCACGTGTGGTCACGGCCCCAGGCCGGGCCAGCCTGTGGAGCCCCGTGTGCTGGCAGGCTGCCCGCAACCCTCAAGGATGGGTGTGCCTGGGAGAGGCGGCCTCAGCAGACTGCCCCGACCTTTCAGAGGTGACACCCGCCAGGACTCTCACTGTGCAGGGGGCCTGCAAACACCTGTTTGTGACAAGCTGCCTCTTTACTACAAATGGTCGGTGGGAAGCTGCACAAAATACCTCAGTGGCCCCCTGTGGCCCTGGTGGCCTGGGCGCCCCTTGGGCTCCAAGGAGAGCTGTAATGAAGCGCTGGTGTGAAGTCTCACATATGTTGATTTTATTATTTGGTTTAAACTCATCTTGACCTCAGGACAGAATGAATTTGTGGGCATAAATCTTCATTAGGAACGGCCTACAGAAATTGAGACTGGTGCAGTGGGGAGGGACAGCTGGTTGCCACGGCAGCCAGAAAGCCGGTCTGACTTCTGCCCCACGGCTCCACCCTCACCTCAGGGCCCAGGCTGGTGCACACGCCCATAACCCCATCCCCAGCGTCACGCAGCTTCTGATGTCAGCGATCTCAGGTTCCCAGAATCCCAGAAAATGACTGGAAAGCTGGCGGCTCCAAGGATCCCCAAAATGTTCAGAGGCAAAGCCGCAGGGAACCGGCTACCAGCTTGCGGCTGTTCTGAGAGCAGCGGTGCTGAGTCTGGGGTGTGCGCCCCGCAGTGGTGCGGCAGGGCGCTCACCTGGGACAGGAGGGAGGCACCCGTATCCTGAGCTGAGCCATGGCCTTGCTTGGTGGGCTGGCCCCCAGCCACCACATGTCCCATCTGAAGGGGCCCCTGCAGCCTGCCTGGACTGTTTCCTGTTCCCCTGAAACATTCCTCAGGTTCCCGAAGCCAGATGGGGGCAGAGAGAAGCCCTGGTCTCCCAAGCTCATGCTCTGGGCCGGGGCATCCTGGCACTGGCCCTCTAGCTGTGGCACAGACAGCAGCCTCTCTTCCCAAGCAGCAGGGTTGGCTTGTCCCCATGGGCGCCCACCACCCCATGAGGCAGGGCCCATGGCTGCAGTCCCCATGTGGAGCTGTGCCCAGAAGAGGCTCAGAGGCTGCTAAGAGGTCAGGGCCCACCATCCCAGAGGCCAGTGTGGCCTGCCCAGGCTGTAGTCCAGTCAGAGGGAGTCCTGAGCTCACGAATGTGCCAGAAATCTGAGCTTCCCAGACAGAAGGGGAGACTTGGCGCAATAGAGGAGAGCCTGGTGGAGACACTGGTGGCCCCTACCCGGTCCGGGAGTCAGTTCTCAGTTCCCCCCGGGAGGCCTGTGTCTGATGAATGTTTCAGAAGATGAGTCTTTGGGTGAAACTGTCCCATGGTCAGGTCCAAACTCCAGAAAACAAAGGCTTCTCTGAACCAGAAAGAGGGGCCCAGGGGCTGTGCCTGTGATTTCCTCAGCAGGCCCCATGCAGAAGGCTGCCCAAAGCCCAGGCACACCGGCAGGGTGCATGCCCTCAGAGGCACAGCCCCCGTGACCACCAGGGTGCCATCAAGTCAAACGGGGTGCCCCGGTTCTCTGAGCCGATGCCGTTGCCTTGTTTGGGAAAACACCACGGACTCATTGCAGCAGCTGGTCAGGCTGAATGACAGGGCCGGCCCCCAGGGCCCTGCGCCTGCTGTCCCCACCTCCAGACAGAACCAGCAGGCTCCACAGAGCAGCAGCAAGGGGCAGAGTGGGCCCCATCCCTGCTCTAACACACTACCCAGGTTGCCAACAAAGTGGCTGATCACTCTGTGCCTCGGTTTCCCCATGTGTGAGGTGTGCTGCTCTGTGTTGAGTGCAGAGAGCCGCCTGCCATGTGTGAGAGCCTCACTGTGCCCCCAACCTCACATCTGCCCCAGAACCCAGATGCCCCTCCTTGGGAAGCTCCAAGACTGGTCACCCAGGAGCCGAGCAAAGGAAGGGTCAGGGGGACAGCTGAGAGTGGGCAGGCCCTGCCAGGATCCCTGACCTCTCACCAAGCCAGAGACCCAAAGATGTGGCTCCTGGGAAAGCAGGAGCACAGCTCAGAAATTCCTGAGGGACACTCTTCCCGCACCCAGGTTAATGCTGGGATTCGGGGTGGCAGCTCCAGGCCATGAAGTGCAGGTCAGGACTTGAGCAGCCAGGCAGGCCTGTGTACCTGAAGTGCCCTCCAGGGGGCTCTCTTAATCACCCAGGACCCTCCGTCTACCCCACCTGTACGCCCGGGTCCCCAAAGCACCCAGGGAGGGGAGAGGGGAGGGGCCGGCAGTGCTGACATTACCTGGAGGCTGGGTGCCAGGGGCTGAGGGAGCTGGGCTGGACCCTGACTGGGCCAGGGGCCGACCAGGTCTCCCGCATGGCCACAACCAGTCTACGCTGACTCACTCTGGTCTGGACTCTTGGCGGGCTCACATATGTGTGGGCATATTTTAACACAAGGATTATGCAAATGCCTCCAGAATAAGTTTCTCTGTTCGTGTTTCTGTTTCCCATTCTTGGAGCCCATGGACAAGGATTGCCTTTAAAAACAAAATAAAACCATCCGGTCCTGCCACCTTTCGGGGAGACCTTCTCACGTGAGTAGTATGATTCTGTTGGAAGCAAAGGCAAAACCCGCCCGTTGTCTCTTTAAATCGGCTCTGCAGTGTGACGGGCGGCCGGCAGTGGCTGGGAAGAACCATTCCCACCCTGGCGCAGGGAGCAGGGCCACTGTGCTGCCATCAGCGCCTCCCCCATCCCCATGGTTACAGCTCCTGCTTCCCGGCGGTCCCTCGTCCCTGGCTGTCGCGGCAGACGCAGGCAGAGAGGTGGCTGGCATTCCTCGCCAGAGTTCTGGAAGACCTCTCTGAGCACCGCACGGAACGTCTGCCCTCGTGATTCTGAGCCCTCCCTGCCGGGACGGCCTGGCCACCGGCTGCAGACCTCCGATCTGTTGATAACTCCACTTGCGAGCCCCAGCGCACTGCCTCTGCTCCCTGGCTCCAAGAACTCACCACAGCCTCTCGCCGGCGGGCAGCAGAGGACCAAGGCTGCTACGGCTGCTTTTGCCAAAATAGGTGAGAAGCCGGGCTGGTCTCTCTGGTGGGGTCTGAGTGGCAGGCGGGCTGGGCGGGAGAGTGGCAGGACACACCGGGAGGTGCCGTCACAGCGCCCAGGCATCAGTGCCCACCTGCCCATCGCTGCACAGCAGCAGGGCCAGCCAGCCAGGGGTGGGGCAATGCCTGCTGCTCCTAATGCAGATTCTGAATAACTTCAGGCCGCACTGCTGGCCTGTAGCCACAGCAAAAAACAACTGGGGGGATCGCCAGCCCCTGGGTCTGGCCCCATCCAGGCAGGGGCAGATTCCGCTGCCGGTCTGGCTGGCTGCCGGGGGATCAATTCGAGGTATACTGGGTCCTCTTGACTGAAACTGATGGCCGGTCGTCGGGCTTTGGGCAGCTGGATGCGGCCAAGTGGAGTTTCTTGGCTAGTATGGCAAGAGTACATTGGTCTTAAATATGGAGAAGACAGTGCCCCCAGAGGGCAGTGTCTAGCTGCCGGCACGTTCTGCACGAGGCCCTGGGTGCACGAGCCCGGGTTACCCTCAGAGCCTCTGTGTGCCCAGGTGGCTGAGCCAGCAGACACTCCAACAGGCTGGCTGGGTGGACAGAGCCGGGCCCAGGGAGCTTGGCTTGGGGCTGAAGCACAGTGGATGTGCGAGTGCAGACCCCTGCCCTGACAATGCCCTGTCTCCACAGGTGGGTGCGGCCCCCCCAGTCCTCACCTGCCCCAACACAGGCACCCTGAGGCACCTCGAGTGTTTGGGACCTTGACCTTCCGGACAGCCATGGAGGCTGGCGGGGACAAGGGGACATAATCGGCCTGTCGGTGACGCCATCTCCATCCTGCACTGGGGCTCCAGTAACTCATGCTCGGTGCTCATGGTGAGTGCACGCCCCCATTCGTGGAGCCCCCCTGCAAGAGAAGCAGCGTTGCGTGGCAGTCAGCCGGCCAGTCCTGCAGGGTGAGGCGGGGGTGGTGGGCTGGACAGGCGTTGGTCTCCTGGGCTGCATGCCCTGCTAGCTCGGCCGCTGGCTGCTGGCTGCTCCCCGCAGATCATGCTCATTAGTCATTTAACCAGTGGAGGAGACATGGTCCCGACCCCTCCCCGGGGCTCAGCCCGGCTGGGGCCCTTCCCACTGGAAAGTTGTTTGAAAGGCTGGGGACGTGGGTGGGCAAACATGGAAGGAAGGTGGTACGGCTGCTGTCAGCAGAAGCGGGGCTGCCGGGGGCTCGGCCAAAGCCGGTGGGCTCTGCCATGGCTGCTACGGGCCTGGATTCTGGGAAGGCAGATGGCCGAGAAAATAATGCATTGTGTGTCTGTAAGGGACAGCGGCCACTGCGCGTGCAGAGAATGCCAATAGCGGGGGGAGAGTGCGGCTGCAGCAGCCGCGGACAGGAAGGATGAATCACATGCAGACCTGAGTGTCTGCTCCGGGGGGTCTGTCTGAGTCACCAGTTCATTTTCTTCTCATTCCATTTGAAATGCCCAAACAAGAGGGGTGTTTTGCCAAAATTCAGCCCCATCTCCAGGTCTCAGTGTGGCTCCCACCTTGGGGGCTGGTGCACGTGTGTACATGCCTTTCAGACTCTGAGAGGCTAGTATTCAGGACACAGACCACAGCTCAGGGTGGGCGGTGGCCTGGCCAGGACCGCAGCTCCACCCACCGCTTGGTGCCCCGCAGGCGTCACACTCAGCGTGGCCATGGCCTCTGGGACAGCACGTTTCCCAGTTCTTGTCATTTGCAAAATGGAACCTGTCCTTGCAGATGTGGGTGGGCCGGGAGGTGGGCCCCGGCTGCCCCCGTGGTGTTGCCCTGCTCTTGCCTCATCATCTCTGACTCCTTGGCCCTTCTGTGCAAACTGGGGGGCTTTCCCAGCTCAGAGCACCCCTCCCACATCCACCCTTCAGAACCGAGCACCCCAGGGAGTTCCAGGCACCCAGTCCACACTGGCTGGAGAGTTTGGGATTTCAACAATGTGCTGAGTGTTTATTCTTGACAAATAACACTGACATGGAGAGTTTGTCTGTGGGATGTGGGCACCCAGCCTAACGCATCTCGAGTCCCAGGGAGGCTTGCCCAGTGGCCCCAGTGGGACGGGGAGGACCACAGGTTGCCCCCTGGCCACCTGCTTGGCAGCTGCCCAGGTGGCAGCCACATCCCTGACACCTGCAGTGGGGCACGCAGTGTCCCAGTTCCGAGGTGCAAGGCCAGCCTGGCCTGGCTGTGGAGCACCCTGAGGTTTACTTGGAGCCCCGACTAGCGTCCCCACAAGTGTGCTGGCGCCCCTGTGCCTCCTTTCTGGACGTGCGCCCTATCTGCCTTCAGCGCTGGGATGGGATTGCTATCGCACGCCCGGCCACGTACTTCCCCAGCAGTCCTGTCTACAGGGCTAAAGCCGGGCACCATGCTGCAGCACGTGGATATTCACTGCAGCTGCAAATACGTGGCAGCAGGCGTGAACCAGCCGGAGCCGCCATGGGCTGTTAGCATTCACGTTCAAGTGGGTAAAGGGCCACCTTCACCCTGCTGACACCTGTGTCCCCACACAGCTCAGAGAGCAATGAAGCTCACTGAGACTGGCGCGAGCCTCTGGACTTGAAGAAAAGTGTGCCCGCTTTTGCCCTCTCCCTGCTTCCCGTCATGGGTGGGTCTGGGGGTCTGACGCCCAGGGCCGTCACTGTAGGAAGGCAGCCCGCCCCACACAGCTGCTTCTGCAGCCGCACCTTCGCAAGCCAGGGCTTAGCGAGCATGGCAGGGATGGCCCGTGGCCTCCCTGTGCTCCCCACCCCCATTTGGCCCAGCATGCTCCCTCCTGGTGTTGAGCTGGGAGGCGGGCACCCTACTCTGGTCGCTTTCCTCAGGGTGGCTGGGCCAAGAGGTGCTACGGCAGCAGGGCTGGGGCCGTCACGGGGAGCCGGTTGTGTCCCCCACTCGCTCTGGACTCAGGTGACCTCGGTGTCACACTGTGCCACATCTTGCAGGGGGAGACAGGGTGAGAGGCCAAGACACAGCTCACTTGGGACCTGGTTTTCCACGCATAAGCCACAGGTTCAGAAAAGGGATGGATTCAAGCCCCAAGGGACCAGGTTAGGTACAGGGTGCAGCCCAGGGAGCCTGGAGGTGCTGGGCTCACTGCTGTGGAGGACAGGGGTCGGGGAAGCAAAGAAGGAGGGAGCCCGCAGGTGGCCAACCTCCCTGAGGCTCCACCCAGAGCCCGACCTGGGCCAAATGTGGTTGCCCTCGGCCCCAAGCCCTCGGTCAGCCAGCAGGGTGCCCGCCCCAAATGCGCCCACTCCAGGAGCCCTGAGCCCAGGACCATGGTGCCTACACACAACAGAACTTCAGCGAGTTCTCTCAGCCTGCTGCTTTGTATTCAGCCCCACATTTAAATTTCTAAAACCTTACAGAGCCTACCATCCTCTCAGATGGACCACCTGTTGCCACTCCCTTAACACCAACCATTTAAACAAGGAACCCATCTGGAGAGAGTCCCTGTGTGGTTTCTCCAATTCTCTTCATAATTGGACTGGCCCAAAAAGACACGGAGTTGGGGTAATCTGTGACCCGAATGGGTGCATTACCTACCTTTGCCTCTCCGGGAACTTTCAGGAAAGGTGGACAGATCAGCAAGACGCAATCGCCATAAGAGGCATGGAGGGACAGGCCCCAGTGAGATCAGTTTTGGCTGGTCAAGCACCAGGAGGAAGGACCAGGTCAGCCTGAGGGAGTCTCACTGCAGAAGGGGATGCAGCCCACTGGCCATCTGCACAACCTGGCCTAGAAGAGCCTCCGCTCCACGTCACATTGTCAGCAGAGGGGGACATTTGGTCGGACATGTGACATGTGACTTAATTCACCTTTCCTCCTGTCTTTCTTAACCTCCTGATTCATTTGATTTACAGAACATACCAAAAAGGGCACATCCAACTAAAATAACAATAAATGTAAAGGAACTTACACCTCAAGACAATGGGAACTGCAAACAAGCCGGCTCACAGGACCACCCTTGTGGACCAAGCCTCAGACTCCACCGAGAAACAGGCCAGCCCGTGGGAAGGAGGAGGGACATCTTTGCCGTGGCTTCTAGAGCTGTCCTGGTGGCTGTCCCACAGGCCCAGGAGCACGGGCTCAGGCCCACAGCCGGGGGCCACACTGCAGGCTCCGCTGCTGCTCACATGCCACCCTCAGTGGGCCGAGCTGGGGTCCCTGTGTACCCCCTTGCTCCATGGGTTCTTGGGACCAATTTCTAGCCTCTGTGATGCAAGGTCCACGCTCTATCCACTGTCGCTGGTCCAAACAGCACTGCTGGTGCCATTCCAAGCAGCATGTCCAGACACACGTCCACTTACCATCACCAGCATTCTGTCCATGGAACACTTGCAAAGTAGAGTCTCCCAAGAGGAACCCGTACATGTGTGCACTTTAGGGTATAAAATGCACCTCCATTTTGCATTATCTACTTTGAGGGTTAAATGTCACCTCTGAAATGTAGGAAGGCACAGTTGATTCTCCGATTTGGAGAAAAGAACCAGGAGGCAATGCAGTCAAAGCCCGCCTCACCAGCTCAGGTCCCGCCCCTCGCCTCTCACCCTTGTGGGCAGCCTCAGAACCGGGCCCTTGGACCAGAAGGAAGTGCCACCGAAGGCAGGTGACCTCTTGGCCGTGGGGTCACTGGCCAGGGCACCGAGGCAGGAGACGCCTCTGCACCTCGCCCTGGAGCTCTGAGACATTTGTGGATTGCGGGAAAACCGATTCTGGTTTCAGATTTGGCTTATCTCGAGGGGCTCTGGGGTGCAGACAGAAGCTGGCGCTTGGACAGAGGTTGGGGACAGACAGGGCGACAGCGAGCGGCCTCAGGGCACGGGCATGGTGGGGACGTGCCCCAGGCACCTGTGTTTGCTTTACCATCTCCCACTCCCGCCGCCATTCCCGCCCCCAGCCAGGAGTGAGGGGTCTGACCAAGGTTCATAGGGGGAGCAAGGCCCACCACAGTGACCCTCAAGAAGGGCCATGAAGGGACTTCTGACTGAGGGGCTCTCCCCCAGGCCCTTCAGCTGCAGTGGCGAGCCACTGGGGACCCTGTCCTAATGGAGCCGTTGAGTACACTGGGGGCTGGGTGTTCTCAGACATGGACAGGAGACCAGTCCCTGTGGCCTGGGCGGGCCTATGTGGACAGTGGTCGGATTCTTCATTCCCCAGCTAACGTCACAGGAGAGGAAAGCAATGGACTCTGGAGAGAATCACATGGACAAGGGCCTGGACCCCAGCCGCTGAGGCCTTCCTGACCCCAGGCCGCTCTCCCGGCAGCAGAGGCAACTCTTGGAGGAAAGGGCAAGTGAAAGATAATCTGGTGTCAGGATCGACCAAGAAAACTCTCTTGCCCCTCCTGGCAAACACTCCAGAAGTCGGGATGCAAGGCCTCCCCAGGCCAGGGCATCCAGGGACACACATCCCCAGGAACAGACTTGCAGCTGAGCCCGGGCCTGCGGGCTCACCCTCACAAACCACGCTCCCTACATCCTTGGGGGGCTCTGACCCCCATCACAGGAGCTCCTGCCGGATGAAGGGCCTGGCGGGTGCCCCAGGAGGAGGCAGCGTGAGGACAGGATGGGCCCAGGGGATCCAGACCCCAGAGCCTCCCTCAGCTGAGAGTGGGGGCCTTCCTGGTGGGCTTGAAGGGCGGGACCTCCACCCCCTGTCTCCTTGACACTGGCGGCTCTTGGCTCGTGATTCATGAGAATTTGGGCTGTGTGCGCAGCTCAAGACCTGCTGCGAACCCACGTCTTCTGTGTGGGAGTCGTCAGCATCCTGCACCGTCCACACCTGCCTGTGGACAGTCAGGCCTGAAATGCAGTGTCCACCTGCGGGATGCGGAATGACAGCTGGTCACATCTGATTCTGGGCCAGGGGGTGGTATTTCTGGTGTTGATGGCCGGTCAGGACCATCATGGTCAGACCATGAGGCATCACTGGGCAGCTGGGTCACTCGGCACCTTTTCCCCGGTGACCAAGCTCCATCTGTTACTGTCACAGCCGTCATTCCCCCTATAAGTCACTGCGTGGGGCAGTCAGGGTCAGTGGCCATGGCTGCGCACCAGCGTGGCCCTGACTCTCCCCGACGTCCCTCTGAGCACATCCGATATCCCCTGGCTGGCCAGGCCCTGTCTTAGCCACACAGACAAGGAAGTGCTCACCAGGAGGGGCGGCAGCGTGAGCTCTTGGACACGCCAGCTTCCTGCCTCCCCACCAAGAAAAGGCCGGGGCCCTTCACGGAGCATCTCTGTCCATTTCCCACAAGACAGCTTGGGCACCAGCCTCGAGGAGGGGCCACTGCCTCCTGCGCCTAGACTACCAGGGAGGAGGACCCTTGCCTGGGGTAGGTGCGTGGTGAGGCACCCATGGCCTGGGGTAGTGCGGCTGGCCTGCGGCAGAGCCCCCCGACCACTGTCGTCACAGTCAGGGCAGCTCAGTGGGTCTCACACAGATGCCAGATGAGCCCTCCCAGAGCTGGGGCATCGTGCCTGGCCGGGCTCAGGCAACCCCCTGCGACAGTGCAGGGTGCCACTTTCTGCTGAGACCCAGCAAACCACTCGATTCAGAAAACGTGGAGCAGGGGAAAGGCCAGGCTATGGAGGGAGCCCTCACTCCAGGCCACGCTGCTCCAGGGCCTGTGATACTCTCCCCAGGATCTGAAGACCGTGCTGCCCCTGCCCCAGGCCCCGGGGGAGTTCCTGCACCCTGTGGTGTACGCCTGCACCACGGTCACACTGCTCTGCCTCCTCGCCTCCATCGTCACCTACCTCGTGCACCGGAGGTAAGGCCCTCTTCGCCCCAAGGCCTCAGCGCCGTTTCCTTCAAAGGCAGACTCTAGTGTGGGACCCCTGCCCTCGTGTGGCCGGAGCCCTGGGAGGGACATCGCAGATGGCAGCCAGCTTGAGCCTGCCTGGCACCTGGTGGCCCTGGTGACAGCCAAGCGTGGCCAAGTGTGCAGGGGTCTTTGCACAGTGGCCCACGTTCTTATCAAATCAGGTGAAATAGGTTCCACCTGAGTTCAGATGGCCCAAAAGCCTGCAACCAGGAAGCCAGGGGAGCAGGCAGAACCCTCGGCAGCTCTGCACAGTGCTCTCTATCCCGACGGCGGCCCAGGCGGCCTTCTGCTGAGCAGGGAGTGTTGGGCGACCTGGGTGTGTCTGCATCTCTTGAAGATGCTTTGGGAAATGTGGGGAGGAGTCCTGGCCACGTTAGAGTCAAGTCCTGAATCTCAGTCATGAGCAAAGCCAAGGCCGTGTGTGGCCAGAACCACAGTGGTGGCAAGAGGCCTCAGTGTGTCCAAGGCCACAGAGAAGCTGTGGCCACAGTCATACTATAGGCGTGGGCTTAGCACGTCAGTCATGGCCACAGCCAGGGGCAGGGCCCAGTCATGGCCATGGTCACAGTGCAGGCAGCATTCTGGGACAGGCATGGCCATAGGGGCCACACTTAGAATCAGCCCCATCACAGCCTCTCCGTAAGGTACCGGTGTCTGCTCAGGGCAGGAGCACCGTCTCTCTCCAGGGCAGGACAAGGCAGTGTCTCGGGGCTTCAGTACTGTCCTGAGCCCCATGACCAAGGTTGGGACCTCTCAAGGGCTCTTCCAATTCCAAATTCTGGGGTGGTGAAAACCCAACCATCCAATCACCACCAGCCAAGCTGGGTTCGGCAAGTCTGCCTACCATTCTCCTGTTATCCTCCCAGTGTGTTACTCCCAGCCCCTACTGTCAGAGCGCTTCTCTTCAGTACGGCTCCCACGTGGATGGGTCGTGGACAGGGTGTGGGTGGGGCATGGGCGGGGCATGGATAGGGTGTGGCAGGGCATGGGCAGGGTCTGGGCGAGGGAGTGGGCGGGGCCTGGAAGGGGCCCGCCAGATGGTGGGTGGGCGTGGCTTGGCCAGGGTGTAGCTGGGTGTGGGCGGGGCCTGAGCTGGGTGTGGGTGGGGAATGGGTGGGGCCTGGTCAGGGTGGGGTGGGGGTGGGGGAATGGCATGGCCTGGACAGGTGTGGTGTAGTGTGGCAGGGTGTGGGCGGGGCCTAGACAGGGTGTAGGTGGGGCGTGGGCGGGCATGGGCAGAGCTCTGCATTTGCTCATGTCCACACTTGGCCCTGAGATGCCTGTTCCTGACACGAAATCTCCATTCCCCACAGCGCCATCCGGATCAGCCGGAAAGGGCGGCACACGCTTCTGAATTTCTGCTTCCACGCGGCTCTGACCTTCACGGTGTTTGCGGGCGGCATCAACCGCACCCAATACCCAATCCTGTGCCAGGCGGTAAGTGCCCTCTGCCTCCAGCTTGCTGAACACGTGCTCACCGACTCTCCCACATCTCCAGTAACGGTCCTCTTATGAAGCGCTGTTCGCGTGTTTGCTCAGGGGTTTCTCCTCGAAGGAATAGTTCCGACTCCAGGGAGCCTGGATTACAGTCCCTCGGGGCCGGCTGATTATTTTCTCAGCATTTGATCTAAGATGATTTACTGTGCAATGAGACCAGCTGGCCCCACGGCCTGCGGTGACACGCCAGCTGGACATCACTGCCCAGCCCACAGGGCCCATCCCAGGCGTGGGTCAGGCTCTTCTCTCCCAGAGCTGGGGCCACCTGCTCCCCCACTTGGCCAGGTAAGAAGCCACAGGTGCTGACGCACTGTTCCTGACCAGGCAAACGCTGTGCGGCTGGCGGATTGCCAGGGAGTCCAGGCCTCAGACGACACAGGGGATGCAGCACAGAGCTCCCCTCCCCTGCCAGGGAAGGGAGAGTGGAAGCCTCCAAGCACTGAGGACAGGTCACCAAGGGGTCTTCTTCCCACCCAGTCCCCCCCCCACCACTGACTTTCCTTAAATGGGAGAAAATGGAAACTGCCCTTGCGCTCCTGACAGAGCTCAGGGGAGGGCATTCCACCTGTAGAGGCCATTGCCGCCCTCCAGACACCCCATTCCCCCACCCCGTCCCATTGCCCTGCCTGCCTGCTCATGGGCCTGCTCAGCCCAAGGGGACAGTCACCCCCAGTGTGACCCCGGGCAGACAGTGACCTCCAGGTGGTATTGACTTTTCAGTGGACAGTCACGTCCAGGTGGACAGTGACCCCGCCAGGTAGACAGTCACCTAGAGATGGACAGTGACCCCTGGGTGGTCAGTCACCTACAGATGGACAGTGACCCCTGAGTGGACAGTCACCACTGGGTGGACAATGGCGTCCACATGGACAGTGACCTACCTCCAGGTGGCAGTGAGCTCTGGCATCCAGACAGTCCAGGTGGAGCTGCCCATGCACCACAGCATCTCTGGTCTGTACTTCCCGGCCTCATGGAAGACTGTCCTCAGCCCAGTGCCCATAGGGTGGGGTCTTGCAGCCCTCGTGGCTATGAAGTCAGCAAATGTTTACTGATGGCCATGGGAGCTGCTGGGGCCTACCTGCCCACACCTGTGCATACCAGAGCCACCCTCAGGGCAGCCTGTCCACTGAGATAACCTGTCTACCTGCACAGGACAGCAGCTGGCAGATGGCTGGGGGAGAAGCTGTTCCCACTGGGGACCTTGAGGAAGCATCAGCCATGAGCCCCTGCTCCTCATGCCCTCCCACCTGCAGGCAAGGTGCCATGCCCCTGAGACGGCACAGCTGCCCCAGAGCCCAGCTGCGGGCAGCCCTCCCCAGGGAGGGAGGGAGTCACCTGCAACTGGGTCATATGTCCTATCCGGAAGCCAATTCTGCCACCTGTTCTCAGACCCCAGCCAAAAAGTCTTCAGCACAACCTGAGCAGAGGTCCGCGGAGGCACAGGGGCGCGTGGAGGAGCGGCGGCGCTCAGAAGGGCAGGTTTCGGCGGGTGCGCGCCGAGGTGCGGTTCCGAGGAGGAGGGCGGGTCAGAGGCGCGGGCAGCGGGGGTGTTGGAGGAGCAGGCCCACCTAGATGCTGCAAGCTTCCTCCAGGCTTTTGGTGACAACCACAGCGAGCGTGCAGGGAAATCCAGTTTGCACCGTAAATGCGCCGCTGAGGAAGGGGCCTCTGAGTGCAGTGAGGTAGATTCTATCTGTGTGTCCACACTTTGCCACGTGAGTGCCCGACCAGTGGGTGAGAAGCCCGTCGCCGGCAGCCCCCCAGGCCCAGGCAGTGCCTCAGGGAACCATGGGCCCAGCGGTTCTGGGGAGCCCATGTCTCCCAAAAACCCGGGAGCTGTCCCCTGCACCCACCCTGATGCAGGCTCCTGGAAGCCAGTAGCTGTGGCATCCGATGCCTGGCGGGTTAGTCGGATGGACGCCCGAGAAGCAGGGGTAGGGGTGGGCGCAGGCCTGGAAGGGTCCAGGAGGGCAAGGTCTGCAGGAATCATGTTCCTGTGAGAAATGATGGATTCTCTCGTGGGGGGGACTCTCAGGACCCCCGCGGGAGGAAGCCAGCCCCTGAGCTCCGGAAGAGGCCGTCCTGATTCCCGGACTGCCCGTCCACACAGCAGCAGGGGCACAGGCATTCACCCCTCCATTTGCATACGCCTCCTGTCCCACTCGTGCTGTGGGGTCACTGGGACCACAGCCACACACCCCTGGGCTGTGTGGACCCCGGGGACAGACAGCAAACGAAGGCTGGAAACAGCCCCCGTGCATCACGGGGAATGAACCGACAGCAGAGCTGGGGGCCAGGGAGGGAACGGGCTGCACAGACCCCGGTGAGCCCTGGGGCGACCACCCAGTGGTTCCCGACGTTACAGTCACTCCGGCAGGTGCTTCACAGACACAAATAGAAGTGTCCGTTACAGTCACTGAGGGTCACAGCTTGCTGCTCACTTCAGCTTGGCACTCGCTGGACGAAGACAGCCCCATGGATACAGGTTAAAAAGTGGACTGGGTGGTCAGCTCCACGCGCCACCTGGACTGGCCACGGGCACCCGATGTCGGTTCAGACTCATTCTGGGCGTGTCTGTGGGATCACAGCACTTGTGAGGGTGGCTGAGTGGGATACGTGGCCCTCCCCAGTGGGGTGGGCTGCTTCTGACCTCAGGACAGCCTGAGCGGAACAAAGGCGCTATAGGAAAGAAACCTCCCAGCCTGGGGACATGGGGGTCCTGCCTTTGGACTCAGACTCAGACTGGAACTTAGGCGATTCTGGGCCTCCAGCTCACTGACAGCAGATTTGGGGCATCTCAGCCTCCCTCGCTAGGTGAGCCGATACATTATAGGAAACGTGGTTTCCTTGGACCGGCAGCCAGACTGGCCCCCACCCTGACAAGGGGCACCACACCCCTGGTGCGTGAACACAGACTCCAGCCAACCTTCCCACCAAGTGTCGTTCAGCCTTGCAGTGAAATGATTGCTGTATGAGAGGTTGTCCAATGCTCTGGCTGGTTGTTATGGCAACAAAAAGGTGACTGCGAGCCTCATTAAAGTGCTAAGTGACATCATGGACCCAGAGGCTGTGCTGGCCTCACATGATGAATGTGCGTCAGCGCTGGCCCTGGGTCCAGAGCACGAGCTGCCCCGTCCTAGGATGGCGGCAGAGCGCTCTGTGGATGCCAGGGCGGGTCCTGTGGCCTCTCCACCGTCCAGCCTGAGGTTGGTGTTTGGAGACAGGGTCTGGTTGTCTATGCCTCCTCATAACCCCGAATGTGCTTAGCCTGGCGCGGCTCAAAACAACAGCCGGAGAAGAGGTAGGCCAGCCCCGCTAGCTGTCCCGTCCCTGCTCCCAACGCTTTTACAGCCCCGGGTCAGCTCCCGCGGCCAAGGGTCAGGCTCCTCCGAGGGCATGTCTCCCAGGGAATTGTTTCTATTTATACTGCCGACAGACACATGGCTGGCCCCTGAGAAGAGAGCCAGGCCACGCTTCTCCCGAGGGCCAGGCCCCGTCCGCCTCGGGGGCTCAGAGCTCCTGCCCCTTGGCCCCAGCACCTTCCCACCTCATGTGAGGGAGGACTGCCTGCTGGGGACCAAGCTCGGCTCACCTGCACACACAGCCCCCATCATGGGGCCCAGGCCGGCCCCTCCAGGTGCAGAGAGCCCATCGGAACTGTGCACGGAGCTCGGGGGGGTCTCCCGCTATGCCCCATGGAGTTCCTGTCAGTTATTAGAGGCTGTTCTCAGCAGTAGAAGCTGAACTCTTGAGTTTGATACATCGTCATGATGGTGCAACATTGACTTTGTTTGGAGAATCTCTGTATTCCTTAAACATTTATGTCCTTTCCAGTCATAACCATATTTTACTTGTCACTGGGAAATGTCAGGTCATTACTTCAAAGACGACCTCGTTTTATTGGGTCAGATGGAGACGAACGAGTGTGGAACGCATAATTAGCCAGTGCGGCCAGTGCCAGCCATGGGGCCAACGCGGGCACTGTTGCCATAGTAATGAGCAACTCCAACTCGGAGGAGCAGATTCAGTGCCTTGCCATGCGACCTCCACAAATCCCTGAATCTCAGGGAGGCCCGCTGCAGACCTCCCTCTCCCTCCTCCTGGTGGGCAGCTGTGTGGGGCTGAGCCCAGGGGAAGTGCACTCAGGGTCCTGTGCCAGGACCACACTGACCACAGGCACATGGCACACAGATCCCACATGCAGGCACGCTCGCTGTGCATGCTGCTCAGGGACAGGTGTGTAGCTGGCCCAGGCTGACTGTCCCAGGATGTTATGCACACAGGTCCGTGGGAACCCTGGCCCCTCTCTCCACAGGACAGCAGAGCTTCGCAGCCTATGTCTGCTCAAGCTCTGAGGGCCGGGAAGGGTGCACCTGCCCCAGGACCCCCAGGCACCTCCTGCTTGGCCCACTGCCTGTCACCACTGAGCTGTCGATGGAGGCTGCAGACGGGGCGGGGGCTCACATGTGGCCTTGGGGGTGCCACAGTGTCCACAGGAGCGTGCTGACCCGCCTGTCCCCCTAGGTGGGCATCACGCTGCATTATTCCTCACTGACTACCATGCTGTGGATCGGCGTGACCGCCAGGAACATCTACACCCAGGCAACCATGGAGGCCCCTCCGCGCCCAGGTGCAGGCCCGCAGCCGCTCCCCAGGCAGCCCCTGCTCAGGTACCAAGTGCCCACCAGGCTCTGAGATCCCCCAGCCCAGACCTTTTCCCTGGGTCTCCGTAGACTGGCCACATGGAAACTAGAAGCCCGGGGCCATCCTATCTACATGGATGGCCAGAAGTGGGGGGTGGAGGCAGGGTGCTGGGGAGGGGGCATTGGGGTGTCTGGACTGGGGGCAGTGTGACCCTCTAGGCTGGGTGTGCCCTGTGCTGCCAGCTGCTTGCTGTGGGCCGTGGTGGAGCCAGGTCCTGGCTTCTGCTTATTTACGGGCCTCGGGGAGCTAAGGCACCTGCTTTCTGTCAGAGAGGAACCTCAGCCTCTGGCTGCAGGGTGACTTCAGGCCAGGTGCAGGCAGCTTCGGGAAGGGGACGCTGCTCCAGCCTGCAGAAGGTTGCTTCCTCAGGCTAGGAGAGTTGGGAGTAGGTCGGTGGTCCCTGTGAGGGGCAGCTGCTGTCACAGAGATTGAGGCCTGTGCCGGGAGGCGGTGGACGCCCAGCCCCTTGGACTGAGCTCTAACTGGCTCCACATTTGAAAAGCTATCTGGCAACACCTCTGTGTGCCTAAAAATGGTCAGAACTCATTTTGAGGCAGATAAAACCCTGCCCTGTGTTGTTTAATAAATAAGCTGACCTCTACCAGGGGTTTGTGACACTGATTTTCAGATCCAAACAGACACATTGTCAAATAGTGACTGTGTCATGGCGCCTCTGCACGAACATGGGCCAGAGAGGCAGGATTTCATTATCTCCTGCCTCTTGCTGGGATGACCCCGGGTCCCCGGGCTTAAAAATCACTCACAGAGTGTCTTATGGTTTATAATTGACTGGAGAGTTGCCTGGTGCTTAAAGAACGAGGCGGAGGTCTTAGAGTGTTCTGGCTTCTAGATGCACAAAACCCGCTGGAGTCCAGGAGCTGCTGGTCCCGCGGGGCCATGGGCCTGGACCAGCGGTGTCAAACCAGAGGTTGCCCTGGAAACCATGGTCTCCTCCCCCTCTGCATCCCCTTCTGTTGGCACAAAGGCCTTAACGCTGGGGGCATGTGGCCCTGTGACCCTAGTACCTCCCTTGATGGCCAGCACATCAGGCCGGTGTGCGTGCCTCTTCCAGATGCAGGCGCGGTGGCGGGTATCAGCTTTGGGCTCCGCGGGGCCTGTCTCCTCCTTGGCCCTCGCCGGCTCTCGCCTGGGGCTGGGTGTGCCAGGCCTGCCTTCCCCGTGGACCAGAAGCTGATCAAGGGGACCCCAAAGACTGGGGGAGAGTTATGGGGGTGGGGCCTTCCCTCCCAGGATCTGCAATCTGCCATCCACATGAGGGATCAGCAGCCTCTGCCCTCCTCGTCCACACGACCCCGAGGCGGAGGCACCCTCACTAGGGACATTCTCCCACTCTGGGAAGGGCGCCCTTTGATCTGCATCGCTGACCCTGCTCCCAGGGCTGGAAGTAGCCTGTGCACTACGAACATCCTGAGTCTTCCTGGGAGGGAAAAGCCCCCAGGCTCGTGCCATCGGGCCAGGCAGCCCATCTTGCACAAGCTGACTGGTCAGCACCCGGTGTGGGGCTGGACCCTCGGCGGGCCCCTGCACGGTGGGCAGCTGTCACAGCTCTGCCGGAAGGAGCATGTGCATCCTCCTGGCTCTGCTTTGCAGTTTTCCAAAGCAAGGGAGGGAGAAGTGTCTGTGTATGTACTCAGAGCGGCAGCATTCTGGGAAGCGAGCAGCCGATCGTCTGATTTCTTACAATGAGCCTGGCTGCCAGTCGGCCACAGAGGGGACGCCCACGGGGGCAAAGCCACCAAGGGGTCTGTTCACAGAGGAGTCCACCTGTAGGACCCCATCAGCCCTCACTTCCCTGCTGTCCGCCCACCCTGGGGCCTGGCCACTCTCTCTGCTCAACTTTGGGGAAACCCAGCAGCCCATTTCAGGGATTTCAAGGAACCTGCAAGGATATGAAATTTTGCAGAACTGTGGAGGAGCAGGAAGTTTTAGGCATGAGTCCCCTTTCTGTGTGAGCACTGGGACCATGTGTGGCCAGGTCAGCTGTGGGGGACTCCTACTGGCAGAGGGGGCTGCCAGCACTGAGACCCCCCAACTCGAGGCGTCAGCACTCTGCCCTCTGGTTGGGGCCAGTCCAAGGAGCAGAGAGGACGACCTCCTGTTTCAAGGTCCTTTCGGCTACTCAGGGCCCCTTGCAGTCTGTGGGAATACTAGGATCAGTTTCACCATTTCTGCACAAACAGCCATTGGGATTTCAATAGGGGCTGCACTGAATTCACAGGGCATTGCAAGGGTTATTAGCACCATCGGCCGCATCCAGTCTGTAAATACAAGATGCCCCTCCACTTATTTGGGCCTTTAATTTCTTTCGGAAATGTCTTACAGTTCTCAGGGCAGATGCCTTGCACTTCCTCAGTTAAATTTTTTCCTAAGTATTTAATTTTTTCTGATGATGCTGTAAGTGGCACCGTCTTTGTTTTCCTTTTGGATCGTTCCCTGCTCATGAATAGAAATACAGCTGACGTCTGTGTGTTGATCTTACGTCCTGAAACTCTGCTGACTTTGTTTTTTAGCTCTGGGAGCTTCCTCGTGGACTCCTAAGGATCATACACAAGTGGTCATGTCATCTGCATGTAGGGAGAGCTTATTTCTTCCTGTCCGGGTTGGAGGGCTTGTGTTTCTTTCTCTTGCCTGGTCGCTCCGGCTCGATGTCCAGCCAAGGTCAGTCTGCCCTGTCGGGGGCGGCTGAAGGCCGTGGACTTTGTTGATCCTTTTAAAGAGCCAGCTGCGGCTCCACCAGTTCCAGTTTTCTCTATTGTTTTCCTATTCTCTGTCTCATTTACTCCTCTCATCTTTATATCTTTATTATTTCCTTCCTTCCTTCCTTTAAGTTTACTTGGCTTTACCTTTTTCTAGTGCCTTATGGTGTAAAGTTAGATTATTGATTTGAGAGCTTTCTTTTTGTGCTGTAGACATTGACAGCTGTACATTTTCCTCTGAGCACTGATTTGGCTGCATCCCATAATTCTGGTATGTTGTAGGGTTTTTTTCATTCATCTCAAAATAATTTCTAGTTGTCCTTGTGATTTTTTTCTTTGACCCACTGGTTAATTCAGAGTGCACTGTTTAGTGTCTGCAGTTCATTAGGTTTTAGGGGGAAAATCCTCTAGAATCGTGCTGAAGTTTTGTGGCAAGCAGAATGAAGGAAACTCCGGCCAGTGGAAGCGGGATGTGCAGTGTAAGTGGAGAGGGCTCTGCTCCATTCCTTTCTGGGCTTAGGAAACTCGGTGGGCAGGGGGCAGGGGTGGGAGGCTCCGGGGAGTGTCCTGCATGTGGCCCACAGGGAGGAGCGGAGTGGGGTCAGGTGATGGTCCTCTGGGGCCCCCAGCTTTGGGGAGTGTCTTTACTGAGGCCCCAGCCCCAGCCCAGATGTCCCCAAGCAGAGCCACTAGCCGCCACCCAGATGTGGCCGTGGTTGAGAGTGAGTCAGGCCCCTCCCTCCAGCCTTGGCCCCTCTGGGTGTCACCACCTGGTTGCAGGGGTGGGCTTCAGGCCACAGAGGTGGCCCCTCAGCCCTGCAGGTGGGAGTTTGGTGGCGGAACAGGTCCTACTCGTTCAACGTCAAAACTGGGTTCTGGGAATGCAGCTGCTGGGCTTTAAGGCCGTGTGGCTGCAGGAGAAAACAGAACGAGGTTTGGAGGAGGACCTTTATTATGCTCACAAAGAGGGGACCACGGCCAGACCAGGGGTGGGGTCGAGGGTCATTGGCACTGGGGAAGTTCATGGAACACAAACCAGACAACAGGAACAAGCAGAAGCTCGAGTCCCAGGGCTGGCTTTGCCCCCAAGGGCTCATCTGGCTTGGATGGGTTCGCAATTAGGGGGGTCAGAAGGTGCTGAAGCCCCAGAATGAGCCCAAAAAATGGATCGCTTTCCCAGGAGGACCACACAGAGCCCACTGCATCCTCCCATAACAGTGGAGTTTCTGCCCAGAAAGCAGGCCCACAGCCTGGCCGGGGTCTCCACTGGGGACTGCCAGCTCCACATTCTCGCTACTGCCCCTCCAGGCCCCAGAGGGAGGCAGAGGCACCTCCATCCCACCGTTGGCACGGCGTCCAGGCAGGCCAGCCTAGCACATGCGCAACCTGACCAGGCAGCAAGGTAGGAATGTACCCCGAGCCAGGTGCCTGCCGCCAGCCCAGGGCCAGCCCCACCTGCCCTTCCCAAGAGTAGACCGGGCCCTGTGCAGCCCTCCTGCTCACACACTGGCGTTTTCCAAGGCAAGCTCTCTGGCTCTCTGCTCATTTCCACTAGATGGAGAGACAGAGATTGGCTGAGAACTACTGAGATACAGAGAACCAGGCTGATATTTGTCTCTGAGCCAACCCTTTCTCCACAAAGCTGCCACAGGATCGTTACCACACCAAAGACTTTAGGCCAGAACTTCACAGCCTGTGTATTTCCCAGAATTCTCTTCAACTCTGTTGAATCCCCTCTCTCTCCAGGTCCCCATTCTGCCTGCCATCTAGTCCCTGCAGCAGACATGGCCGTGTAATTCAGCAGTCACCGGTCGCAGCATGCTGCCCATGGTGGTCCAGCTCTCAGTAGCTGGCACTCAGGAACGCACTGAGAAGCCGGGCTGTGCCCTC